>SADC01000060.1:0-262756 GCA_004194705.1 Ditylenchus dipsaci
TGTGGCCCGGGATATTGTGACCGCGGGGAGATTGTGGCCCGGGAATTATGACGCGGGATATTGTGACGCGGGGATATTGTGGCCGCGGGGATATTGTGTCCGTGCATTTGGGCCCGAATTCGAAATTCAATATTTTAAAAGCGACAGACTTTTTCTGCCCGCTTCTGGCTTTTTTCTGCCCGTTTTTAGCTTTTTTCTGCCGCTTTTGTGAGTTTATGGTAGAAAAGATTTTTTCTGCCCGCTTTTGGCTTTTTTGCCCGCTTTTACTCGAAAGTGCCCGCTTTTGTTTAAATATGCCGCTTTTTTATTTTTTTCTGCCCGCTTTTATTTGAAAGTGCCCTTTTTGTGAAAAAAGTGTCCGCTTTTGGATTTTTTCTGCCCGCTTTCGCTAAAAAAATGACCGTTTTTGTTTAAATGTGAATGTTTCTCAGTTTTGAAAAGGGAAAACTTATTATTGTTGCCGAAAGACTAATTATTGTAACCGAAAAACTTATTTTTGTCGCCGAAAAAAGTTGTTGCTGAAAAACTGATTTTTGTTACCGAAAAACTGATTCTTGTTGCCGAAGGTTGTTTTCGACACGAAATCAGCAATTTTTGAATTTTTTGGTCATTTTCGTGTGAAATTCAGAAATGGGAGAGACCAGATGCCTTGGTACCCATTACGGACCGGCCAAAAGGCCAAAATTATTGTTTTTTGGGGAGTTTACTAAAGGGGGAGTAAACTTTTCGAGAAAAATCGATTGAGCGGATCAGATTTCGGGTCGATCGGCTAAATCGCTCACAAATCGTACTTCTTTAGTCCCCCCCCCCCTCATACTCGGATTTTTTGAAAAGTTGCCCAAAACCAACCCCCCCCCCTGAACTCATTTTTTATGCACAAAAAGATACAAGAAGCATTTCTAAACACTTTCTGAATGAGAAAAATTAAATTTTTTCAAAAAATTCTGCCACCCGCCCCCTGGGGGTAGATGGTCTTTTTCGGGTATTTTTGACTAATTTTTAAACCTTTTAAAGCAAAATCTAGGTAAAAATACTAGATTTCGAACACGTTTTTACTTTCTGGGCCTACCGCATAAAATAAATCGGGTATGCCATATGTATTTTTGCATCCAGAGTCAATTTCGAGTGATTTGTGTCTCAGGTATGT
This sequence comes from Ditylenchus dipsaci, assembly GCA_004194705.1. Classification (NCBI taxonomy): domain Eukaryota; kingdom Metazoa; phylum Nematoda; class Chromadorea; order Rhabditida; family Anguinidae; genus Ditylenchus; species Ditylenchus dipsaci. The sequence goes on from SADC01000060.1 coordinate 1,148, forward strand.
GTGTGTGCGCATCTCAAACCCCAAGCAACCAAGCCCCCCTCCCCCCGAAGGGCGATTGGTTGGTAGAGATGCGCGCACTCACTTACCTTAGACATAATTTCCAGCAAGACTCTTGAACAAAGTTTACTCCCCCTTTAGTAAACGCCCAAAAAACCAATAATTTTGGCCTTTTGGCCGGTCCGTAATGGGTACCAAGGCATCTGGTCTCTCCCCATTTCTGAATTTTCACACGAAAATGACCAAAAAAATTCAAAAATGCTGATTTCGTGTCGAAAACAACTTTCGGCAACAAGAATCAGTTTTTCGGTAAAAAAAATCAGTTTTTCAGCAACAACTTTTTTCGGCGACAAAAATAAGTTTTCGGTTACAATAATTAGTCTTCGGCAACAATAATAAGTTTTCCCTGTTTCAAACTGAGAAACATTCACATTTAAACAAAAACGGTCACTTTTTAGCGAAAGCGGCACTTTTTAAACAAAGCGGGCAGAAAAAATAAAAAAGCGGGCATGTTTAAACAAAGCGGCACTTTCGAGAAAAAAGCAGGCAAAAAAGCCAAAAGCGGCACATTCGAGCAAAAGCGGCAGAAAAAAGCCAGAAGCGGGCAGAAAAAAGATTTATCTTTTTTAAAATTCTAAATTGAAATTGCTCTAAAATTCTTTTGTATTTTATTTCGCTGCACTTTGCTTACTATTATTACTTCTATTCATAAGGGATTCTGTTTGGTAACTGGACCTTCCGCGCTAAGAAATTTTGGTATCCAAGGTATCCAAAAGGTGGAACTAAGGTGTAAAAAATTTATCGAATTACCGCAGGTCACAGTCAGGATCCCTCCCTTGTTAGTTGGATCAGGCAAAAAGACCTATTGTGGAATAGGGCGTGTGCGAAGGTTACCCTACGTGCACAATAATCCGTTTTTCGTCCGCATCCGCACTTGAAAGCGCGGTATAGAAAAAGCAATGAAATTTGTTTCCGTATTTGCATTTAAGTAGTCCGCATTGCGGACTACATTAAATGCATATACGAAATAAATTTTATTGCTTTTTCTATTACTGTGTTTTGAAGTGCGGATGCGGACGAAAAAGGGGATCATTGGTACGGAGTATTAGCTAGCATATTTTAAGACGGACTCAAACCGTTTGAGTAGTTCGATAAATAGGTTTTAGTACTTCCTAAAATACTCTTTAAAACAGGGTTCCAAGTGGGCCAAAAATCAGCATATATAATGGCTGATTTATCAGCCAAAAATTTTAAATTGCATTTTATCATGTTTTAAGCGAATTCGCCAAAATTCTGCCCTTCGGGTTGCCAAGTCCCTCAAATTTAATGCTGAATCGAACTGTGAAAACAGAATCTTTTTTATGATGATTTCTGAGTACAGACAATTTTAAAAAAATCACAGATTTGGCAAATTTTCGAAAATCTGTGTTTTTGTAAAATGGTCTGTACTCAGAAATTATCAATAAACAAAGAATTCTGTTTTCACAGTTCGATTCAGCATTAAATTTGAGGGACTTGGCAACCCGAAGGGCAGAATTTTGGCGAAATTCCGCTTAAAGGGCCATTGTCGTCTCCGACAACGGTTGTCCCCGCCCAATTCAAATTTTTTACTTTATCGTTGGATTTACTTACGAATTTTTCAACTTGGTTTCTAACAAAACTATACCTGAATAAAATTCTAGGCCTTGTTTTGTTAGAAACCAGTTGAAAAAATCCGTATAGAAGTCGACACCAAAATTTGGCTCATACACTGACAAGTGTCGCGATTGTAGGTTTTCCTGGTGAACAGTTGGATAATGGCATATATATCAGCATTTGCACAAGCCTGCAAATAGAAGTTTCGGTAAAAAAGATGTGAGCCACTGCAATTTATTTCACCTGACAAGCCTACATAACCGGTGCTATTTTGATTGCTGACGGTGGAATGATTTTATATAGTCCAAAGTTTCCAATATAGTTTACGTGTTGACTCAACAAACATAAATAATCTGTCAGTGAAAAGTTTTACATTCTTTTTTAAACAAACTTTTTATTTTAGACGTTGTCCATTTCTGATTGTAATTTCTTTTCGTTTTTAATGGGTGTAAATTTTTCACCAGATAGATAAATGATAATAATAAAGTTTGAGAAACCAAGTTTTGTTTGTGTTACTTTGAAATGGTTAACCTTTGCTACCCGGTTATTTACCTCTTTATTCGCCCGACATTTTCATTCAGCATATTCAACGACTTGGAAGTACTCGAGCTTTTTTAGATTTTCAACCGGATAAAATAAATGTTTGAGGAATTTAACGTCTTTCAAAGATTCAAATAGAATCTTAAGCAAGCCTCTGATCGAAAAAATACATTTGCTAGTTATAAGTGTATTTAGGATATGATGGCAAGAATAATAGTAAAAGTTTGAAAGGAAATTTGGAATTAACCTTATAAAAAAAAGATTCGGAGTACGGCACTTCTATATAGAGACCTTTTATATAACAGCAGCCCGAGAACAGTTTGGTTGCTTTTGTCTTAAATAAGGCAAACCATACCTTCTAAATATCGGCAATCTGAAAGCTAAACGTCGTATAAACTACACCTTTTTATAACAGCATGCATTCACAATGTATGCCGTTATTGAATGTGTTATTGAAAGAGTCTGATGTGAAAAATTAATGCTTTGCTATATCCATGACTATTTAGACAAATTATTTTTGATAATTGCTTGTCGTGATTATGTGTTTATGTGAAAAATGGCTGCAAAGTTCTTGCCCCCATATAATAACATTGTTAAAACTTTGTCATCGAAAGTAAAATTATTTCAGTTACAGTTGTTACAGTTCACAGTTATTTCAAAAAAAACTCTATACATAGATAGCCTGTATAAAACGGCACTTCTATTTAACGCCACGGCCTTATTGCCTTTTAGGGGTCACTTTTTTGTCCCCCTGTTATCTTTTCTTGAAAAATACCCTGGTCCCCGTGAACAATGAGAAAAATGAGAAGAAAGAAAACTTATTAATAAACTGTACCGATCTTATTAACTCCCTGTTCATTATAGTTACCGTATTTTCTCTATTAATCCCCACTCTCTAATAATCCCCCACCATATGGACCTTATATCTCAGCCTAAAGCAAATATTTTGCAAATCTGTTTTTTTGCGTTTTCTTGATTAGCACGAGCACTCCTGATTCCACTTTTCATATTTTGGTTGAGTACCCAAAAATCTCGAAATTGGACTCAAAATTTTCTGATTTTTTAGGGGTTGAAAAATAATTCCCCATGGGGCTTAATAGTGAAAATACGGTATGTTAATAGTGTCATTATGGTGATCAGGGTGACTATGGTTAACATGATAACCTTAACCATGATCACCTTCAAAACAACAGGGATGACCGAAGCAATTTACAAGAAAAAACGACAGGGAAACCAAGGCAAAAGATATGGCCCCTAAAAGACGATAGGGCCAACACCCCTCTATATACCACGCCTTAGTGTGGTTCCCAGGAGGTGCCGTTATATATCTTTGACTGTACCGATCTTATTAATACCGCATGACCTCTACTAATCCCTCATCGAGGATTAGTTTTCAACCCCTGAAAATTTTTGAAATTGTAAATTAAAGATTGCCTTAACTCTGAAATTCTGGTTAAAAAAATGAGGGGAAGGGGGATAATAGAAATTTTAAAAATTGGCGCCCTCCTTCGTCTTTGCTGTCATGCTCAGTACTGTCTCCTTCATCATTTAACAAAATTTAACCAACTTCCTTTAATAAAAAGTTAGCTCATTTAAAAATATTTATGTATAGCAATTAATAAGAGTTGACTATAGAATTTTATTCAAGCCCTAACAATTTTGCTTTAAAATTTTGCTTTTTGCTTTTATCTGTTTAAATTTATACAAAATTCATTTTTTAATTCTGTTCGATTTTTATCCATTAGTTTTCCAAACAATGTTTGCTCTTTCATCTTCCTCATTGTAGGGTGGCAAATGTTCTTGGCCAAGCAGACCTAGTTTATGCAAATCGATTGATCCGAGTATGTCTGGTGATAGAATCTTAATCAAAAGGCTTTGTCACACATTCGAAAAGCTAAACTTACAGCAATATTGTTGCTGATGTTACTAAACAAATTTGGTGACAAGATTTGTGGACTCAAGACATCTAAAAACTATTTATGGAAGATTTTATGTGAAGGCTAATTTCTTACCAATTGTATAGGACTGATTAGAATATATGTTTGGCGATGCAATGGCTGAAATATTTTGTAATTTTATATGGATTACACTATTGAGCTCCTTTTCAAATATCCGGTTCATTTTTTGCCATGGCCCTGCCAAAAATCTTATGAATAAAATTTAAAAAATCAAACATTTCATTTCATTACAAATTTTTGAAGTTAAAAACAAGCGAAGGATAAGGGCACCAAGCAAAAAATGGGTCGGATTCTTCAATATGCTTACTTGGACTCAACAGTGCTGCTAGCAATATTTGAGGAGTGTAAACTTTCTGAAATGCTAATGTTAATATTATTTTTTACTACACCCTTAACTTTCATTTTTAAAATTTCGTTATTTTTTTAATTATTTTTTAACACTCCGACTCCGGTGCGTGACTTTTGAGATTCCTGGCTCCTAGGCTCCTTTTATAGGAAAAATTTCAAAACCAATAACACCGTCGTGTTCAACATGAAATTCTGAGCTAGGAATTTTAAAAGTAACGCTCAGGAATCGGAGTGTGAAACCTTTCCTTAGCAGCAAAGTAGAAATTTTTCATTAAAGAAAAATTAACACCTAACAATTCTAATAACAACTGGAGTATAGTCGCCGCTCGGTTTAATGTCACACGCTTCAAGTTCGTTCCCGCCTAATCTCTGACACTTTTTTACCTCTATTTTTGAAGTCTTTTGCTGGTTCTGTTTTGACAGTCTGGTCGAAAATATCGCAAGAACTCCGATTTTCCGATCTTTTTTAAAAAAAAAAAAGTTTCGCCACTCAACCCACAAACCCTAGATTTAACGTGGCCTACGTGGCCCCCTTCTTCAAAATAGGGGGACGTTAAATCGAGGATTGACTGTATAACCTCTATTAACCGCCCACAATTTTAAGTCTTATAAAACTACTAAAAAAGTTATAGAAAATTGGCTCCAATGAGCAAAAAAAAAACCCTTGACCAAAATGATTTTCCTCTTCCTTTAAGTTGCTCGTGACTTGAGTAGTCAAAGGTAACTCCGAAAATTAGCTAAATTTTCAATAGTGACTTGTACAAACAATCTTTATTCATGCCTTGAAACTAAGTTCGATACGATTTTTTTTTCCAAATATTTCTGATGTACGTCCTACAGTTTATTTAAAATGTTAGCAACTAACCAGTTGAAAGATAGTGGGTGTTAACAGATCTGCTATAAGCACTTGTGGAGAGCCAATGAGAAAATCAAAAATATTAGGATTCAAAAGATTAGCTTGAAAAGTGGTCGGAGAAAGCAATTCCAACACGAAAAATTGACTGGAAAATAGATTGGTTTCAAAGACCTAAGTGCAAAATGATCAATAAAATATGTTTTGGATTGAAAAATTAGCGAGAAAAAAACAACTTACAATGGGCGAAAGAATGAGAGCAGAAAACACAGCTGGAGATAAGTAGTTGGCTATAAATGCCCACGGTGTTAGGATCTGAGCGTAAAAAATAGTGGGATTCATATTTGACGGAATAAAGGCTTGTGGACTGAGCACATACAGCTGCAAATGAAATATATTCTTTTAATTTTTGTGAAAAGATTACGAAAAGATTTTTTTTTGGATTTTTTGGATAAAATTTACAGTTGGCGAAATTTAAAAAAAAATCATAATAAAAATAATTAGCTGTGACAGCTTTCCTGAAAATAAGTACAGGATGTCGGAAAATTACGCGCACCTCAAAAAGCAAGTAGCTCCTTGCCAGGTCGATTTTCGTTTTGGGACCCTGACCCGTGAAATCTCCAGAGTTGTGGGTTCTTTAATAATTACCAACACAGATTTCCCATTCCTCTTTATTCGTGTAAAAATCAGGACATTCAACAACAAAAATTACAAATGGCAACAAAAAACAAAAACCTGTTGGAACACCCATTGACGATGATTCGGCACATTACTTCTGGGCTCAGTTCGAATCGTTTTCACGGAAATCGTTTCGCGCTGCTCTTGCTTCTTGATTATAGCCATTATCTGAACGTAAACGCATTAAAATAGAGATATATGATGCGGACAGCATGAATAAAATTAAAAACGAAAAATTGGGACAAAAAAGAAAAAGTGCACGTAATTTCCGGACACCCTGTAGAGACATACGAATTTTACTTGGTTACCCATGCGGTCTTGGCCTTGACCATCCAGAGAATACCATACATGAACCAGGTCCAAAACCACAGGGCGTGCCATGCAAAAATGCTATTTTTACATTATATACCAATACATTTGGGGCTCAAAGAAGCCGAATGCAAACAACCGTTTGTCTAATGTCTAATACGCTGGATATTTGGCTCTATACGATAAGTGGGTGTTTTTTTTCCTTGGTCCCCTGTTGTTTTTGCTGTTTTTGTCGCCTTGGTCTCCCTGTTGTTATTTATTTTCGTCATCGTCCCCCGGTTTGTTTTCAGTATTTTTTGCCACCTTTGTTTTATTAATTTCTTAAGCATATTAATTTCAGCTTTATTGTTTACAGAGAAATGCCGCTTAAGAAAAACTAGGGCAAGAAAAAAATAGAAAAAACAACAAGGGGGACCAAGGCAAAAAACCCCGACTTATCGTATAGGACCGGATATTTTTTTTTGGAGGCTTAGGCGATGGTTGACCGTATATAACATGCTATAAACTAATGTTTAAATTTTTTGCTTACAATTTTTTGCTTGTTGGCAAAAAATAGACCGGCTTTTAGTATTAGTCCAACAATTTCATAATTTTAGTTTTATGCCAACTTCAGCGCCAACTCCTACCCTTTTATTTAAAAAAATCCAAGCATTGCTCTTTTTGTCACGCGTTCAATTAAGGTCGTATTTGAAGTTGGAGTCGGTGTTTGTGTAATAAGAGGGTTGAAGTTGGTGTCGGAATAAAAATTCTTTTATAGCAAAATCGTTCTAACAAAAATTCCATCGCCAGCGTTTTAAAAACGCCATAAGACTGACAAATACAAATCGTTACCGTATTTAGCTGAATAGCGTTTTGCTGAGAATAAATGCGAAAGGAGCCAGCACATTGACTGTTTGAAAAACTAAACGGCAGTCCTAGAAAGCTGCTCGCAGAGTTTTGTCTCTTATGTCGACCTTTTGCAGCCTGTCTAGAAAATGCTCGAATACTTTCTTCTACTTGCTCGTCCAGATCTTCTAATGTCGTGGGTTGTCTTCTTTTGTTTCCTGAACATTCTGACTTTCAGTCGTCATTCAATTTAATGAATAAAATAATACTTTTAACTTTTTCTGCAACTTCATTATTACTGCCTGTTTTTCATCAAGGTAAGTGTAACCATAATTGCGATAAAACTCCAGTTGTTTATTGGAAACTTTTGAGTAGCACTTAGCCAATTTTCGCCAGTTTCTCGCAGACCCACTGCTAATGGAATCAGGCTTTTATCCAACATTTTGACTAACGGTTTAATATTGCGCAAAGTTTGGTGGACAGCAGATGAAAGGCCTGAGATTTGGATCAGGAAATCTACCCATTTGACTGTGTGGTATTCGTTTGAGGAGATCATATAAAAGTTGTTATATACAAAATGCTATAATGTATTTAATAAAAAGTCACTTACTCTAGACCAATGAGAAGGTATATTAATAAGGGCCTTGTCTTTAGAATCCTTCTGTTCGCTGGAATCGGTTCTCGTTGTTTCCATGCCTATTTGTTCAGTCTCCAACATGAACAAGGTCGGTGATAGAATATTGTTGCTAGACTTATCTTCTTTACTCTGCTGCCTCGGCCCCACTGAGAATAATTTTGGCGATAGAATCAAAATAGTCTGCTCAGTTGACTCAGATGTGGGCTCTTTTTCATTGACTGCACGTAGACCTGCTCTTAGTTTTCGGAACTCTTCGATTGTTTGACTAGTGTTTTTAGGTAAGCCGTCGATAGCCTTGAAAAATTGCTGAACTCTATAAAATATCGGGTTTTTACGGAAAAGTGAAAAATTAAAGGGCATTCCCGTGCGGCAGGTTCTTTTTTATCTCTTAAAAAAAGTTCACGCGCCTTCTCATCTAAAATTTTGATGTTTTCTGCCTAGTTTTTAAAAAGAGTATAAGATCATCAATATCAGATTCGACTTAAAATCAGTGAAAATGGAATGATTCGAAAGAATTTGCTGGTCCCGCCCTAATTGTTTTGAACGCACTGGCATGCCCCATCATAAGAAGAAACCAAGTGCATGTGTATTTACAAGAAGCACTGCAAGATCTGATCATGAGGATTCTTGAAGCCACTCGTTTTCACTCGTTAGGGCCCAAAGCCTAAGCCTAAGGGCTAAGTCAAATTGCTAAGCCTAAAAATTATTGGGGGGGGGGGGGGAATCCAGTAGCGCCGGACTCTTTTGACCGCTTAAGGGTTATATCAGAGTGTTGCACATGCACATAAGGCGAAACCAGCAGATTATTTTCTGTTTTCACTCGTACGGCGTTAAAGAATTCAACCTTGCAGTGCCTCTTGAGGTGGTCTAGTAACTTGCCTTGTGGAGTAGTCATTGAACTGTTGTAGATGACTTAAATAGTGAGAGAGTTTCACATAAAGTCTTTAATTTGCCATAGTCGAGCCACATTTTTAAAGTGATTGGTGTTGGCTAATGCTGGAGCACTAATTAAACCTAGAATGGAAAATATTTTAACAAAGAAGTGAAAGCGTCTCTCTACTTGAAATTTTTCTTTTTGCAAAAACTTTACGCTTCCCTGTCTTTCTTTTGTGTTTGTAATTAAAATTAGCATTATTGTCTGTTGGGATTGATCTAGAAAGCCTACTGGCCGGATGTAAAGGCGATTGAGCAGTCGTCTTAATTATAAATATTACATTAAAATATTTTTTAAATAAAAACTAAATTACCTGTGAGGATGCAGATGCATCTTCTAGAAAGTATCTCTCGTAAATTGGCTGATCCATGAGATAAAGTTGGTGAATAGACCAAAAATAGGTGTGTCATCGGTCTTTTCCATCTCCTTTTGCATACTTTTTTGATGAGCAATTTGATCTCGGACTTGAAAAAGAGACACTAAACAGTGCGACAAGTCACCCACATTCGTAGCATCTTTTGCACACTGCCCAAAAACAACACTTTCTACTTGTGGCAACGTTTTTAGAATAGATTGAGCTTTTGCCTAAACTTTAGATTTAAAACATCAATTTTTTACGAAATTTTTGTCTATCTTTTGCCTATGATTTTTTAAACATAAAAAGTAATCATCTTTGCTTTATTATGAAACGATGACTGCCCTACGACCGGCTACACATTATGACCGGGTACAATTACGACCCGATACAACGACCGGGTACACTTTTAAAACACTTTTCGCGAATCATGTTTAAACATCTCCTAAGTAATTCCTATACTCTAGAAACGATGGAAAAGTTGTTTTTTGGCACTTTTTAACATAAAAATTCGTTTTTGAAAGAAAAAATTTAATCAAAATTTGAACTTTTGTCTTGGGGAACCAAGGTAATCACCTTATATCGTGGCATTTTACCCCATTATGGTCACAGGAGCCGGGCAAAAAGAGTCTCTGTATACATTTTTTGATCAAGTGTATTTCTCGGAATCATGTCTATGGTAGGTGAGCGCGCGCATCTCTAGCTCTCAAGCCCCCTTCGGAGGCGCAAGGGGCTTGGTGGCTTGGGGTTGAGATGCGCACACCCACATAGCTTAGATACAAATCATTCGAAAGTGACTCTGGATGCATGAAAAAGTATACATACCAGACATATCAGAGTTTCTTTATTAGGTAGGTTCCAGTCAACAAAATTATGTTCGAATACCATCTCTTTGAAGTAGCTAAGTACCTACTTCAAAGCAAAAAAAAAAGAAATTTTAGTTAAATTTTTCTTTCTTTCAAAAAACGAATTTTTATGTGAAAAGTGTCACAAAACCCCTTTTCTATCGTTTCTAGAGTATAGGAATTACTTAGGAAATGTTTAACATGATTTGCGAAAAATGTTTGAAAAGTGTATCCGGTCGTTGTACCCGGTCATAAGTGTACCCGGTCGTTTTACTTGGTCATGATGTGTACCCGGTCGTGGTATACCGAAACGATACGTAAATCCGCCCAGATTTTGTGAAAAAGTGTCCAGTTATTCGAAAATTGCATTTTTGAATAAAGCAAGTGTGCACTCTTTCACATTCTCTGTGATTTTTTCCCCCAATTCGGGCACTTTTCCGTTTTTTTTGCTTTTTGCTTGCTTTTAAAGTTACCTTAATGAAGAGAATGCTACTCATGTGGTTGATTGCCAATGTTGTATTTGACGGTCTTTGATCTTAAAATTGCTGATTTATATGAGATGTCTGGATTGTTTATAAAAACGGATAAGCTCATATGTGTACAATCCACGCTCCACATAAGACACTCAAGGGCTAGTCATTATTGGAAGCTGTCCTTATTCAGAACGTCCTTATCGGTAATTTAATATTTCAAAGCTCACTTAACCTCCCCGCGGCGAGAGTACAGAATCCCCCCTCTTGTCCGAAAAGCAGTTTAGATCTCGTCTTTCTGAATTTAGACCACTTTTGTGTAAATAAAAACTAAAAAAAAAGATTAACCCATTTCTGCCGGAATTAATTTCCAAAAAAAATGATTTTTTTTGATTTTTTTGAAAAGGTCATATATAGGGGTAAAATTATCGGTTTTATAATAAAATGTTGTCAAAACAGTATTTAACAACTCAGCCGACACTCAGCCAAACAATTTATTCGCGGGAAACCTATTCGCTTAGGATTCAAATATTGGTGCTTGTGCACACCCTCCGGATACTTGATCTACTTTTTTCCCTATCAGGGAGCTGGTGAAGAGAGAGATGCTGCTCTTGGCCTTGGAGGCACTGTTGTGAAGAAATTGTGCTCCGCCCTTCCAGATGACAACCACTTCACCATCTACGGCGACAGATTCTTCTCCTCCATCAAATTGGCGTTTGAATTGAAGAAATTGGGGATTGGATACACTGGTACTGTGAATGCCACCCGCACAGAAAAATGTCCGTTGAGCAACGTTGCACTCCAGCCAAGAGGATTCTGTGAGTATCAGATGGACGAGTCGTCAGGTAACCGCATTTTGTTATTTTAGTTTCAATTACAATAAGTTTAGGAGTGCTTGTTCTGGCGTGGAATGACAATAGACCCGTTCTAATGTTGACAACAATTGATGATCTGGAGCCTATGCACTCTGTCAGTCGATGGTCTGCTAAAGAAAAGAAAAGAATTCAGCTTGATCAGCCAAACACAGTGCATGCCTACAACCAGTACATGGGAGGTGTCGACAGAATGGACCAAAACATCAACAACTACCGCGTTTCTATAGGATCCAAGAAGTGGTGGTGGTCATGCTTTTGTTTTGGAGTAGACACTGCTGTCCACAATGCCTGGCAATTGTGGCGAAAACAACATCCAAACACTCCATACCTCGACTTTCGCCGCTACGTTGCCACATCCTATTTGCGCACACATGCAAATCCGCCATCGCGTCCAGGACGAAAATCAGAAATAAAACAATATGACCAACTTGCTCACTGGCCAGAGGTTACATCTGGATCAAGATTTCGATGTGCAGTTTGCGACTACCGAACAGACACACGGTGCAAAAAGTGTGATGTTGGACTGCATAGTAAATGCTTTGAAAAATATCATGTTAAGAAATGAAATCTTTGTATTTTATAAATAAACTGTGAGTCTGAGACCTTGAAAATGGCTATATCTCGAAGATTTACTACTCGCATCAATTTTTGACAATGTTTTTATAATAAAAACCGTTAATTTTACCCCTATGTGTGACATTTCCAAAAAAATATTTTTTTTTGAAAAATTTGAATTTTTGGGTCCCAGGGGACCCAGTTCGGCAGAAATGGGTTAACCCAACGTTAACCCCTTAAGCAAGAAATTTCCAGAACAATTTTTTTTCCAGAATAAACTTTATGACTACAACCCGACTGTTTGCCATTTCGGAGACTACTTAGGTACATAATGACTTATTCAGGGTTCGATTTTACGATTCAGCGTAAATTTTTAATTCTCCTCCTGCAAACATATATACTTAACAGTTTTTTAAGTGATTACAAATGCCTAGTCTTGCAGATTTATCAAAGGCGGCTGTGATTGAAACAAACCTGCAGCTTTAGAGCTCACAGACATTGAATGACACAAAAACAAGATCATAAAAAGACTTAAGAATTGGTGCATTCCACATGAAAATTTATCAAGTAAATTGTATTCGAAAATAAGGTTTCAAATATTAAATTTTAAAATTTGATAGTCTAGTTCGAAGCGAATAAGGTTCTAATTTAGTGACCATTGTACCTATCTTTCGGCATCATTTGCTCGTAAATCATTGTTTCTATCTCTTCCACCCACAGCATGATTAATTGGAAATAAGAAAATTTGTTTCTTTTTCCAATTGCACAAAGTATAATATCTCTGATCTGAGAAATTTGTCTGGTATTTTTAAAAAACCCACTAAAAAGGTTAAAAAAATAGATTATGCGTCAGACATTATAAAAACACCATAAAAGTCAAAAACGGTGTAGGTTAAATGTTCTCTGGTGGGCTTTAGCCACTTCAATTCAAGGGTATATACAGTGTTACCTCTAATAATTAGGAATGGGTAGTTATGTTCCAAATTTTCAAAAAGAGGAAAATTTTGTTAGATCTCACGGTTATTATGAAAACGCAAAAATATATTTGCGTTAGGCTAAAATATAAGATCCTTAAAGTGGATAATTATTATACGGTATGTGCATGTGTCTATATTTTCGTTGCTGGTTGTAAAAGTGTCGCAGCAAACATTTTTATCCTAACTAGAACAACTGATAATTTTATTTATCTGATCATTAAAAATTTCAAGCTGTGCCCACAATACTTTTACAATATTCATCATAAATGGCTCTAAACCAGAGTGCCACTGCTTTAGCTCCTGGATCTATCTCTTGTTGATGTTGTGTGGAAGTGTAGCTGGCTCGACCTGACTTGGCCTGCATTCTACTCGTGTCTAACGCTGCTTGCTCCACACTCTTAACTTTTACTTTATTGGAACTTGACAAGTTTAACAGCAGTAAGTCAACCTGTACAATATGGTCCCAGTCTTCTGAACTGTTCTCCACTGCCGCATTCAATGGGTCTACCTTAATAAATTTTAACTTCTCAACTAAAATGGCAAAAAGTAACCATAGTCCTGTGTCCAGGCTGAGCATGTCCATAGTAAACCACAGCATCTAAACCTAATTTCAAAGCCTCTTTGAAATCTTTGGATTGTGCAGACTCTTCAAATGCTTTTGATGCAGCACCCAGCAAAAGGGCATATAACTGCGAAAAAATACGAAGATTAGGAATTTTTGAGCTAGTTAATTTAATGTGAACTCACAGCTCCAGAAGTCCCTCCAATAGCTTCTTCGAAAATTTGAGACAGTTGCAAAAACAAGATTTTCGGATGACAAAAGTCAAGTTGGTTATTTTGTGTAGCTTTTTGTATGGCTGGAATGTTAATTTTTTGTGCGATGCAAACTTTAACAGCTATTATACCACACCTTTTGCAGCGGAATCCAATGAGGTTCCGCAGTCTCCATCTCCACAACTTCTGTCCAGACGGTTTAGTTCTTCGTGGTTGTCACTAATCAATTTGCATGAATTAGTCAAACAACGCTCAATTGTCTTTTCTGTGCCTGAAATATGAGCCCAGATTTACTCAACTTTACTATTTTACTAAGCAATCATTAAATTACCTTCTTGCACCTTTACCCCTAGATTTCGAATCCACCGTCCTTTTCGTTCTTCGCGATTTCAGGCAAGTGAATCTGGTAAGGACAAGGGTAGTCACTTTCCAGTGTTTAAAAATAGCAGAGTCTTTATCTAAATAAATGCATTCTATTACAAGGGATATGACTAAGAAAAAAACTAGCCCAAGCAAGTTAGCCAATCATCATCCGCTACTTTTAATACGGTGACACTTAGGCCATGGCCATCCAAAGAGCTCATTAATGTCCCAACAATTAGTCGCTCTACTTTGTGACCATGTTCCACTTAAAAATGCAGAGTTAAAACTTTTCAATATTTTTTCTCTGGTATAAATACAGTCGACTCTCTCAATAACGCTTGCCGTAAAAAGTTTGATAAACTCGGAGATAAGGTACACATCTTTTTAAAAAGTAGCCTTTGTAAACAAAAATTTACGCTACTCACTTTAACCACCTCCTCCCCCAAACTACTCTGTTCTGGGCAAACTTAAATAAGTTGAATTTTTTGCATATTCTCTATTCTAATTCAAGTCTTTGTTGGTTGGTCTTAACTTCCGCTTTGTTGGTCTGAGCTGGTCGCAGTCTTTTTGTAGATCTGGCATCCCAGCTCTAAAGGTCTGCAAAAAGTAGTACAGCGGTCACTTAAAGTTATACAAAGATCTCGATAGCCCCCACATCGTGTTTTTCATAACTAACCCATAGGTCATTTTTATACTTTTTCTTGACTTTCAGAACTGCGGAGCCAATTAGTAAGGAACTTTGGCACGCCTTATAAGAAAACACGAGGAAAAATTTTCATTGAAATTACCCCAGGTCGCAGCCAAGGTCCCTTCCATAAAAGTTAATTTACACAGAACTTTAAAAAACCTTGATGACACAAACTGTACTTACACATCCACTGGATTATCTCGCCCTGAACAACACTCATTTCAATTTGGCTGACACTGCCTAAGTTGTTGAGAAGTACACCAGCCTATCTTCTTTAATTAAAAATAAATTACTAATTTAGCAAAAGTGTGTAAAAGCGACAACCTTTGCTAAGTTTTAAACGAGTGCTGTTAACTAATTTATGGAGTATAGTGTCCACTATTTGGCTGGCTGTTTGCATTCTGCATCTCTGCAAACCACTTTCTCCGTGTATCCCAAGTCCAAACTCCATTTCTTGAGAATCCAGTTGGAACATAGCTGCTTTGCCGGGGATAGCACAAGGATATAAGCTCACTCCTAATGTACCTAAAATCTGTTTTTGATAAATGTTGATTAGTCTGACAGCAAAATATAGAACTTTTGTAAACTTTTTCATTGGAAACGACGTGAATTAAGTCTATTTTTTGTTAGAACCACTAATATAACGTATTTATTCTAATGAAACGGCCCCCTCGACAAGCTCAAAGTAAATATTTTGCAAAGTATTTATTTAGTTTTCTTATCTCGCACGAGCTCTAAATTTTTTTCTCGAGACAGACCTGAAATTTTCACGATTTTCGAAAGTTTTGAAAAATAAGGTGGCTGGCCGCCTCAGCTGCAGGAAATACGGTAAAACACAAAATTGATAAATACTTTTCAATAAAACCTCGCATAAGTGCACACCCTGGTGGCCAACCCAGGTGTACACGAAATGGAAATATGGGGGTCCTCATAAATTAGGTTCTAGTGCACACTAAATCCAGACTTGACTGCACCTAAGTTAGCAATTAATTTGTTGGCAGAGCTTAGCGCCTGTTTGAAGTCCACTGCCTGCTGGTCTACCATAACTCCCTTAAACTCAAATATAAATTAATCATAACAAGTTGTAAGATCAATTACCAGAATATGGAGTAGAATAGCAGCCCCAGCAAGTCCCCTTCTGCCCACGCCTTCATTATCGCCTTCCAAAGCTACATCATCATCTACATAGACTAGTTGCAGCTTAGTTTGATTGTTGCCAGCGCTCGCCTTGAGTCTTTCAACAGCCATGCCGAAGTGGAGCCTGTCTCCAGTGTAGTTGATCACCACCAGAATTGTGCCATTGGAGCTATTCACAGCCCTAATTGCATCACTTACATGGTTGGAGGGAGGTGATGCAAACACGTCTCCACACACAGCTGCGCTCAATCCATTCTGACCAACAAAGCCAGCAGCAAAAGGCTCGTGACCACTACCGCCTCCACACACTAGGGTTACTTTGCTGGTTTTCAGATTTTCGTAGTCTTTGCGCAGAATTATTCTTCGGTTGTGCTAAAAAACCTCATCAAGCCATATTTTACTTTTTTTTTGAAAATAGACAAGGATCACGATTTTACCCGTCACTTTTGTGAATAACGCCAGTTTTGCCGTGAAAACAAGCGACCGCGATTTGAACAAAGGTCGTGGATTATTGCGACCTACAGATTTTCAGGGAAAATCTGCTGATTTTACAAAAAAGACAGGTAAAATAGGAATTCTTGGCATTTTGGACAGGAACGACAAATAAAAATTGAGAAAAGCTTCCAAAAAAAAGTTAAAAGTATATTAAGACATTATTTGGGTCGATTTTTCGGGGTAATAATTTATTTAGACGCTGCTGTGTTGTAAAACATAAAAGAAGTTACCGGATGGAAACAAACAGACTGGTCAGAAGCGACTAATCCTTTCAGAGCATCAGTAACTACATTTTCAGGATGGTTAATAAATTTCTTTCTAGATTCACTAGCCATTTTTACAGGGGATTACTTGTATTGAAAATTTTTGCAAATTTAAAATAGTCAAATATTGCAATAACGATAAAATAATGCTTGCAATATTATTATTGTTAAACAACAAGAAAGAACTTTTCATTTTTGATTGATTGAACAACAGCATCAAAGATTATCACCCACTGTAAAGTTTTTCGAAAACAGTTTATTGATTTTGCACAGAAAAGCGAGAAAAGTTAAAAATTCTCTTCAAACAATTTAATGTTGAAGGTTTTTCAATGTAAAAGTTTCAAATACATGTTTCAGCGATGGTTAACAAACCCCGGTACCAACCCCACAACAGCCTCAGCCCCCCCCCCTCCACCCAAATTTTTATGTTTTACAGCTCAGGCTCAGGATCAGAAGTTTATCCAGAAAAATTTACAGGAGGGGTGGCTGAAAAATTTTAAGAGGGAGGGACTATAGCCCGGTTAGCACCCACACCCCCAACTTTGAGGATCTGTATCTCAGCTCAGAGAAAAAATTAACAAACCTATTCAATGCATTTTCTTAACTCCCACGAGCTCTACTGATTCCACTTTTTAGATTTCGGTTGAGCACCCAAAAATCTCGAGATCGACCCCAAATTTTTCCGATTTTCGGACGATTGAAAAATAGTCCCACATGTGGAACTAATAGAGAGAATACGGTAGTGAAGTCGCAGTTATTTGGGCGTACAGCGACAAAAATTTGAGTTGTAGGTCAAAGAAAGCCGCAAAACGCCGAAAATGGCAATTTTGGATATTTCAGTGCTCCAATGCTCGGTGTTTTGTTTGTCAAGTGCCAAATCTGATTATTATGACCGCATGTTACTTTTTGATTATACGTCTGATAGTGATCTCTTTATAAATTATTTCAAAATTTTCTGGAAACTCAAATTTTAGTGATAATAAATTTAGTGAAAATAAAGCTGCAAAAATTGGGTTTGGAGCAGGTAGGAATTGAACCCACGACATTCCGCACGCTAAGCGGACGCTCTACCACTGAGCTACAGCCCCTCATATTGCACACGCTTATTTATTTACCAAATCCCCAATTCCCAAATTGTCGGACATCTACTTTCATGTCGTTGTAGCATTTGCATAAAGAGTATAAAACATTCACATGATAATTTTTCATGGACATAAAACAGGAATATAAAATAGCTCCTCCTCAATTTTGGTGTCGCGCATAAGTATGCCCCTTTTAACACTTTTCATATTTTATAAAGTACATAATTTGATATGCGCGCAGGACCATGATATGTGCTGTGAAAATTTGAGTTTTCAGAAAATTTTGAAATAATTTCTAAAAAGATCAGTATTAGACGTATAATCAAAAAGTAACATACGGTCATAATAATCTAATTTGGCACTTGACAAACAAAACACCGAGAATTGAAGCAGTGAAATATCCACCATTGCCGTTTACGGGGTTTTCCGGCTTTCTTTGACCTACAACTCAAATTTTTTGTCTCTGTCCGCCAAATAACTCCGGCTACACTATGCAAATCGACCATGCTCTACAAGATGGCTTTAACAGAATTTGCGAATTTGATCGTACAGTTCGGGCGGTTTCATTGTCAGTTTAATATAACAATTTTCGTGGCATATAAAGTCAAAAACACGATTTTCGCTTGGTCTCCCCTGTGATTTAGGCCCAACCCATCAAGAGGCCATCCACAGACCAGAACCAAAACCCCAGGGAGGACCAAGCGAAAATCGTGTTTTCACGTTATATACCGAAAAAATTGTTAGAACTGCGTTTACAGAATTTCGGAATACGGTCTAGAAAAAAGCTACAGTCTGCTCTCGTTAAACTGGCACTCCAATAAACTGGCACCTCGATAAACTGGCACTTTGAAAAAGCCCTATTTGGCTGGCCGACAGAGAAATTAGGCAAAGTAACATCCCACTAAACTGGCACCCTGATAAACTGGCACCCCAGGCTGGTCCCAGGGTGCCAGTTTATCGAGAGTAGACTGTATGACTATTTAAAAGTGTCGTGTAGGAATAAAGCAGCGGCAGCTGGTCAATGTTGTTGGTGATTTTGGTTCTCAACGCCGGCGCTGCCTTTTTATAGTTTGAATAAAAAAATGTGACAAAAAAACGTTGAATATTTTCGGAAAAGTTGATTCGCTACTAGGGTCGACATTTTGTTTGCCGAAAAAAATTGGTTACAAAAAGAATTCTGCTTTAATAACTTCAAAGCACTATCTTATTTGTTTGATTATTTTGGATAAAAATGTATTGCAATTTGCAAGTAAAGAAGAAGGTTTTATCAATTTAAATATCAATATTTATTTAGTTTCTTGTGTATAATTTGGAAAATATATATTGTAGACAGTAGCAGAATTTTTTATCCATTTAAAGAGGACATTGGATGACAGCCTTGTGGTGACTGAACTCGTCGAATCCCCACTTGCCCATGTATTTGCCAATGCCACTCTGTCCCACGCCTCCAAATGGCACGCCAGCTATTTGGACTTGTTTCATTGCATCATTCACGCCAACAGCTCCACTGGACGTGCCCTCTACCACTTTCTGTATACTTTTTTGGTTGTTGGAGAACAAGTATATGGACAGAGGCTTCTCCCCATCTACAATATGCTCAATTGCATCTTCTAGCTTGTTGACTGTCATAATCGGCAGGACTGGCCCAAAAATCTGAAGTTATATGGATGTTATTTAATGTTTTTCGAGCGTGAAGTGTATAGAGTACCTCGGCTTTCATGCTACAATCCTCTTTGTTTGCATCCAAAATTATTGGTGGTATGAACACATCGTCTCTAAAATAAATTTTAAGATATTTGCCTTTTAGTCTTTTGGTACTAAAAACTATATGAAAGCTGCAAAAAATGTCGCAACAATAAATATTTAAAGGACTAAACTTGTTGGAGTATCTATTCAATTTTATTCTTTTTACAGGTTTAAACTTAGCCTTTTTAGCCATGCTTCGTAATGGAAAATTTTGAAAAAAGACATTTGGGTAAAAAAAGATTTTATTTCATTTTATCCAGTGCTTAATGCTATTTTGGAGCGAAAAAAAAAGATTTTAACTAAAAACTTCCAAAATAAAAAAGATTTTGGGTCCCGAAAAGGAAAAATCTTTTTAAAAAGGACGATTAAGAACCCTGTTATTAGCAAAGAGGAGTGTGATTACAAATGAGCCTCGTAAAATACCGTTTTGCTTTATCGTTGTCTGCGCTATTGAAAATGCTGGTAACATAACTTTAGAAAGTAAAAAGTTGTAAAAATAGGCCCATTAATAGCTTTAAAGCTAAATTCTGAATCCTGAAATCGTAAAGTGGAAAAGATAGTTAACTATGCTTTCACCCAAAACAGACCCTTATAAGATACAATCAACTACCTACATAGTGTCTCGCGGCCATAATGCCCTCCCTTCTATCTATATTTACAGTGAAATTTAATTTGGTTGACCACAATGAGATTATTTGTAAGGAAGCGAGACCAGCCGCCCTAGTCTCACATTTCATTGATCCAGACATTGGGGCAGCCACAATGGAGGAGTCAATTTATTTGTTTAACGGTAATCGTTTTCAATACAAAGCAGCTGTAGCACGAATAGTGGCAGCACACTCACCTGTCCAACTCTCCGCCTTTGTAGAGCACTTTCGCAGAACTCTTCTCAACCAAAGATTTTATCCGACTTAAAGGGTAAAAATTGTTTAGCTACTATTTTAATAAAAAAAACCCCATACTCAAAATGATTTTTGTTGACAATCCTGCTGTAATTAGGACTCTTCTGGGCATTTTCACCAAATCGTTGAATAATGCAGTCTTTGAGGGCTTGCACTAGCTTGGGTTTTACATCTGGAGTGGTCATCAAGTAGTCGTAGGTCATGCAAATCTGACCACAGTTCAGAAACTTGATGTTTACTATTTTCTCAGCCACCTTCTCTATATCCACATCAGTGTCCACTATTCCAGGACTGAAAAAAAAACTTCCAGGCTACAGTTGACTCTCGGTAAACCGTCACCCACAAAAGTTCGTTCCCGCCTAGGGTCAGACACTTTTCAGCTCAATTTTTGATTTTTTTTGCCAAAACTGATTCGTCAGTCTAGTCCAAAATATCGCAAAGATTTGCGCCTCTCGATAATCCGTCACCCTATTTTCAAAATAGAGTGACGGATTATCGAGAGGCGCGGGTCTTAATAGTCGAAATTTAAAATTTTTGAGAAACAATTAGCATAATCGTAATCCTTGCAATATTTTGGACTAGACTGACGAATCAGTTTTGGCAAAGAAGGTTAAAAAATTGAGCTAAAAAAAGTGACGGACCCTAGGTGCGAACGAACTCTTGGGGTGACGGTTTATCGAGAATCGATTTTACTTGCTTAGCTACTCAAAAGTATACCATTTACCACCCAGCTCAAGGGTGACAGGTGTAACATGTTTAGCTGCAGCAGCCATCACTATTTTGCCCACCATTTCAGAGCCGGTGTAGCAAATATGGTCGAAACGCTCCTTGAGCAAGTTTGTGGTCTCTTGCACACCGCCAAGAACCACTGCCATATAGTTCTGCAAATAATTATGGATTAGCAAAGTGACATTAATCGAAGTTTACTTTGTCAAATGTGTCTGAAATCATTTTCTCCCACACACTAGCTGATTTAGGGCTGACTTCTGAGGGTTTGATAATAGCAGTGTTGCCTAAAAGTTTAGTTTGTTCATTTTCTTGAAGTAAAAAAAGTTTTGTGTATGTTCGTGTAGAGCTACCTGCAGCAATAACAGCTATCAAAGGCAGCAATCCTACAGCGAATGGGTAGTTCCAGGCCGTCATTACAAGTACTACGCCTAAAATAAGCCAAATTAAGAATGCACTGTTTCTTTGATGCTTGCCAGAATAGGTTTTCATTTTTCTCCTTTTTCCCCCAATATTTTTTTCGCATTGATTCCTGTTTTTTCCTGTCTGTTTTCCAATAAAATGTTGTCGAACCTTCACCACCCCTGCACAATAATTCACCTCTCGGACAAATCAGTAACCCAAGGTTTGAGAGTGGACGGCTTACCCAGGGCATGCCCCTTGAAGATTCAGATTTGCTGTTATGGCAAGAATAAAAATTTATGGAATCACATAAAAGGTCCTAAACGACTGTTACCTTTGGGTTCCTTGACCACAGATGGCTTGTCCACACCCTTATCATCTTTTACCTAAACCACTCTTGTCAGTAATCTAAATCTAGCAAATATGTTCACTTGTATTGTCATAGACCATTCATCCATATGTTTCAGAAAATTGTCGATTTCTCCAATTGGTGCATGCACCTGAATAGACATGCAAGCAATGACAATAGTATTTTCAAATGCAGACCTCCATATGTTGGGTCAACTCTTTGGGCCGTCGCAAGTCCTGGTACACAGCCTCCACAATCTCATTTTGGTATTTTAGCACAGCTGCCTTCAGCTTGTTCAACTGCTCTTTACGCCACTCCACAGACCGAGTAGTTCTGGTGCGAAAGAACTTGCGCTGATTGCTAACCAGCTTAAAAAACCAAATTATTGTAAATTAAAATTTCAAATTCCAAAAAAATAGTTAGCCGCGGTCTAACTTAAATTATCGTTTAAAATTTTTCGACGTCTATACGATAAACAGGCACCTTACTTTTTCGAAAAACATCCTCGTTTTGTAGTTATTTAATTATATATTTTATCCTTAAATATGTCTTTGAACACTTTTCTCTAAATTTGCTCCTGTACGTTTGCTTCTGTTCACGTTCCCGAGCAACTACCAACCCTCAGCACCATTTTATTCAGGTATCTCCATGTTCACTGCGGTATAATGTGTGTTCAGGCTCGTTTCAAGTGGTTGAAGGACTTCAGGAACATTTCAGGTGAGTCAGAGTGATTAGAAGTGGTCAATGATTGTTGGGGCGGTTTGAGGTGGTTCAGGTTGGACAGTTATTTTAAATGATCTAATGTAGTTTGGAGTGATTAGGGATGTTTGGAGGCCGTTTCAAATGATTTGGGATGGTGGTTTGGGGTGGTTTGGGCTGAGTTTTAGTGGTTTAGAGCCGTTAAAGGAGCTTTAGGTGATATAAAATGGTTTAGGACATTTGGGTGGTTTGGGGTGATCGAGTATGAGGTATTTTCTTCAGCGAGTAATACCAGAATTCGAACAATAGATGTGAATTTGGTTCAGCACTCAAGATTCAAAATCAAATAATAATTGACTAATAATAAACATTGTTGCGTACACCAACTTTTTAAAAATAAACCAATAAACCAACTTTTAAACCAGTTTTTATGTGTCACCCTGCAAAGTAGGTTATTTACATTTTAAAATCGAGACAACGGCTAAATTAGATCTCTAATTCAAATAAGAATTTTTAAAGGGCTACAGAATGGTATATAACGTTTTTCCATATCGCATGGGCACTAATATGATCTTTCAGGGCTATTTCACAAGACCCGAAGTTGGAGTTTGAATTGGAGAATTCAGCATCCTGAAAAGTCCACTCCGACTCCAACTTCGGGTTCCTGAACGAGCCGATAAGAGCATGCTATTTTTTTAAAGTTGTGTACAAATACATGGAACCAAGCTCAAAATTTCAAAACAAACCTCGTTATAACTCATTTTAGAGATGAAAATATTTTCTGAAAATAAAATTAGAAAGCACTTTTATAGAAAACTGTTACAATTGATTTGAGGTCAAACTAAAAAGATGTGAAGTCACAGGCTAGACAAATAATTAAGCTTTTGACAAGATTAAGTTTCCAGACGGTAGAAGTGAACACACACGCACATCACACACCATTTATTTTCTTTTTGTTTAATAGGAAGAAGAGTTGTAAAGGGCCCTATCTCTGGTTACCTACAACCCCTAATTCCGTCAAGAAATTATGGCGGCAATAAACCAAGCAAAAAATACACACTGGGAGCAGAAATAATAAAGAGCAAAGTAGATTTCTGTTTTTGTTACATCTAAGAAAGTGCAAAGACCATAAACAATAAAAGGAGTTATTGCTTACATGCCCACCATATATTCCAATTGCTACTTTTTAATTTGTATTCTAGTTGAAGTTCGATTCTGGCTTCGCACCGTATCACTTTTCCTTATAACATCATCGCTGCATAGAAACTTCTTGAAATCTTTAAACGGAACAAATTTTTTTATGTTATTGCAAGAGCGGATTCATTGAGAGTGGACACCCGTTTTTTTCATGGAAGTCAGAAAAATATCAAAAACTTTTCGTTCAAATATTTCAAAAATATTTAAAACGGGCATATCTGAATTTGCAGCAAAAAGTCGTAATCTTGCAGCAAATTTTGTTTTGCCTTTTTTCTCTTAGATTTTTGCCATTTTTTAAGGTGATCACACTATCATGTGGGCCCGCGATTCTAGTTTCTAGCAAGGTATAGATCAGTGAAAATCTATAAAAAATTTATAATAAAAAGGTGAAAGTGTGAACCAAATCATTTTTTTATTTGCTTCATACTTTACTTTTTCGAGATACATTTCGCAGAGACCTTTCACTGATCTATACCTTGCTAGAGACCAGAATCGCGGGGCTACATGATAGTGTTATAACCTTGAAAAAAAATGGCAAAAAATCTAAAAGAAAAAGGCAGAACAAAAATTTGCTGCAAATTAAGATATATTGCTGCAAAATTCAGGTATGCCATTAAAACTATCACGTGTTATTTTACTAAAACCAAAAATAAGCATATTATTTAGAGAAATTTAAGGGTGATGTTTTTTTTGCATGTACAAAAATTTTTTAGCTAAACTAAATTTTTCTGGTTTTCAAGATTTCTATATGTATTACAAGAAAGGATTTCTTGTTAGCACTTTTTTGTTGTAACTTTGCATTCGCTATTATTTATGGCTACACATTTATTGAAAAAACCAAAGCATTATTAAAATTTAACCAACCACAAAATTTTTTAATTTCATTTAAGTGTTTATACAAGTAGTTGACTGTCTATTTAAACCATTTAAAGAAACTCTTTTTACAAAACAAAATCAACTTCAACAATACAACTATAAATTAGTGAAAATTAATAAAAAGCTATAAGCAAATTGTGTATATGATAAATACGGGGTGTCCGGAAATTACGCGCACATTTTAAATTTAAATTTTGTGTACATAGCTCATTGCACGGTCGATTTCCGTTTTCGGGACCCTTACCCACGGAAATCTCCAGAATTGTGGGTTTTTAATAATTACCAACACAGATTTCCCATTCCTCTTTATTCGTGTAAAAATCAGGAACATTCAACAACAAAAATTATGAATTGCAACAAAAATAAAAAACTGCTGGAACAGCCATTGACGATGATTCGGCACATTACTTCTGGCACAGTTTGGACTTTTTTTACAGAAATCGTTTTGCGCTGCTCTTGCTGCTTGATTGTAGCCATTATCTGAACGTAAACGCATCAAAAAAACAGAGATATATGATGAAGACAGCATGAATAAAATCAAAATGAACAAGATATTAGAAAATTGGCACAGAAAAAACCGGACACCGTGTAGACGCGGATAAATTTTAGTAAAGATGCTTGTCCAGTCCAAATTCTGACTTAAACCGGGTCTGATGTTGGTTTTGTATAATCTGAGACCACATAAATGCCGTAAACTCAACACTAACAGCAAAAATTTCATTAAAATTTATATTTGCTGCTTTAAAAAATTTTGCGTAAAACACAGAGTTCTGCATTTTTTCAGATATTTCCAAAATGTTTTTTGGAAAATTTTATTTTGTAAAAACCTGCTGACCATATCATATCAAGCATGATCATAAAATTCAAAAGCTTTTTTGTCTGCGAAGGCTAATTTTTATTTGCCTCAAAGATAAAAGAGACTTAATCATACAAAAAGGATTCGAAAAGGCGAAAACAGACTTTCAAAAATCGCTTTAGGACAAAAGTTATGGCTGTTTTAAAACCTGGGAATCTCTTGGACCACTCTGTATTTATGACTCTAAATTGACAATTTATTATTTTTCTTTATTATTACACCTAAATTCCAATGGCAATTAAACAATTCTTGGGCTAAATTTTTGTCAGTTAAAAAGGGTAATTTTTTAGTTTCTTAAACTGCTTCTTGAATTGTGATACCCGATTGTTAGGGAACAATTTAGCCACTGTCATTTCCAGGTACTGGCCTGATCGCTTGAACCTTCTGGTTGCCTTAAGTGAGTATATTTGATTTAAGTAGTCCGAGAAGTTGTTGTTACCCCAAGAGGCAGTGCGTCATTGCTTAGTGATGGATGCACTTGCATGTAGCTAATGTTTAAGGTAACTGCATGATTGTGAAGAGTGCCCAGTTCTATCATGTTCAACCTTAATTTATTAGCATAAAATTATGGCTCCACATTATCCAGTCAATAAAATTTATGTAGTCTTACAGCACGGCAGTTGTACCAACCCTTAACTGCAACTGAATTTTTTCTATATTTTTGTTCTTTTGCTTAGTTAATGCAACAGAAAATTTTTATTAGTAGGGATGCCATGAAGGGTTTCGTTCTGTAAAAATATTTATAACTGGACGTCCAGTGCGTACTTAGAGTAAACTGATTTCGTTAACTGGGCACCTTAATAATTAAGCATCGTATATATCAGGGCACCCCATAGCCGGTCCCGGAGATTGCTTAAATATTATTATTATTTAGTCACAGTTAGAGGAGCCGCGATCGAGGATTTTTACTAAAAAGTCATTAATATTACCTTCGTTGCCTGTGCTTAGAATAGCCACTTCCGGGGGCTGAGAGTTGGGTTTTAAAGTGAGAAATCCATGTGTTACCCTCACATCTTCATCTGAGGCCCAAGAAGTGGAGCTGTAAATTTTTTAATTTATTAAATTACGGTAGCTCTGGTTGGCTGTAAGTCGAAATTTAGTTCATTTGCTTTTTTCCGCTCGCTTTGACAAAGACCAAGCATGACTGGAACTAGTCAATATTAGGATAAAAACAGCACGAAAACAGTCAAGTTTTTGTGATCCAGCTTGTATTCAAATCTGCTGTCTACATCTTCTCACACAGCTGGTCATTGGATTAAAGGAAGAAGAGCTAGCAGATTAAGCGGAAAAGAAGGAAAATGAACGTCATTGATTAAAATCTGCAACCGAAAATCCTTCTAATCTTCATACAGATAACCCCATCAAGGCCGACATAATGTTTTCTCAACCAAATCCCTGCCTCAGCTAACTACTATTTTCACTCTGTCTATCACAAATATAAACAGTTTACTCAGCAAATATAAACTCATAAAGTAACAGAAAAGCATAAGAAATAAGTGTAGAAAAAACTTGAGTTTAACAACTGGACACAACTTTACGTTAAAAAGTGACATTGATAAATTTCAGACAACGAGTTTTGTAAAGTACAAAGTGTAAACAGATAAAACCAAAAAAAAAAGATTACCACACGAATTGTAGCCAGTGAGCTACAGCTACAGTGAGCCAAATATCGCAAGAATTGCGATCTTACGGATCGTTTTTCAGAAAGTAACCTCGTAATAAAGCCACCCCTATTTGAAAACAGTGGCCTTATATCCAGATTCTGTTTTTCAAATGGCGAAACATTTTACTTTTGAAAAACGATCGGTAAAATCGGAATTCTTGCGATATTTGGGACCAGACTGTGATAACAGGAACAACAAAATCTTTCAAAAATCGATGTAAAAAATGTCCAACGCTGGGCGGGAACGAACTATTGGGGTGGTATATTGGTGGCCTTATATCCAGGTCCGACTTTATCTTGAATCATGGGACCTGTCTATTAGAATAAATACGGTAACTTTTTTTTTGAATTTGAAAGATTGTAAATTCTCATAAACGTTATGGCTTACGTCAAATTTAAGCTAGGAGCTCCAAACATCGGTACTTGAGCCGGCATTATGTCCAAAATTTCTTCATATTCATTGGCAAACATGTCGGTGGGTAACGCAGGCCTTTAGCTGCTTGAGAATACACTTGCCTCCAAAGCGAATAATTAAACAGGAAAGTAGCCAGCCTCTCACCTACCCATCATGAATTGAAGTGGCTCTAGAGCGGGTGCAAGTGGAATTGGCGTTAACTCTGCAAATTATGTCATAGAAATTAGGCAATAATGATCAGGAATGCTTCAAGTAAAAAAGCAACCTACTCACTGTAGGATCTGAATACAATACATACTTTACTGTGCCATTGAGTTTTATTGAATTTTTAATATCCAAGAATAGCTGATAAAAAATTCTCTAACCTGGAGAGCACATTTTACAGCTAACAGCACAGTTTAGATCAAAAAAGTTTGTTTGCGTCCTAACCTAAATAATCCTTCAGCAGCTATTATATGCTTAAGATTCAAATTTCAGCACAGTTAAGTCTTTTGATAACATGGAGGTTTTTCGGCAAAATTTTTCTGCAGCTAAAAGATTCGATTGTAAGAGATTGACTTTTAATTGCATCTAAAAATGCAATTTTTTTCTTACACGGGAAGGCGCGACCAGCCCATCACCTAAAAAATATCCCTAACAAGCTTTTTACTGGCCTGCAATCGAGCGAGATATTACTCTTTTGAAGTTGCAAATTAGCAGTAGGATATAGTAAAAAATTACGCAATCACCTTGCGGGTAGGGATCTACTTTTCATGTAACTGGTTCGAACCTCACTCGAAGAATACTTTTTTTCATTTTTCGCAAATTAATATTTTTCACACTTTCTGTGTTAGATGCAAAAAGAAGTCTTCAAATGCAAGTAAAAGTCAATAAGCAGCAAAAAAGCCCTGTAGCTGCAAAAAGTGATTTAGCTGCAAACACAATTAGACGCAAATGAAGTGCCATTATTTTTCGCCTTGATTTCCCCTGCTTGTTCTTTCTAATTTTTAGGCTTAGGCAAGGTCAAAACCCTTACCGTATATTCTCTATTAGAAGGCCCGGGCCTTCTATTTTTCAACCCTAAAAAAGTCGGAAAAAATTTGGGTCGATTTTGAGATTTTTGCGTGCTCAACCAAATTTTAAAGTGGAATCAGGTAAGCTCGTGTTAACTAAGAAAACGCGAAAAACAGATTTGCGAATTTCTTTTTCTAGGCTGTTATATAGGTCCTCAGGGGGTCTTCTATTAGAGAGGGCCTTCTATTAGAGAGGGGCCTTCTAATCGAGAATATACGGTATCTTGTTGGATAGAGCCAAGCCATCATCAAAGAAAATTTATGGTCTTGCGTAAGTTATCTTACATCGAGACTCAACTGTGCACCCTTACCAATTCACATTTTTCTTCCATGGCCCACCTATCACAACTGTTGTAAATGTTACGACACCTGCCTATAACACTCGATACAGTCAGGTTGATGAAAAATAATAATTTGAAATAATAATATTTATAAAAACAAACTCACGATGACAAAACCTGCCCATCCACCCAAAACTACACTCTTAAATACTTATAAAAATGTTTAATTGTTTGTATTAACATGCATTTTACCACAAGCTATTTTTCCAGCTATGCATTTGCCACCATTCAAACAAGGGTTAAACTTGCACTGGTCTTTGGAAAAGCGTTTGATAACCACTGCTTGACCATTTGCCAATATTGAGAACTCATCTTAATCAAATTATTTGTAAACAGGGCTATCAAAAAAGGTAATACAGTCGAACCTGGATTAACCGCCATCCCTAATAGTTCGTTTGCAAGCTGGGTCCGACACTTTTTTTACCCTGATTTCTGAGCTTTTTTGCCAGTTCTGTTTCAACACTCTGGTTACAAATATCGGAAGGATTCCAATTTTGCAGATCGTTTTTTTAATTTTTAAAAACCGAGACCTCTTCAAACCGCCACACTTTTTGAAAATAGGGTAACGGCTTAAAGACGTTTAAGTTTTTTATAGAAAAATTTGGACTAGACTGTCAAAATAGAACTGGCCAAAAAGCTCAGAAATCGGGGTAAAAAAAGTGTCAGACCATAGGCGAGAACGAACTTTTAGGGGTGGTGGTTTATGCTGAGGAGTCGTCTGAAATTCTGCTGGATTTTTTTTCAATTAGTTCTTCAAAAAAAATTACAACAAATTACGCTTCCATCGTTCAGCAGACTTTCGGGAGCATTAAATGCGATTTTATTCTGGATTAGCATTGTCGCAATACATTAAACTAATATATTCGATATTTTACGTCTTTGTGTAAATGCTATGGAATTGTGCAAAATTACACAAAAAAGCAAAAATTGAAAACTTAATAAATTAAAACCATAGGAAGACCAAAGAATATTTTTCATTTTCAGGTCGCAGACAAAAAAGGGGCTTATTATTAAAGAAAAAAATATGAGAAATGATCAAATACCACCACGTCCAAATATAGGACACCGTATTTCTCTAATAGAAGGCCTCCTAGAAGGCCATTTCACCTACACCTTGTAAAAGAGTGCAAAAAACGGTTTTTGCTGAACTTTCATCGGTGATGAAACGCTCAAAACTTCAAGGCGCCCTTTAATAGAAGGCTGCCCAATAATAGTAGGTCCTCCTAGAGCCTGATTGAAAAAATATAAGGCCTGGTCCACTATTAGAGAATACGGTATACGGATGCATCTCGATACAAATATTTCAGAAAAATAGCCTTTTCACAAAGACCAATAACTACGATACAAGTGAGTGCTTTCAAAACACAAAACACATATTCGAAATTGTCAAACATTTTTTAAAGCAAAAAATGGAACACCTACCTAGTAATAAATTAACAGAGCAGAACAATATTAGAGATTGGCGAAGGAGCCGGGACGAGAACCATCGTGTGAATGACCAAAGGGTGGTCATTAAACACAAATGTTAAACAATAATCCAACTCTCTTGCTGCTAAACATACAACAACAACAAACTAGCAACAGGGTATTAATGATGGAAGGGGGGGATGGATAAGGAGCAGCAGCAGCAAAACCTGTATTATCGAACACTGCTTCCAAATGATGCTAGCAGCAAAACAAATTAAAGACCCTCGGAATTCCTTGGGCGGGTCGCCAGCCAGTGTCCCTGCTCTTCTTTGTTAAAAAGGAGGGGATGAATATTTGAAAGCTTAAGATGATTTATGCTTTAACTTAGAGCCAGCCAGAAGTTATCTGGTATGTTGCAATTGAATAAGTTATTATACAAAGTTAGCATAAAAACAATATTTTGTCAGAAGTATCATCAGCGCTTGAATTTTTTTGAAGAAGACAATTGGTAGCGGATAGTAGAAATTTCCGTTTGAATGAAAATATGATGTTTGACATCTGGAGGCTATGTTCTGAGAATTTATATTTTGCACGCCAACGTATGCACCGTAAATATTGTGGCGGAACAGTTTTTGAATGGCAAAATTAAAGGTTTTTGTAAAGATCGATAAAATGCTTGCAATTTGTGGGCCAGACTACAAAAATAAAACTGAAAATTCGGCGTTACTCACGGCGCTCAACCAATATGTTCTCAAACACCCTATATCGACCTTAAATCGCCTCAGAAGCTCAAAAAATTGAGCTTTGGGACTAGCCAAAATACCATTTGGGATTTAGGGCCGTATTGGGTGGAAATGGACAAAAAAGTTCCAATTTTAAACAAAAAAGAAGATGTTGAACATAATTTCGAATACTGAGCCTACCGCATAAATAAACTCTGGTATCCATGTTTTTGATGCATCCAGATTCATTTTCGAGTGATTTGCGTCTGAGGTATGTGGTGTGCGCATCTCAACCTCAACCAACCAAGCCACCTTTCCCCTGAAGGGGCGCAGGGGCTTGGTTAGAGATGCGCACACTCACTTACCTTAGACATAATTCCAAGGAAGACTCTTGAACAAAATGCATTTAGAGCCTTTTTTTGCCAAGTGCCATGTTGAAAACATGGTAAAACAGGTAAAAAGTCGACATTTAGAACTGTCCAAAACTCAAATTTTTATTGACCAGAACTCAGAAATAATGCCTTTTTTGAACTCCTGAGGCGATTTTGAGTCGATATGGGGTGTTTTAAAACACTTTTAAAAAAAATTGATTTGGGGGGGGGGGGGGGGGGTATATGCAAGTAACGTTGAAAAATTCAAATAAAAGCGAAGATGCAGCACAAATCGAAACAGATTTCCTTTTTAGCTTCTCTTGTAGATGTGAACTTTGCTTGAAAGATGGTGAAGAACGACGATTACCGCTGCAGGACCAGCATAAGTACAGGGTGTTTCAAATTTTTCTGACAATTTTTAACGGTTATAACTTTTTTTAAAGATTGAATTTTAAATTTCTGGGAACGTGACTCGGTTTTTATGGCCATTTGTTTAGTATGAAATCAAAAACACGATTTTTGCTTGGTCCCGCCTGTGGTTTGGGGCCTGGTCTATAGATGCCTCTAGATGGTAAGGTCAAACCACAGGGGGGACCAAGAAAAATATTGTTTTTGACTTTATATACCAAAAACGTTGTCATCAAAAGCTGAGCTGATCTGCGTTTACAGAAATAAAAAATTCGGTCTGTGAAAAAAGTTATGACCGTTCAAAAGTGTCAGAAAAATTTGAAACAAACACACTGTACTTCAATACTGTGAAAAAATGGATTTATTCTAATGGGCTGACATTCCCGTTTTTTTAAATTATCCTCTAGGATGTGGGTAATTATAGACTATTAGGCAATTGGATACTGTCGAAAAAAATTCGATCAAAATAAAAATGACTAACAAAATTTCAACAATGATTGAATAAATTAAATCGAGGCTCTCATCGTTTTGGTACCCGTTCTCTTTAGTTGCTATGCATGGATTTCGAAAGCATGTTTCCGTTCCAGGTTCAGCCAAGCTTTTGCATCTTGAAGCATCAGTCACTTCCATCTTCTGCATAGTGATTTTACAGTCTAAATAAAATTAGCCCTTGGTAACACTCTCGAAATATTAAAAATTACTGTTTCTTCTTACGTTGCTTCAAAAGTTTCACCGTTGGTGAGTCGCTTTTTACCTTTTCCGATCAGAGACGATTCGCCATCACCATGACAGTTTTAGTTTTTGTAGCCCTGAAAAATTAAGTGCGTAATCCTTTTGCCAATGGCATATTTTTGTCAATGAACTCACTTCGACAATGGTATGTTTTCGCCATTAGCAACCAATTAGGGTAAATACAAGTACCGTTTACAAATCACTATAACTCATGCAATAAAATTCTAGATTGGTAAATATTGATTGATGATGGTTAAGGGATGGAGCTTGAACTGGGCCTGATCTTTTGAAATCCCTTCAAGCTGTGCCAAAATTAAAAGGTCCGGTGGTCTTGTGCATAAGTCTGCTACTCACCCATGATTAAGCCTTAGTAAGTGTTGCCATTCTCTGCTCAGCAATTATCTTATTGTTTTTATCTTGCTTCAGCTTTGCTCGCCAAAAGCATATCTATCTTTGCCAGTCGTCTTGTTTGGAGTCAACAAGCAGTATAATATTAAATCAAGAACAATTCTATAAAGGGGTGTCTTCCTTGCATGCTCTAAATTAGATTCAAATATCTCAGTCTTCATCCGAAAATTAGACGCCTTTTTCGAGTGTTCTTTCTACTTTTCCCTGAACACTTGTTAGAATCTAAAAAAGAGCGAGTTTTGTTGTGGACTATATTTTAGACACGAAATTTTATGTAGGCTTCATCTTCACCATGACGTGTTTTTCGACTTCTTGAACACAATAACAACAATTAAATAAGGTTAGCCACCTCTCGAAAAATTTGAATTTGCCTTTAGGCCTTGGCGCAAGTTTTTGTGGGGCAGCATAGATAATCTTGTTGCATTAGACTCAAATCCTACGGAAATGTTGTTTATTTGTTTTGAGTTTGTATTAATTAAAGATGACACCTTCTTGTTTGTATAGCCAGCTCTATATGTACACACACATATATCAGTTGGCTGAATAGCTAGCTATGGCTGTTTTGGTAAATTTAGTAAATATTTATAAAGTGTATTATAATTCTTAAAGACTACTATTTTTTAATTTTCCTTTATTGGATTAACTATGAAATTAACTATAATTAACTACAAAAAATACTTTTTCTGTTTATAAATTTTTTATAAATTAACTAATTCGTTGGCTCTATATGTGTTTGCATCCTTCCTGGAAAAAAGTTGCCTTGGGATTTGCCTTGGTTTTGCAAAAGTTTTGTAAATTTGCCTCATTTCTTTACAAATTTTCTTGCTTCTTTGTTGGACTATCATGTTCGTTGCCTTATTTGTTACTCTTTTCACATAATTTCGCCATGTACTTTTCGTCTAACAAAAGATTTTGTTGTCTCATAAAGATGAAGCTAAAAATACGATATCTTTTGCTCTTAATAATTTGCGGGACAAACAGGTCATAAATTTGTTGAAAAAAAAGTTGACCTTTTTGTAAAACTGCTAAAAACAGGAGGACCAAGGCAACTTTTTCGGGAGGAGTGCAAACACATATAGAGCCGATTTGTTTTAGGAAACGCATAAAATGTGTCTTTTTTTTTGCTGAAAAGTGCATTTTTTTGCTAAAGTACGCCTTCTTTTATGAAAAGGTGCATTATTATGGTAAATTTGCCTTTTCGATTTAGTCTGCATTGTTTTGATAAGTTAGGACTTTTTTGCTCAAATAAACATATTTAAGTACAATATGCACTCTTGTTCTGTCCACTAAAAGAAGGCACATTTCAACAAAAAAGCACTTTTCAGTTTTCTCTAAAAACTCAAAAAATAAGGCACTTTTCAGCCAAAAGAAAGCAATGTAAGATTTATCCTTTGTATTTTGATTGCGTACTTTTTCTGGTTAGAATCGTACTTCAATGTTTTCCACAATTTTATTTTTGCCATATTTTTTTAGCTATAACTTTTTAATTCCCTTTTTTACTCCTTTTTCAAATTTTCATTTTCGGTGGCTGGTCAGACTTTTTGCTGATTTTTTTTAGATATGGAATACTCGATTCAGCAGAAGGTGCGAGCAGTCATCTGGTGCGGTATGCATGGCGGCTTGATCGTCTTGTCAGTTGGTATTATGGCACGCCTTCCTAATGTCTTGCCGTATTCTGTTCAAACATTCTTTGGAGATTCATGCATACTGCACCAGATGACTGTCCTTACATAACTATCCAAATAACCAAGGAAAATCAGCTAAAAGTTTGGATTGAAACTTAAACAAAAAAGTAATATTTTTGATGTCGTTCGAATTTTCCAAGTTTCTAATTTCGAGTAAAAATATTTCGGCGAAAAAGCTTCGAATTTGAAAAATTATAGCTAAAAATGTACAGGGAGATAAATTTAACACACCATGTACTTTTTTTTATCAGCGCATAGCCTTACATTTTTATACTGATAAATAAACAGTATCTATTAGAAAGACAGTCTCTAATTTAAAAACAAGGGTCAAGGCGGTCGAAAAATAGAAAACATGTCCTTTTATCTGAATAAATCCAGTCAAATTAAAATTTTCAACGAGTCTTTAACTGAAAACAGTAAACATGATAGTGAAATTTACATTTCCAGTAGCGTCAAAAATGTTTCAAAATTTTTTTTATTATTATCAGACATCTGGAAAATGATTCAAGAAGCTGAAATTCTTATTTTGAGTACTTGGCGAGATAAAATAAAACATGCAAAAGTTTCCGATTTTGACGAATTTTGTTTTGGGTCAATAGATATTTACTATTAAAACCTTGTAATCTTTAACGAATTGTGATGCGAAATTCAAAAATTGTGCTGCAGAAAATTATGCTTTTTTCACTAACAAATATGTTTAAGCTAAATGAAGACAAGACGTCACCACTCCATAATTCGGGCAATTCTATTTGTAGTTCGTCTCCAGAAAGCAACACATCCCTTTCGACAAACCAATAAATTCCAAAAAGCAACTCGTAATCCTCAGCACAAAGCAGGAACTAGCAAGCTGAAAAGGTAGGCTCCAAATGTTGGTTTGCTTTTTAGTAATCAGATTATAAAAGAGCTGTTATTTGTAATCGCGAAAACATTTAATTTCAAGGATAACGTTTACTCAACCAATTAATTAAGATGCGAGTCCACCAGGAACAGACTACCAGCCGTTCGCACAAAATATAGTGCTAAACACAGAAACAGTGCACCCACAACCTTATTGTTTCGAACGCCACACCGCTGGTCGAAATCAAATATTTGGATGAGGAATGCAATTTTGGTATGTTATATTTTATGAGCTTATTGAACAAAAAATCTGAGTCAAGCTGCAGTAATAATACAATAAAAAGTATACATTAGTAAATTAGGTCAAGGGTGCCGACTTCATTTTCAATATTCATTCATCATTTTTTCAATTTAACAGTTTTTGTATTAAAGTATGGGTAACGGAAATTTCCGAGACTTTGATTTCAAAATATTCCAGAAATCTTCCAATCCGTTAGCCAGCCCTACTCTGAAAATCAGCAAAAGAACCATGCTCACGCGTTCTAAATCGCTGAATTTACGTGCGAATTTTTTGAATGGGCTTCTCACACAACTAAACCTGAAATTAAATTCTAGGCCTTGTTTTGTTAGAAACCCAATCAAACGATTAGGAATTTTTTTTAATAGGTGGGGGACAATTTAGAACGAGTGGGCATGGTCCTTTCAGTGCTTTTGTTGGTTTTATGGAAATTTGTTTAAGTTTATAGAATCATTTTAGAAGAGGTTTTAGTATGTATTTTTGGAATTTTTTTAAAAAAAACTTCTTAAAAACCGACACCTTGGTCTTTAATTGAATTAAAAATATAAACCGAGACTACAGTCGAACCTCCCAATAACGATCACCCTAGGGACTGGCCTCAAGTGATCGTTATTGGAAGGTTCGACTGTACTATATCTTCTAAGGTTCAAGAGGTTCGAATTTTACCACAAACTCAAATTGTCCCGATTTTGAAATGGCCTGATCTATCGCTTCTTCTGGTAGCTCAGGTTTTTTTTTCTTTGTGTGGCACCAGCGTTTTAAAGGATAGGGGAAAGGGGGCGGTACCGTATTTTCTCTGATAGGTTCTCTGATTCAATCGCCTGAAAATCTGAAAAATTTGCGGCCGGTCTCGAGATTTTTGGGCGAAATCTAAAAAACCCAAAAAGGGGAATAGGTGAGCTCGTGAGAGTTAAGAAAATTTAATAAACAGCATTGCTAAATCTTTTTGTGTGCTGAGATACAGACCCTTAAAATAGGGGTGTCGGGTTTTTAGAGACTGTCAACCTATTATAGAAAACATATAGCACTAGCGCTGAAATTAGAATGTTAAAATCGCTTCAATCAAGCGCTAACTTAACAATCACTTTATGCAAAATTTCAATGTTCACTCAGACTGGGAATTGTGTAATGTAAATCGGTGCTTGCAAGTCTAATTAAGAAAAGCGTATCAGCTAAAAAGGTTGGGAATAATTACACAAATGCTGCTGTTTGTTGTTGTATGTGTTCCCCCGTTCACAACACCGCTTCCCTGCCTTTTGCTCTCTGCCCTTATATGCACAAGCAGCAGCATCAGTCTAATTTTAGACCTTTTGCTAGTAATGGTGATGATCACACACAGATTTGCGCACCACAACCAATAGCCCCCACTGCTGCTAGTGCTCTTTTAGTTGTTGTGCACAGGCAAGGGGGTGAGGCACAAAAGAAGTAAGGAGTTCTCCCCATTTGTGTTGTAGCAAAAGCAGGAACTCCATCTTATTCTTTCTTCTTCCTCTTTCCACCCAAAATTGAAAATATTTTTTTCTGATTATTCAACAATAACAGCGCATCATCACCCATTTTATCAACTTTTCGTTGTTGTATTCTTTTTTCTGTCGATTTAAGCATTAATTTTTTTTTCTCTATCATTAAATTCTTAAAAACTATAGTAAATACGTCATTTCAACCCATCATCTTAAGCTAAAATATTTTAATCCGTTTTTTCTAACAAGGGAACCGCCCGCACTGTAAAAAGTTAACCCTTGGAATTTTTATACACTTTTAACATTTTTCCACGTTTTTCGTTGCGCTGAATACGAAAATCATAAATATGGTCATCCCTGGTATTAACCTTTAAAATTTCGATTTTCGCATGCCTTGGCCTCCAAGCATATTTTTTTAATCTGAAAAACAGCGTGGGGGACTAAGGCATCTGAAAATTGAAATTTTCGTGATCGATCCAGGGATGGTTATCCGCATGATTGTCGAATTCAGCGCATGGAAAAACATGGAAAAATGCTAAAAATGCATACAAATTTTAGGCGCTACTACAATATAGGGTTAACATTCTACAGTTCGGGCGCTTCCCTTGTAAGACTTATCTCAATCCTGCATAAACGATCTCATGGATACTTTGATTTGAGTCTCTGCTGGAAGGGCTGTTCTAACATTATGAATCCATTTTAGCGAAATGGAAACAAAAAAGGAAACCTTCTGTTTTCAGGTACCGTGTTTTCTCTACTAGAAGTACCCGTCCTATTTTAGGTCACCTTTTTCTAACATTAGTTTTACACTTTTTGCATGAATTTTATCTGACTTTTGTCGGCTTGAGTGAATATTTTTTAGTAGCAGTGTAGAAAGGGGAAAAGTCAAAAGCTGGGTGTCTGATGAGCACTACACTCATAAAAAGTATTACACCTCATGAATTTTTACGAGAATCGAAATTCTCATGAAAATGATTTCCCTAATGATCGATGATTCCCCTTATCAAAAACCCCGGTGAAAACTTGGCAGTCAAATCTTTTTAAATGCTTGCACAATAAGTGCAGGAGTATATTTTGCACTTCCTATGCAAGGTTCACAATCAAGTATTGTGAGCCGGAAAGCCTAATATGTCTTCTTGCAATTAGTTAGCCTTTCTCTCTATTAGGCTGGAAGTAATGAGCAGGAGAAGCAATTGTTGTCTTCCTGTCAAACCAATGGCGAAGCCACAAACATACACACAAACCAATTTAATATTATTATGCCCTCATTCTGTTTTTTACTTCCTTTGCTCGACTTGATTTCATCTGGCTGCTTTACTACTAGGAAATGTGTGTTTTTAGCTAGTATTAGTAAGTTAATATTGAGAGATGGTCGGCAATTGTGTATGTTTTTTATATTTTCTTGTCTCAGCAGTAATTGAATTAATGAGCCTTTTAAGAATTAGACATTTTTTGTTGGACTGCTAGAAATATATAGTATATAGCTTTGCTATCATCTTCATCAACCACACAAGCGGCAATAGTAGAAGTCATTTTTGTGCTTTTTAAAGAAAATTGTTTTCTTTTGAACATGGTTCACAATGAGATAAATACACCGTACGCCGTATTTCCTCTCATAGATGACTAGGAAAATCAACATTACTGGAAAAATTATTGAAAATCGACCCTAGTAGCGAATACCATCACCGCCCCCCCCCCCCATTTTTCCTTCTAAAACTGAAGTAAAGCCTACCTAAATGTATGTCCCAGACACCCGAAGTACGTAAGTCATTTAACTGGTGTCCAAAAAGTTCGGAGCGGACTTTTAAGCTTAATTTTTGAAATGAAAATTATGCAATAAAAA
Source organism: Ditylenchus dipsaci (assembly GCA_004194705.1). NCBI lineage: Eukaryota > Metazoa > Nematoda > Chromadorea > Rhabditida > Anguinidae > Ditylenchus > Ditylenchus dipsaci. The sequence goes on from SADC01000060.1 coordinate 40,136, forward strand.
ATTCCAAATATACAGTTTTGTTGCCCTGAGTCTCCTCTTTCCAATGGCATATTGCTTTTAGCTTGATTATTTTAGATAAGTCACCATTTGGCTCCAAACACTTGTCCAGTCATTTTGTGAAGTTGACCATCGTTTTCAAATTATTCTGTAAAATGGATTTTGTAGCTCTTGAGCTGCGCTACAACTAAGTTGTAAAATGTTGCTGGATCGTAAAATCCAGAATTAAAATTTTGACCAGTTAAAGTGATGAAAACGATGGTCAACTTCACAAATTGACTGGACAAGTGTTTGGAGCCAAATGGTGACTTATCTAAAATAATCAAGCTAAAAGCAATATGCCATTGGAAAGAGGAGACTCAGGGCAACAAAACTGTATATTTGGAATTTTTTTATTGCATTATTTTCATTTCAAAAATGAAGCTTAAAAGTCCGCTCCGAACTTTTTGGACACCAGTTATTAGTCACAACTTCCGTACGCTGCCCTACCCCTAAGCCTAAGGACTAAGCCTAAAGTTGTTACTTGAAAGGGTAGTTATTTATAGTAGTTATTTTGTAGTTATGCGATTTTTATAAGGTCAGGTTTTTTTAGGAGGGGGGGGGTGGATGTTATTCGCTACTGGCGCCATAAAATCTATGATAAAATTGAAAAAACTTTGGTTCGATTGTAATATTTTCAGGTGCAAAACGAAATTTAAAAGGCGGCTCGTCAAGGCTTGTGGTAATTTGAGAAACGCAATAAACAGCTTTTGCAAACTATTTAGAGGGTAGAGAAGCTCTATTAAAAGAGGACAGGTAATAGGGGGGGGGATTTTGACTAGAAAATAGGATTTCGCGACCTCGCGATTTAATTTTATTTATAACCCCAAACTTTTTTACAGCAATCGAAATTACCATGAATCCACCCGACAAAAACACATGAGATTGAAGTTTCGAAACAAAAAAAAATTTCGAAAAATTTGTCCTGGTCCAATTCAGGGGCGTAACGGTACTTTTCGCAATTGTGTCAGAACTTTCATTTTCATAAATGCTCTAGTGGACATTGTTATATATATGTTATATAGACATTTGTTATATATACAAGTCTATACTCAAAATGACGCCAGAAAGCTCAGCTACATTTTTAGTATAACGTTGTATATGACTGTGTTTGCAAAATGTGCGAAAAAAAAATTCTAAAAAAAGTACAGGCTTTCGTGAAATTTTCGGAGCTTTTTGAGAATTTTTTTTTCGCACATTTTGCAAACACAGTCATATACAACGTTATACTAAAAATGTAGCTGAGCTTTCTGGCGTCATTTTGAGTATAAACTTGTATATATAACAAATGTCTAATGTCAAATGTCAAAATTTTAAAATTTTTGTCATGAATATTTATTTTAAAGTTTGACCAAAACATTTTTTTTTGTTTTAAAAATTCTCTTCCAAAACTTTGTGTGCCTTTTTAAGCAAGTGTAGTCTTTGTCAAGTTATGACCCATTTTATTGCTAATTAAAAATTCAATGAAAGACAAAAGTCTGCTTTTTCTTTCTGTTGATGCTATTTTCGCAAGACTTTGACTGAAATTGATATGGATATATAAGATATACGGGACTATAATTTTAGTCAAATTTTAATCTTATTGAACCCAAGGCTTCGTAAATAGGTGCCCTTATATATTAATGCTAGAATTTAATTCTAATTCTTTTACAAATCGCATTGGATTAAGGTTAGATTAAAGCTCTTATAAAAACTGTCGGATCAAGATTAAAATTATGCGATCTATAAACCTACTTAAAGGACCATGCTTACGGTGGTCTGGTGGTCCACCGCCAATTAAAATCTTTTCCTGATCATTTATATTCTGTACGATTTTTCAACTTGGTTTCTAACAATACAAGGCTAGAATTTGATTTTAGATTCAGCTTTGTTAGAAACTCAATATGAAAATTCGTACGTAAATTCAATTATTAAGGAAAAATTTTGAATTGGCGGGAACCACTCTGAGCATGGTCTTTTAACTAAATGTTTACAAACAAGTTAGTTCAGAATTGAAATATAGTTTCGATACTAGCGGCGATTGATATTGTTATATTTTAAGTGCATGCCGAAAAGCCTGTTTTCGATTTTATTTTTTTTTATTCGATTTTATTTGTCAATTTTATGAAAAAATTGTGCAATCGTAAGTATTTTGTCAACCACTACTGCTACAGAAGCCATTGTTATGGTTTTTATGAAAATAATTCTGAGATCAAAAGTAGTTTTTCAACCACTGCTGCTACAGAAGCCATTGTTATGGTTTTTATTGTTTACTGTTTGTCGTTAAATTAATCTTCTTAGGGCTTAATTTCTTGTGTTTGCACAGTTAAAAGGGTGGGATCGATTAATTGTTTTAGTAGTTAAATAAATAAGAAGGGATTTTAGCTTGTTGCCATTTCATACACTTCTGCTGATAAAACTTTGCCTCTTCTTTACGTTTTATAATTCTTCGATGAATTTAATTTATGACCAATTCAGTTTAAAGCCACTGCTTATTTGTCCATTAGCAGCTAGTTAATTTTTCTGGTCGGGTAGTGTGCTGTCTGTTTGGCTAGAAAAGTTGTGTATCTATCAGTTTCTCCGATGAATTTATTTTCGTTGCTACTTTGAGAGTTTTCAGCTATGGTCAATCTTGAAATAAGCTAAGACTCAGACTTGAACTCTCATTTTTGGATTGTGTTTAGCCGCAAAGTCCACAAAACTTGGAAAGAGGGGCAGAGAAGACGACCACAAAGGGTTTTAGGCCGTTTTGTCTTTATCTTAGCCCTATTTACAAGACAGATACCCAAGTGCACCCCCTGCAAAGACTATTTTTCATCTAAGCATAAGGTCTAAGTCTAAACCTAAGCTTAAGTTAGTGCGCTACGCATTACAAAAAAGAAAACTTAAAAGAATCAAGGGAACCCAAAATAGGACGCTTAGAGAAAATACTTTTTCGAGGGGGTGCACTTGGGCTTTTACGTATTTACAATACACAGTCAAAGCTCAATTTAGTGACACATCTTTTAAAAATAGAGTGTCGTTTTATTTTTATGACAAAGTTGCGGTATTTTTGAAAACCGATCGGTGAAATCATAATATTCGCAATCTTTCGGACTAAGCTGACGAATCAGAACTGATCGAAAATTTCAAAAATCTAGGCAAAACAGTTTTGGGCCCTATGCAGGAAATTTTTTTGGGGTATCGTCTGATGGAAGCTGGACTGTAACCTGTATTAATCTCATCTAGGAGATTACTTTTCAAAAAAAGAATAAAAAAGGCGGGAAGTAAAGGTAAAGCTTTAAAAAAGTAAGTCCGAACTGGATCTAAATTTGTATTACAGTCAAACCTCGGTTATTTGCCTCCCCAGGGGACCTTCTTCATACTGGCGTATAACCGGGTGTCAGTAGACTAATAATAAGCCAAACTCAGCCAAATACTGCATATTTAGGGTGGCGTATAACTAAGGGTGGCTAACCGAGACTGCAAAAACAGTTAAGATTGGTCTCAAATATGATTAAGCTCATTTTAAGAATGCCCTAATATGTTGCATTCAAACCATTCTTTTTTATTTTAGCGCTTGTTTCAAAAGAATGTAAAAGTGCATCAAAAATTCTTGTAAAGCAAAATCGTTTGTATTTACCCATATTCTTTCTTTGTTAGCTGGTCTTCTGGCTAAGAAAATTGACAAGCCCACGCTTAATCTTTTTAAATTAATCTTACTTTATTAAATTTTTAGAAGTGAGAATTTTTCTATATTATGAAAATCATATTTGTGTGTATGGTTGAAGGCTTTAGTTTTTTTTTCAAAAATTATATAATACCTGACAAGAACAGATACCTTTAAAATAACAAACCTTTTTTTTCAATTCCACTAACAAATTTGAAATAGTTAGCATTAATGCGGTTTATTCAATTTATAAAGTACTTTTTACAGTAAAAAACTGGTTTGCGCCAATTTCAATTTAGCAAATTTGCGTTGACGATGGCGGAAAAAACCACTTGAACGGCTGTTAAAAACCTGAAAATTTTTGTGAGTTTGCTAGGAGTACACAATCTGGAAAACATATCTAGTAACTGAAGACTCGAAAAAAGCAACGAAAATGAATTCACCTTACGAAAATATAAGAATGTGTCGAGTCATAGTATTTTAGTTAGTCGATCTAAGCTTATTCGGGCTAGAATTTATATACTTATAGAGAGTTTTTAGTAGAGATGGCATCCGGGATTTTCGGGATTTTTTTATAAAACGCACTTTTGACCCATTTTCAGCGGACATTGATTGCTAAAAATTTCACAACCTGCTACTTTTCATTCCTCTATCTATTGGTTCTTTTACCTTATTTAATTTAATTTGAAAATTTTGGACCTGTGAGAGGGACCTATCCAGGAGAGCTAACCGAAATTTTTTATTTCGTAATAAAAACACCATAAAAGTCGAAAAACGTGTGGGTAAAATGACTTCCTGGGGTCTTTATCCCCCACTGAGAATTTTTTTTGGATAAGCCTCGGCCTGTGACCCTGAATCCCGAAGTTGACAAAACGGAATACGTTTTTCCGCTAAAAGTGGATCAAAGTACGTTAAAAAAATACCGAAATACAAACGCCATCTCTTGTTTTAGTATATGGGCAATCGTTTTCTCAATAACACACCTTTTTTATTTTTATCTTTTTTTAATGAAAATTCGGTGTTTGAAAAAAATATTCTCAGAGTATATAATTTGTGTGTGTTTGACAGGAAAGTATCGTTGTTGACCTTTAGAAAAGTCTTTTGCATAAAATCTTGAAATAATGCATTTGTTTGCAGGCTCTTTTGCCAGAATGGCTCAGCCCTACACTTTGCGCCTTGAGCGTTCCAATTCAGGTGGAACAGCAGGTGCCAGCAATGTAGTTAGTACTAGCAGCAGTGGAAACAAAGCTCAAATTAACATCCACACCAGTATGGCTCACCAACTGGCCTCTCTCTGTTGCTCCAGAAGCAGCCGAGTTTGGATGACAGAAAAACAACCAACGCAGCAACGTAAGTTACCTGTAACTTCTGTTAGAAAATGTCTTTTTTGAAGCCGAAATTTTTCATATTTATTCCGAATTTATTTAATAGAGGCATTTTGACCCGAGTTGCGAACAAATTCCACACCCCCGCCATAACTTTTCTTTCTAAACTTAAGTAAAGAGCACCCGGATTTGTCTCCCAGACACCAGAAAAAGTACGTAAGAGGTTTATTAGTCACATTCCTTACGCTGGCCTACCCCAAGCCTAAGGGCTAATCCTAAACTTGTTGTTCCAAAGGTAGTTACAGCATTTTTTAAAGGTCAGATTCTTTGGAAGAGGGGGGGGGGGGAGGCCGTTATTCGCTAGTAGCGCCACATTTAAAAACGCTGCAGTCTCTCCTTACCTTCTGACACTCTATTAGATACTTCAGTTCTAATAAATAATGTCGCTCTTGTAACCCACTAGACTTTTTTTAGCAACAGACTATCAATAAGATACTGCCAATTTTATAGTAGGGTCGATAATAATATTAAAAACTGCAAAAATTTGAAAAGTGTGGTTTAAATAAAAAAGATCCAGCAGAATGTCGATTTTGGCCTAATTCACGAGTTGTGTTTGGTCAGTTCAAAAAATCGATAGAGTTTGAATTCTGCTGATAACTTTTTTTAACTGATCGATTTTCAGTAAAGGTACGCAGTTTTTTTAAATAATAATAAGTTACAAACATTCCAGCTATGAAATAGAGTGTTCGGCGTTGAAAAAATTGTTGTAGAGGGGTGACGTGCGTGCCTCTGTTGCCTATCCACTGATAAACCATGCGTAAATTCCACGGTAATTAGTCGGTCTTTAATCAATTTGATGGAGAAGAGAACTACTACTGCTGCTGATGTTGTTATCAGAGTGATTTATTTGCTTTTCTTCCTTGGTCACAACTATCACCACCCTTGGATTGCATGCACCGACTGAAAGTTTATTTTGGCTGTGTGAACAATACTACAAAGCATTCAAATTTTTACCATTCTTTTATATTTTTGTTGAATAAAGAGATCAGTGAAAAAACATATTGTCTTTGAACCACCCACTATTTTTTCTGAACTGATTGCCACTTTTTCCAGCAACAACCATTCCGTCACTAATATTATCGTAGGTCTGATCAGTGTTTTTAAAACTCATCCATAGTTTTGGCCTTCACTTTTTAAACTTGTTCACTGATGTTTAAATCTCAAAATTTCAACTTAGATTTTTTATAGATTTTTTTAACAAAAAATATTTGAAGAAACAGGATCTTGAAAAACCGGAAAAACGTAAACCCGGGTTGAATACCGGTTTATTGGGTACATGTTTTTAGAAAATTTAAAAAAACAGGGAAGGAAAACAGGCTTTTTAAAAAGCCGGTTTTTTCTAAATTTGCTAATTTTGTTGAAATTTGCTAATTTTTTAACTAAAAATGTCGGAAATGAGGGGTTAAGTGGTCAGCTCTAAACGAAATCCTTAATGGCCTGTTCACATACTGAGAGTGAGAGGGAGGGTGAGAGTGAGAGTAAGGGAGTGTTCACAATGCAACTTACTCTCACTCCCACTCTCAGTATGTGAACAGGCCATAAATTTAGCTTGTAATTGCAAGTATGAACTCATTTTTTAGAAACGGCGACCCGTCGTGCTCCAGTGAATTGGGCAAGCTCAGTGAGTCAACTTGTTGGAAATAAAGTCTAAAGTGTTTTTTTTATCCAAATCAATGTTTTAGTTCGCCGCCAAGGCAGTGTAGAATCTGGGAGTGACAAGAAGAAAAGCTCTACCTCTTCCGCTCAGCAAAATGGAGAGGAAAAGCTTGTCAGGAAGATTAAAAACAGCATGATCAATCTGTTCGGTTGGGATTTTCAAATTCATTTTGTGAGGCTTATTTCTGAAACACTAATTTAGGGGCCCTCACAGCCATAGAGCAGAGTGACTTGGACTCGTTGAAAGTAATTTTGTCCAAGAACTGCTTTGCCTTGAATGACACGTTGGAAAGTGGTGAGTTTTTTCGAGTTATAACTTTTTATCAGCTGAAGCAAATGCTTAAAAATCAAATTTTTAGGTCTCTACAGCCACTTCTCTACCAGATTAACTCTGTTGGATGCAGCTCTTATGTTGGTAGGAGACAAGCTGCTGAGTTGCTACTTCAACATGGTGCTACTGAGAACCCTGAATGTAATTTTTTTCAATGGAAAGTGTAATTGGAATTACCGTATTTAGTCTATTAACTCCCCCTCTCTAATACCTTCCCACTCTGCGGACCCCATATGTCAACCTAGATCAAACATTTCGCAAATCTATTTCTTGCGTTTTTTAAATCACTACGAGCTCTCATGATTCCACTTTTCAGATTTTTGTTAAGTGCCAAAAATCTTAAATTATGCTAAAAAATTTTCGATTTTAGGGGTTGAAAAAAAAACTCACCATATGGAGTTAATACAGTGAATACGGTAAGCGAATGCATACCCTGACCAATAAATCAAAATGAGTTAAAATTTGAGGGTATCGGGTCATGGGTTCCTCAGTTAAAAATCAGACACGCATGATTAGCATCAGAATTTGTTATTGTTTCTACAACAGTAGCATTGGCAATTTATTGTTGATTAATAATTTAATCCACAAGGAATTTATTTGCTACACACAATCAAAAAGGAAGCAAAAAAGAGCACGAGGGGCGGAAGCAGTTAGTCATACTAGTAGTAGTGATCAACAATCACTGTCCGTAGTCTATGATTTATAAACACCGAACAACAGCAATTTTTTGTGTACAACAAGCAACACAATAATCGTTGTTTAGTGGCAGACATTGAGCTCAGAAAAAGCATCGTAGAAGAAGTGATGATGGACAACCTTGATCGACTCAAATCATTTGGCGACAAACCCAGTGCTAAGTTTTGCCTTTTTTATAAAATATATTGACCAACCTGCTATAGGACGATGAGAAAAGAGTGCGCTTCCTGAAGCCCAACTGGACACTCTACGAAAAATGAAAAGCGTACTAGAGAGAGCCATTATTCCAGGTCCTCCTACAGACGCTAAGGTTCATGTAACTTCGCCTACGAGAGCAACCATTGAGTTTACACCTCCTCAGCAGCATGGATATCCATCTACGTCATTGGCTAGTGAACACAACTGTGTGGTCACTAATACAGGGGTGGGTGCACCAGCACTTGAATAGCTAGAATAATTATTGCGTAGGTCTTTAGTTGAATGGAGCAAAAATAGTTCGTTTGAAACAGTGGCTGGCTCAATAGATCTGACAGACATGAGAAGACAAAGATAAATGTGGACAACTTGGATAGGGGTCAATGTAAGTGCATCATCATAATTTTTTATCATTACAATCAGACCTCAATATATTGACACTCCCAAAAGTTCGTTCCCGCCTAGGGTCCGACACTTTTTTTAACCTAATCTTTGTAGTTTTTATCAATCCTATCTGGCCAGTCTGGTACCAAATTTCGTAAAAATTCCGATTTTGCGAATTGATTATGAAAGATAAAACAATTTTCGGGTTTAAAATTAAAATTGGATATAGTGACACCTCTTTCAAAAACAGGTGTCACTATATCGAGTTTTTAATTTTTCAACCCGACAATTGTTTATTTTTTAGAACCAATTCGCAAAATCGAATTTTACGGTATTTGGTACCAGACTGTCAAACAGAATTGATAAAATACTTTAACAATTAGGTTAAGAAAAGTGTCGGACCTTAGGCGGGAACGAACTTTTGGGAATGTCACTATATTGAGGTTTATCATTATCAAATTATAGGCTATACTTTCCGTATAAAAGCAGCTTCTATGTGGGGCTTTGGAAAATTTTCTCTTGCGTTTCCAAAGGCAATTAGAATTTCGAGTATGAAATGCTTTTTTGAAAACTGTATTCAAAGTAATTTTTATGACTTAGGTTGGGAAGATGTTGACAACCTACCTAACTTTCGAATAGAACAAATGCAAAAATAGCGGAATTGTACGAGAACGTCGAGAATATCGGCAGTCAACTGTGTGGCAAAGGGTTGGTGTTTTTTAAATGTTTTTTTGTGATGAAAAATTTTTGTTCCAGTTTTTCCAAACTGTTGATATAATGAATGTGAAGAAAAAGAAGACCGGTCTTCGCTACTTATTTTCTGCAGCAGCAAGTTTATCAAAATATTCAGAGGTTTTTCAGTTAAATTCACCAGCTAATTTTATTAGAAAAGTTAAGAGGTGTGTACTTGGCTAGCATTATTTACACGGAAGGCAAAGTGTTGTGCACGGTAAGGATTTCTCGTAAATCACCTTGCAGTACTTCTTATATTTAGTCGACGACTGTCTTCCAGTGTTGTGTGTAGACGAACAAATTTCTACTGTGTCTACTGATGATATGAATTGGCTAATGAAACTGTCACTGTGTTGGGATCAGGTTGCGTATCTACAAGTGTGTTTTTTTAACAATACATAAAAACAACTACCCACCTTACCTGACCACCTAATCTAAATGGAAAAACACATAAAGAAGAAAACGAAAGGTTGGTAAGAAAACGAAAGGCTTTTACTGCAGCACTAGGGGCACAAGGCGCCTCCATTGTCTTTGTATACCTATTGATAGTTGGCATACCTACCTACTCACCTGGCCTACCTAATCCACATAACAGCCTGCAATTCGAAATTGACCCCAAAAGCCTTGGTCCCCACTGTGGTTTTTGCAACTTGCAATCGGGGATTCCGAACTGTTTTTCACATTAAATCGAAAAAAAGCGCTCTGTTAAGCTCCTCGTCTCAGCCCCAGCTGTCGATTAAAAAAGTCTGTGAAAAATTATTATCTTGGGCTGAGTTATAAAAAATCTAAAACGTGACATCCCCCTCACAGCGCCTCACAGGCGCCCAATCCAACCGCAAAATTTCTGTCCTCCTAAATACCCAGGGCTTCGAATCGTCCTTTTTAAAAAGATTTGTCCTTTTTTGGCACCCCAAATCTTTTTTTATTTTTGAAAATTTAGTCAAAATCTTTTTTTTCGCTTCAAAATGGCAACAAGCACTGGATAAAATGACCCTTTTACTTTAAAAACAGTCAAAATGTTCTTTTTTACCCAAATGTCCTTTTTTTGAAATTTTTGATTCGAAGCCCTGTACATACCTCACCTGGCCACCACCTACCCTATCCAGCCACCTACCCACCCTACCTGGCCACCTAGCGACTCAACCGAATCTACTACCCACCTTACCTGACCACCTAATCTAAATGTAAAAACACATAAAGAAGAAAACAAAAGATTGAAGGATGAGTTTTTTTCCAGACAAACATTTTAGTTTATTGAAGCTCCGTATTTTATGTAGTCCTTATTTTCTGGATCGTTATAACTCAAACTAAATTCCTTTTTTGTAATTTTTTTATAAAAGGTAGCCGAGGTTCTGAGCTACAACGTAACAGAGAAAGAGATTTTCAAGGGTTTGCTAAAAAAATTCCAAAAATTGAGTTTATAAAAACGTGATTAACAAAATAGTCCAATAATATATAGAGATTCATCGTCTCAACACCTAACAAGCTATGTTTTAGGAATCAATGAGTGAGGTAGCTGCTCAAATAGCTCACAGTTTCGGGCGAAAATTCTGGATGCAGTAACTTCTATGCACAATGCTTTAGGAGTTCGTGATATTGTATGGGCTCACATAACTTGTAGAAAAACATTTCATGCTGACTATTTACTTCCAGGAAGAATGCACCACGTTCCGCTGACCTACTCCAATGGTGCTGTCTTTCTTGTTTCCGTTCATCTTGTCAATGAAAGTCAGACTGTCCAGGGACTAGGTACTTTTGTCTGACATTTGACATTTTTCCTCATGTTTACCACACCCTTCTAGCTATGAGGTGGATGAAGATGGAAAAACTGATAGAAAAAAGCTCCCTTGCTCCGCCCTGGATTTTCTGTGCAAAGAACTGTTTAATATTTTAAATTTCTTCGAAAGCTCGCAGATACCGGTAAATGATTACTATTTGGGGTTTTGTAGTATATTTTTACATTTTGTGTGTTGCAGCTAGATCCAGGCCTGTACATCAGCTATCTTCGTCTTCAGTCCAGTCTCAATGTGATACGGGTAACTGTGCCTGAAAATGTGCCATCTGTGCTGCCTTTTGCGCTTGTCCGATCCAATCCACACGTGAGTTTCATACAGTTATATAAAGCTAGCTGTGGTTTTTATTCACCTAATCGAAACTCTTTAAATATTTATTTTTGCAGGTTAGTGAAAGGAGTGGGAATGGCTTAGGCTGATCGACCAAAAGCCTTTCCTTCCAAGGCTTCCCTCTCCAAGTGGCATTCCACCAACAGCTGGGAAAGGCAGCTGCAGTGCTTATTAATGATCTTGACATGGAAATTGACTTAATCCAAAAACACAGGTTGTACAGACTTCAAGTGCTTCAACTGCACTCCGACGTTTCTTTCATATTAGTAATACCTTATTTGTAAGATTTGTCCAATATTAATTTGTTCGTTTAGATCATGCCTAGAGCTGAAGATGTTGCAATGTGTCTTGCCCTACATCTGAAGACAGTGCAAATGAACATTTCAAAGGCTGTACATCTATTCCCATCCAGTCTTTCAAATGAGTTAGTTTCTAAAATTTAAAAATATTAGTCTTATTTACGTGATTTCAGTCAATCTCTTCACATACCAGCCAGATTTCATCGCTGCTTATTGTCGTCTGTCAATATTTTTAGAGCATTTTATTATGGTATTTTTTTTTTTTGAAAATCCCATTTTCTTTCGTTACTATTTTGTGTCTCGATATAGGTACTGCAATACGAACAAAGGCAGTGTCTTCTGGAAAATGACTCAAAGGTGTATGCAGATCAGTTGGAGAAGCTGAATGATTTTCAACAGCAACTTGACGAAATTTGGAGATCTTCTAGGTAAAAACATAAAGAAAAGCCTTTTGAAAAAATTCACCTGAAAAGAATACATTTTCTTGTCATCATCATTGTATTCAGGTGGATCAGCAACATAGCCTCAGTTGCCAGGGATCGTGACCGTCAGAACAATTGTTCACTTTTGCTTACCAGCATTTTGGAGCCATTGTCTCCCACTTTCTTCCAATTATCTGATGAATTTACAGACGTGGGCTATCACAGTGACAACTCTATTAATATTGCTAACAGGGTACCATTTATTTCATTATATATATAATCCGTCTGTAACTGACCATTTCACATTTAGCATTTCCAAAAGTCTTCTGGAATGGACGGAAAGGTGGCAATAAATGGGTCATCCAATGCTTCACTCAGAAACAATCCATTGCGAAAATCGAAAGTAGGACCTGAATCATGTTCTTCGCCTTCCGACTATCACTTCAACCGGTCAAGACGTCACAGCGAGAAATTGCACAAAAACCCTCTCAAATTTGAACAATCTAAAGCAGCATTTGGAGACGCAAAAGCAAAACTGCAAAGCATGGACTCGGACTGTCTAGTGCAACGGTCATCACAAACCAACCTTTCCACACCAGCCAGTATCAGTTTCGAACACAGCAAACTATGATTCAGCCCCAATCTAAATGGCTCCAACAAGCATCTCCATCAAGAGCTGTGTGATCCGAGTTTGTGGCTTACGAATGTGGACTAGAGAATGGGGCATCTGTCGCTTAAAGGTCACCAATGAGACTACAGCTCAAGAGATCGTGGCACTAGTGGTAGAGCAGATTTCTAAGGTAGGTCTCTTGTGAATTTTTTTGGAAAATACTATTCTTATAATAGAACCGAAATGCCCTAAACAAATTTGGGCCGTATCTAACAAGGGGGGGGGTTTGCCTTGGTCCCCCTGTTGATTTTTTGCTATTTTTAGGCTTTAGGCTTAGGCAAGGAAGGCCATCGTATGTTAGGACGGACTCAAAAGAGGTCTAAGATATGTTTGAGTCCATCCTAACATACGCTGGCCTACCGTCGCTGAGCCTAAAAAATAACTGGAAAAAAAATCAACATGGGGACCAAGGCAAACCCCCCCCCCTTCTTTTGTTGGATAGGGCCAATTTGATAAGGGAATCCTTAAACGGTGTCCACGATGGATGTCGAAAGTTGGGCTCCACGTGTGTTCGCGCGCTCCTCGAAAAAAAACTGCCTTGGTCGCTCGTGTTGATCTGTCTTTGCAATTTTTTTTCAGCATATTCACATAAAATTATGACTTTATACAACGATTTTCTTTTCAGATAACTACGACCTCCAGATATCACCGAGTGGTCAAGGTGGAGAACCAGAAGAAGACTGCCGAGACTTTTGTTTAGTAGCGTATTAGGGGCCAGGAAAGACGCTTAAGAGACACTTTTTCTTTACTTAACCTGCAGGCACCCTGGAACAAAGGCAAATTGTTTGTGAGACACGTCAATTGCATATCCAGTGCAATTCAGTTTGGCAATGAGGCTTTAGTTTGACACAACTGTAGATACGAATTTAATTTGTTGATTTTGTATGATTAGATAGAGCTATTGTTTGTTAAGAATTGTAATTATGTTACGGGTATTCATGAAAACGCCACAGTTTTATAATTTTTAAATAAATATTATAAAAGTCGTATTTGCTCAAATGCAAGTTCTAATCCAGCTTTTGATAAAAAAAAATACAAGCATGACGAAATATGGTAGCTAATTTTTTTTTCACCTTTTATCGTGTGCAGTGTGTTTCAACAAATATGGATATTTTAAACTGCCATAACTTTTCTTATACACGTTTTTTGAGATCTGTAAACACAAGTCAAACTTACCGTAATGTTTCTAATAGAAGTCCCCTTTCTAATAGAAGCTCCCCCAACATATTTTTGATCTAGATTTCAGAGTTAAGGCCATTTTAAATTGACAATGTCAAAATTTTCAGGGTTGAGAAATAGAAGCCCCGGGCTTCTATCAGAAATATTACGTTAGTTTTTATGATAATTTTTTGGTATAATATGTCAAAACACGATAATGGTCCCGCCTCCAGCAAAAGGTCGTGTTTTAGGCATTATATACCATAAAATTGTTATTAAAACTTGAGCTGATCTGTGAAAACAGATAAAAAGGCGTATAAGAAAAGTTATGAAATTTTAAACTTATCCATATTTTTAGGGACACCTGTATTTTTTAATTTTTTGAAAGTAAGATAACACTACAGTCAACCCCGCTATAGTGACACCCTCGCTATAGTGACACCTTGCAGAAGATTCGGTGGTTTTGGTTAAAATACCTTAGACTAGACCCCCGCTATAGTGACACCTAGGCCGTTCCCAACAAATAAAAATACCCTCAATATAGTGACACATGTCAATTTTGTTTATTAAAGTTGCACTTTAAGTGAAATTCTTTAAAAAACGAATTTTAAGCTCTCGGTCAATTGCTTCCATATTAATTACGGGTTTTTATTTGTTTTCGTTGTCGACATGCAACCCAATGATGTATATAATGCCGAACAGCTGTAGAACAGTTCAAAACTGCCATACAGTTGTGATTAATTTTTGCAATTGTACTGCCGTTTTTTGGCATTATTCACATGACTGTTCCAATCGATTTTTTTTTAAATTTCAGTTTTCTCTCATGAAACACTATAGTTTTGCTATCTGAACCCACAACCTCAATTTAGATGCTGAAAAATGTGTACGATAATTCCAGAAATGCAAGTCTGAATGGCGAATTTATAGTAGTTCTTGACCAACCTTCGACCAGCAAAATCTATATGGTTCAGATTATACTGACGCATAAGAGCTGTCAAAAGACTTTGAAAATTGGGTTGAAATGTGTTAGACCCTTGATGGAATCAACTTTTGGTTTATACATAAATCGACAGGCGACTGTAATTACCATATGCTAAACCCTCGACATAGTGACACCTTTCAATAAATTTTTTAAAAAAACCTCGCTACAGTGACACCTCGTTATAGTGACACCCTCGCTATAGTGACACCCTCGCTATAGTGACACCTCAAGGCCGGTCCCGAGGGGTGTCACTATAGCGGGGGTTGAATGTATCATGTAGCCTTACGGTTCTTGTTTGCCACTAGGTGTCATTTAGTGCAATATCATTAAAGCGACCATTTAGTGCTTTGAATAATGTTCACCAAAAAGATAAAAAGCAGATCAAAAAATTATTTCATTTATACTTTCACTATTTTGTTCTAAATTTTTCAGAAATTTTGCAATAAAAACACGTAAATGACAACTACAATGCAGGGCCACATTATGGGTTTTTTTTAAAATATATAAAAAGGCGAAAATTGGTGCAAAATTAGATAATTTGCTGGAAAATCCAAAAACAAACCCTTTTTTTTCTCAGTAAGCACTGGCGTAGAATATACATTTCAGTGGAATTTTGACAATGGAAGTGTTTTAGTTGCTGAGCACTATTTTCACATAATTTACACTCTCATGAAAAATAGCGATTACCAAATCATAGCGAAAAATGAATTAATTGCAATGCAAACGTGTGAATGGAGTTGGTCCTGCTGAATCTACAATTTCAGCATGGCTTGTGAAGAAATTTGTCGGCCTCTAAGAAAACTTCCCTCCTCCATTTTTTCTATCATTTTCACCGACCACCAAAGAAAAATCATAAGCGGGAATTAATGAAGCCTTTTTAAAATAGCCACACAATTTTTTTGCTTTTGTTTCACCGCTTTCGCATCGTTTATGCCAGATGTTCTAGTGTTTTTCCAATTTCCTATTTAAAGGACTATCGATGCCGATGAAATATCAATTGATGAAATTAGTAAAAATTGATTTTCTTGGGTTTTCGGTCCTCAACATGAACCTCTTATGAACTTTTCAATTTTAAACTTTAATTCGAACTTTTTCTAATATTGACTTATTTCTGCCTCACCAAAACTTTTTGTTTCTGTTTTTACAAACATCGCATCTTTTCTCTGTCTCACTCCCGAAATTTTCTGCCTCTACATCACTGCCTGAAAGTGAGGCATAGGCAATGAGCCAAGCCTTTGCCTCATGATGGATGCTTCTGAGGCAGTCGCAGCCCTGCAAGTGAATTCATTCTTTCCTTATTCTGGGATGCCTACATATCGTAGCATAGATACTGCAGCGATCAAAAGAAATTTTAGGTAGTCCGGATAACGAAAAAGAACATTTAATTTAGGCTCACTTGCTTTTTTGGAACACTACGTTTATGACTGTTTAATTACTACTATGCTTTTAGAAAACGTCAAAATGCATCCAATCACTATCTTTCTGGTGGCTCTCATCAGTTCAATGGTTTATGTGAAGCAGAGTTCCCTCGTGCACAATGTATTATCATTTTTTTAAAGCACACAGTTTTGTACCGACTTCACAAAAACTTATATCTAAAAAAATAAATATTCGCATAACTTTTTGTAGTACTTTTTTAGTTGCCCCCCCAATCTGTCCTAAGATTTTTTACTATTAGGTTGATCCAAAAGTTGTGAGACTAACGCGTGAATTTTTTTTCGATTTTTTTTTTCATTTAAAAGACTTAGAACTTATTTATTTACACATTTTAATCATTTTAGACAACAATTTTTTTTTCGGTATAAAAATGATGAAAAAAATTTCACCTTGGCCACCAAGCTGATTAAAAATAAATGAAAAAAATCAGCCTGGAGGACCAAGGTGAAAATTTTTTTCAACATTTTTATACCAAAAATTTCATTTGTGTAAAAATGATTAAAATATGTAAATAAATAAGTTCTAAGTCTTTTAAATGAAAAAAAATTCGAAAAAAAAAATTCACGCGGTTAGTCTCACAACTTTTGGATCAACCTAATAGTTTTTTGACTCAAAATTGACTTTTAAATAACATCAAAAGTAAGTATAGATAAATAAAATTCCAAAATTGAATAAAAACAAGTACTAGCAACTTAAAAGTACCCCGTTGTAACTTTGGTGCATAGCTGTGCAGAAAGCGTTAGTACTTTTCAGAACTAAAAAAGGCGAAATGGCTTTGAAAGAAGGACCCAAAATGTTCACTTATTTCTAAATTTAATGTTTTTTCTGATCTGTGTGAGGTTGTATAGGCGCCACAACAATGCATACGAATATTATGCGACCTTTACAAAGGTACCCATTTTCAGAAGTCGATTTTTCTAATTCAGTAACCAATAACTTGGGCTCGCAAGTGACTTTGACCGAACTTTTTCTATTTTTAGGTATTGCAGTATTTGCGCTGCAAAGCGCTGTATTATTATGATTTTCGATAAATAAAAATTTTTGAAAAATAGGCATTTTTGAAAAAATACCAATTCAGGATAATTTACGCATTTTTACTTAATATGCGCAAATATGAAATTTTAACAAACACATTATGCAATATCTTTTAGACTAGATTTAGAGCTCACAGACCTAGTTATTAGTTAAAGAGTGCTAAGAATAGGCTTTTTAGTTTTTTTAAATAAACTGATTTTGAAAATTTAAATTTTATCATTTTTTTAAAAAAGGTCATATCTCGACACCCTTAATTTAACAGTCATTTTGTGAACTGAGTTTTGTAGCTCTTTTCATGTTCGTATAAGCTAAATTAAAAATTGATTTTTTGGTCTGATTTTAAACATTCTACTTTCTGACTTTTGAAAATCAATCCCAAGGCCCGCATAATTTTCGTATAAATTGTTGTATTGAGAAACCGAAAAAAAGTGACCATTTTTCAACCCCTGAAAAAGTCCTTCTTTCAGCGTGAAATTCTGCATAAGTACGCATTTAAGTTACAAACGGTAAACCGAGTGTTAAATGCATTAAAATGATTGTATTTGCCATAAAAAATTCAAAATTAGCATCGGAGTTACAAAACTTTGCGCAATTGACAAATAATACTTTTGCAGTGACACTCACCTGTGGAGGATTGCCCTTAGTTGGTCAAAGAATAAATAAAGTCAACATTTTTAAAAAAAAATTTAGAAGTCAAAGGTGGACATAAGAGGTGGAGCTAACCTGACCATCGCATCCCAATGGACTGACAAAATGGATATGTAGACGTGGTAACAACACTGTGGAGACATCCACTCTTATGTCTACATTGTCCACACATGCAATTTTCCAGCTGGCAACTGTGACGCTTGCAAGTTTGATCAGAACTTAACGGAAACAAAATCTACAATGAGACCATTGCCTTGGACGGATTGCGATGCAATTGCTTTAAATTTGCTGATCCCAACCAGAAACAGTACTGGAGAAGCTGAGTGAATGACAACCAAGAAAAGACGAAGAAATATGTTAAAATTTAAATAAACTATATTAAGCATAAAATGTATCAATAACAAAAGAAAATATGCATGGGTTGATGCTACAAGAAAAAGGATCAAATTCTAATTTAACAACAGGTGGTCCAGAATCACAGATAACCGAGCTCGAAAAAGCTCAAAAAATTTGGATTAACAAAACTTTGAAAACAAGTAGTTTTTATTTTCTTTTGGCTGCCCTTATACTCCTGCGGGAAAGCGACCATCAAGCCACGTGACACGGCTATTTTTGATCCTGGCACAGATTCTAGGTAAATCGACCCTGTTCTACACGATAGAACTATATATTACTGTTTGAACATTCAGAAATGTTTTTTGGCTGTCCCGCTGCTCCGTCCCGCGGTAAAATCTGAGGATTTGACTTACGGGACAGCCTAAAACTGTTTTTGATAGTGATTTGGCAAATCTGTTATTCCTATATTATAGAACAAGGTCGATTTTCTTGTGGATCTATCGCACTGGCAGTGAGCCGAGATAGAGACAAAAAAGTGTTTGAAAAATTCCCGTGTCCCACAGAGTATGAGGAGCCTAGCCTTGAATATAAAGTCAACATTTTGAAAAATTTTTTTTTGGAAGTCCATATCCTGAGCCATAAGTTCTTACTGAATCCAAATTGTTGAGATCATGATTCTTGCATAAAACAGAAACGGTAAAGCCGCCCGAAAACAGCGTCTCTTTTACTTAGAATTTTTACTCTGAGTAGTCTTGTACTATTGGTTTAGAAAATTGATCTCTTGGCTAAAATTTTTGATGTACAAGTTTGATGTGGCTGAGACATACGTGTTAATTAAAACTTGGTATGTTTTTTTGCCATATTTTTTTAACGCAGTTTGTTTTGAGCTTTAAAGCTTCTCAGAATTAGGGCGCTTTTTGAAAAATATATATGTTCCCATCAATGCTGCAAATATAAAGCTAAAAAGAAGGAAAAATATTTACACCACGTTATTTCTGATCCAAATTTTTGTCAGATTAATGGCATTTACTTCTCGTTCTGTTGAAGACATTCCTAACTTACATGTTTATAAGAAAGAGCAGATCTAATCTAATTTCAAATTACACTCAATTAAAAAAAGCTTGAAAATTGTTTAAAAAACCTTTTCTGGTTAAAGAAACTTAATTTAGTTTTTTAACGCAGTTTTGTTTTGTCGAGACAACAAACATTCGAACTAATTTTTTTAAAGATGTAAATGTTTGTTGTCTCGAGTGGAATTTAAAATATGAGTGATTTCTCAAATTAAAAGCACTTTTATAAGCAAATCGGCCATGCTGGACACTAATCTGGTGTCAGAAACCCGGAATTGCAGCAAACATCATAACGGCTCTCTTGAAATTCCGCCAAATTTCTTGCCGCCAAATCATCTACCCACCTAAAATATAACGATTTTTTGCCTGGTGTATATTTTTTCTTGCGAATGTTACTAAATTTTGATAGAAAATAAATGTTTTTTATAAAAACTAAAATATTAAAAAAAAAAACAAAAATCAAGCTTAATAACTAAACTTGTTAAAAATGTTATAATCTAATCCGTTAAGAACATCAAATTCTGTGGAATTTCTGCCTCGATGGCTAAATGGAGGTGTGGAAGGTGAGTCACAATTCGAATTTTTTCTTTCAAAATCCTAAAATAAAATTTAAAATGAAATAAAAGGAAACATAGGATTTTCAAATGTCACCCTTTTCCTGTGCTGCACAATTTCCATCAATTTTTCATTTTGTCGGCATAGTTGGTCTATTCTCTCATCTTTTTCTCTCATTGAATTTTCCATGTGCCGTATTCTGAGATAAAGTTTCTGAAATACAAATTTTTTTTTTCAATAAGTGTTTGAATAAAAAATAAATCTGACAAAAAATATTTAAACCGGATTTAACGACATCCTTTTATCGGAAATAGTGTCGTTAAATTAAATTCTTCTTTTTTGGAGAGAAAAAAATTGGGAAAGAAGAGAAAAAGAAAAGAGAAAATTACGATTCTGAAAACAATCGGCAAATTTGAGACTAGACTGTCAAAAGAGAGCTGACAAAAGTTTAAAAAATAAAGGTCGGATCGTCGTCAAATATAAACTGTTTGGGGTGTCGTTAAGTCGAGCGTCGATTATACTAAATGTGTTTAGAAAAATATAATGCTCAGATTTATAATAAATTGCAACCTCAATCAATTGGTCTTTTGTAAAGTCATCTAATACAGGAGGTGCTTTAGAAGATGTGATGTGCTCAGCTTTGACATGGCTAAATAATAACTCAGTAGGTACCGTATTTCCTCTAATAGAGGACACATTTTTTTGATGCGCGAAAATATTGAAATCTTATAAATCGAAAATGGCCGACTTTAAAGTTCTATTCTTGAAAAACAAGGACGGGCAATCTATTAGAAAATGCGATATCTGACCAGATATATCTAATATTTTCAAGAACATAAATGCAGAATAGCACAGTGTCATGAAATCCAGGTCTTCCAAGTGCACTGATTGCTCAGGACGAATTTGATTCGGAAGGCCTAATTAAATCCCACATTTGAAGTAGCTTTCTTCTTTATTGAAATGGGAGATTAGACTTTGCTTTTACGAAAAAAAATATAAGGTATTGCTAAGAAATTTACTTGTTATCATTTTATGATGATGAGAATAAACAAATACAGTTGAGTGTCGATACAACGCAGCACTTGTGGGAACAATCAAAGGTGCTGTTATATCGGCACTTGGCTGTACTACAAATTTTGCGAAAACTTACTTCTGGACTGGTTGATTTCTAGGTGCTGATCCCCTCTATGCTTTGACTCTTTGTTGCTGCCTCTGAATGAGTATTGGCTGGGGAGTCTTCTAGTTGGTTCAACACAGACTGCTTCCACCTGCCACAAAAATAAAATAAAAATTTATCATTTAATATTTAATTGAATGTACCTCTAGAAGATGCAGCACTTCGACTTCTTCTATTGGTG
Organism: Ditylenchus dipsaci; assembly: GCA_004194705.1. Classification (NCBI taxonomy): domain Eukaryota; kingdom Metazoa; phylum Nematoda; class Chromadorea; order Rhabditida; family Anguinidae; genus Ditylenchus; species Ditylenchus dipsaci. Next base: position 61,272 of record SADC01000060.1, read on the forward strand.
GGTCTGAATCTTCCCTCACTTATACTCTTCTATCCTATTTTTTAGCTCAAATAGCACTGATTCTATCACCTTGCTCTGAATTGGCCAACTGATGGATTTGTTTGGTGACAGGTTTATGTTCAGATGTCGCAGTACAACTCTACAATATAATATACACCTAAAAGACAACAATTTGGACAATAATATGTTAAACACACTTGTTCAGAGTCTCCCAATTATATCTTTTTAAAGCTGCAGAATTCACACTGCAAAATTACCCAAAGATATATACCTAATAAATTCAGAAAAGTATATTTCGCAAATAAATGTGTATTGTTATAGCCTACCGCGGCAAAAAATGGGCAATTATTTCTGCTAAGAGAACTATAAAAAAAAAAATAGCATAGTTGAAAATTTTCGATTAAAAAAGTAGGTTACCAGCATCAAGAAGTCTCTAGCCATGTTTCGAATAGGTTTGGAAAGATTAATTGACGCAAGCCATTCTGCTAAATAGAATTCATCGCAGTAGTTTCAGCAGATTGATCACACATGCTCCACAAATAGCTAAATTTTTTGTGTAATTATTGCGTTATTTATCATTTGTTTAAAGAATTTTTTTTAGTAGAAAATTATTAAGCGAAAATTATTAAAAGTTTAGGTCACAAACATAAATTTACATAATAATTTTTTTAACGTAGTAGATCAATGTGAATTAACGTGTTTGTAAATTAAAAACATTTTTTGGCATGGTGTGTTTGTGGTGACCCCCGAGCAAGTTACCCCCCCCCTCAAAAGTTACCACCCCCCTCATTTACGCCCTCAAATTTGTTTTACCAGCATGTATCCCTGAATCTTGGCTTTCTAATAAGCTATCAAAATTGCCTGAAAGATTTGAAAAATGACAAGATTTAGAGGTTTTAAAAAAACTGTGAACTTTTAAAAATTATTTTGAAAGCTCTAAATATTGTCATTTTCTAATAGTTCAAGCAAGTTTGATAGCTCATTAGAAATCCATTCAGGGCTACATGCTGGTACAAAAAAATTTGTAAAATTGCAACAAAAATTCGAAGAACAAATGGCAATATAAAATTTGAGGCCGTAAATAATTAATTTGAGGGTAAATCGCATTTTGAGGGGAAAAATCAATTTTAGCCCTTCAGTTTTAGCTAATCGCACAGCTGAAATTGAATGGTAACTTTCCGGGTGCCATTTGCAAAAAGGTCGAAAATAGGTCAAATTTTCTAAAATAAAATAACAACATACCGTATTTTCTCTATTAAACGCCCGCCACACAAAAAATTCTAAAATTGTTAATCAAAAGTGGCCTCTGAAAACTTAGTCAAAAAAAGGGGGGGGGGGAGTTTATTAGAGAAAAACGGTAATGAAATTTTGTAGAAAATTATTCAAAAAAATTTTATAGCCAAAACACTATCTATGAAATTAAGGCACGCCGTCAGTCTAAGCACATAAAATAAATTCAAGAACAGTTTGAAAAACAAATAAACTAATGCTTTTTATACAGTCCTAAAGTTAACATTTTTATACGTTAGGAGCACAAGCCACTAAAAACAAAAAAATCATACTGAAATTCAACCATCCCAGCATCATTTCCTTTTAAAGGAATCAGCTATTTACACAAACTAGCAGCAATACATCATGCTAATTGTGGGCTACACAACAACAGCCAAACAGCAATAATACAAGTGTTCTTTGAAATGCTTTCGCCACCCTTCAAAAAATGAAGAAAAGAAAGAAAATAAGTAGCTAGCTAGTCGACCAAATGAAAAGAGAAGCAACTCAGGACTTCTGGCGACATGCCCTGCATAATAATGAGTCTGGCACTAGCAGCAGCTATACCAGGGTTACTAGCAGTGAAATAACAGTGTGTGTGCATGTGGAGAGGACTTTCGAGTTCTAGGCTTAATTTATTACATACTCTGCAATACTCACCTTCATCTGTGTGTGTCTTTAAGCTGCTGTACGAGTAGTAATGCAGTAATCTTTAATCCCAGCAGTTCTGTGTGTGAGCAAACTTATCTTCTCTCCTTAAATAGCAGTAATAGTATAGTTGGCGACACTTACATGTATAAAATTTCTTTTTTATTTGTCTAAAGAGTGTTTTAGTCGGGTTATACAAGTGTTTAGACGATTTATTTGCTGATTTCATAGAGTTGTTAACAACACATTTGCATTGACTTCGTAGACTTTTGCGAGAAAATCGGTGTCTTAATTTTTTTGAAATAAAACAAAACTTTTAAAAAATCTAGGGCATGATCAGGAACTTTTTTTTATTTTTTGACTTATTAAAAAAATTCGGTTAATGTTTAGACATTTTTTCAGAATCAGTTCTGTATTGTAGTTATTTTAACAGCTTTATGACTATCTCTAGAAATTTCCAAAATTCGATGGACTAAACTACAGGGTGTTTCAATTTTTAAGGATCGATTTTGATTTCCTCACATCTTTTTCTTTAATTTTTTTAATAAAACGCCTTTTGTTAGAAAGCTCGGTTCTTTCGGTTACCGGCCCCACTATTTTTTTGTTATTAAAGTCTTATAACTTGTCTCCATGATTCGTTCATTCATTTATGGTGGGGTGCCGATAACCGAAAAGACCGAAAGCTCTTTCGAAAGCTTTTTTTTCTAAATAGGCTCATTTTGCATATTTTTTATTACTAGACACACCAAGAAGAAAAGTCACTCTTTTTATAGGAAATGTAAAAGGTGTGTATTCTTGACGGATTTCAAACCTTGTCTTTCCTCATTTTCAGTATCATATATATTTAAAAAATTAGTACTATTTTAAAGATCTTTTTTCTAGTTTGAAATGGTATCCTATATACTTACCTGTATTATTGGCTTAGGGGGGGGGGGTTTGCTAGGCTATGCCCCCCCCCACGTCAGGATTTTTTTTAACTTTTTTAGTTTTTTAGCCTTATTTCTTTTTAGCCCCCCCCCCCCCCCCCACCCGTCCGAAAATCTGAGTACGCCTATGCCTGTATATTAACAAAAAAAAATGCATTTGCTATAAACACATGTGACGTCATTTTAAGAAGTTGAGGAGAATTTTATCACTTTAACTGGTCAAAAAATTCTTAAATTTCGACGGCTAAATAACATTTTTACATCATATTGTAGCACAGCTCAGTAGCTACGAACCCAATTCACAATTTTTTTAACAATCTGAGTGTTGAAATACATCGCTTGAGAAAAATCAGAATCTGAAAAACTTGGATTTTCATCGTGTTTTTTTAGTTTCACTTCTCAAAATGACCTTTAAAGTCATGACTTTTCTTTTTCATGGTTTTCAGTAACAAAAAATGCACAAAAGAAGCCTTTCAAAGCAAAAACGAATTATTTCGAAAGGGATTTCTAAAAAAAATAAATAAAAAGCAGCAGAAAAAATATGAGCAAATAAAATCTCTAGAAAAACTGGCACTTTGTATTAAGGTTAAGGATTCAAAAGTTAATTTATTGTATGAAAGCAAATTATTCCGTTTAAAAAATTTTGTCTTTAATGTTTTTTTTTAGTTCTAAAATCTAACAAATGTTAGAATATAAAAATACTTCTGTTATAGGTTATTGTCTGATAGCTTGGTTTTAGCTTTTAGATTCAGATTTTCGAAATGTCCTTTCCTGACTTTCTAAGTGCCATAACACTGTGTTTAGATTTTTATACAGCTAAATTTTTCATACAAAAATAAAGAACAGAATTTCACGGATATTTTGACATTGAATGCAGCAATATTTTGTTATAAATTCGTAATGCGTCACTGTCAAATTTCTATTCCCCTCAAGACAACAAAGATTAAAATGTTGAAATTCAAATACTTATTGTCCTGAGAAGAATTCGAAATTTGACAGTGACGCATAGACTGTTAGAGCAGTTTTATAAACAAATCGATCACGTTAAGCATGAATCCGGTGTCAGAATCAGTCATTTTTTCAGTCAGAAAAAAGTTAGAGCAAACTCGTGTTGCAATTTATATATTGTTTTTGCTTGTTCAGTTCTCAAATTTATAATAAAATATTGCTGCATTCAGTGTCAAAATAACCGTGAAATTCTGTTCTTTACTTTCGTATGAAAAATTTAGCTGTATAAAGTCTAAACACAGTGTTATGGCACTTAGAAACTCAGGAAAGGACATTTCGAAAATCCCTACCCTAACAAATAAGTAATGATTTATCTTGACTTCTCGAATAAAAACACCTAAGCTTAGTATTGTTAGAAATCTGAAATCCTGGCGGTCATTTTAATATATTACAAGATTGGGTTTACCGTTACAATCATGTCGTAACACTTGAAAACCTGTAGGTACTCAGCTGAATTTTGACCTTGCTGAGTGAATATCTTCCGGGCCTGTTTTCACCTACTTTATACGTCATCGACGCCATGGTACCCCGTGTGAGTTTCTCTAAAAGTAGAGGCAATTGTAACGCCATGAACATCAGAGTGTTAAACTAATAAACTAAAAATACTTGCAATTTTTTTCAAATGTCATAGCTTTATTGCGCATTATCAAGTGTCTTCAAAGCAGTTTAAATATCTAATACATTGATCGAAACTTTCAGTTGCTCAAAATGGCTAACAAGCGCAACAAAAAGCAGCCACTTAAAAGGGCTGGGGCCATCAAGAAGACTAAAGGCAAAAAGAAGGTTCCTAAAGCTGCTGCTAAGGCTAAGGTAGAAAAGGTGGCAGTCAAAAGTTAGTTTTTTATACATTTCAAACAATACTAAAAAGTGATAAACTAAATGTTTAGAAGGCAAACAAAATGCTGTCACTACTGCTGCTACTACTGAAAAGAGCAATGTTGAGCCAAAAGAAAAGGAGAAACATCACTGGTTGAGGATAATGAAAGTCCAGCTGCAACTAGTTCTTTCTTCCGAGTAGCTTCTGTTTTGTTACTTTTATTATAATTCAAAAAAATACACGGAAAAATACAAATTCCTGGTCAGAATGCTAAAAATTCAAAATAATTTCTGTATTTGAGAAATTTTCGGAATCTGATTTTCGAATTTACTCATCAACAATTTAAGCTTAATGTTCAAAACATCTCCATTTTTGAAACACCCTGTAATGGAATTTGTTCAGTTTTTTTCGTCATTTCTAGATAAATCAGCGTCAGAGTTCCATAATAAAAGATATTACAAACTTACACATTTAAAACGAACACAATGTTTTTTAAATTTCTACAGCGTGGCCCATCCTTATCCGACTATTTGAATTGGCCATAACTTTTTTCCTAAACCGTTATTTAAAGTTCTGTTTTGAGAGATCGACTCAGCTCGCTATAACAATCTTTTGGTATATAATGTCAAAACACGATTTTCGCTTGGCCCACATGGTTCGGGCCCTGTCTATTCAGAGGCTACCGCAGAGCAGGACTCAAACCAAAAAGGACCAAGCGAAAATGGTGTTTTTCATATCATATACTGAAAATTGCTATAGCGCCATGAGTCTATCTGTCGAAAACAAAATTAAAAAAATGGTTTAGGAAAAAAGGTATGTCTGATGCGAATAGTCGAAAAAGATTGGCACCCTGTAGTATTCTGCCTAAAAGTTGACTTTCTATTTTTCGAGTATTTGTTGAAAAATGTTGATTATAATTGCACCAATTTATTGTTAATTGTTTATCACAGTTGAATTGTTGGAATATAATAAGGACCCGTTTCACTCACAACTAAAACAATATCTGTCTTTCTTAAATAAAGCCATTGCTACTCCTCCAGTGAGTTGACATTATTGGTTTGGTGTCCCCATTTTCTTGGGTTAGCTTTTCTTGTGCACAACAAAGAAATGAGTGCCTTCTTCGTGGATGGTGTTGTAGTAGCTTTCTAGTTCAAGAATGGCTTGCTCCTCCAATTCCACTAAAGATATTGGTTTCTGAGTTTGGGTGTTGTAGATGCTGTGACAAAGGCTATCTCATCTGCTTGGATATCTTTTAGAGATTGTGGCTGTGAAGTGTCAGGAGACTGGGTCGAAATCTAAAATATGTTTTTGCTTGCGCATTGAAATTAGACGGTACTTCCTAAATTTAATTAAAGCAGTTTTGGGACATTTTTTAGAATTGGCGCCCACTTTAGAGTTCTGTTTTGTGTCTTTTTTCGCAATTGGGAACCAGGGATGAGCTTTTGCGACTATTTGCGGGAAATAGTTACAAAGTTTTGCATTTGAAAAATAGTTACAGCCTGTAACTATTTGACCTTTGTAACTATTCATGTAACTATTTCTTGCCACGAAAGTGATAATTAAAAAGAATAGTTACAGCGTGTAACGATTTTTGTCTTCGCTGTAGTTTCTCGGCACGAATCAGCAATTAAATTTTTTTAATTAAATTTGGTCAATTTTGTAAAAATTTCAGGGTAGGCAAAAACCAGATGGCTTAGGACCCACTCCAGAATGGCCAAAAGCCAAAAATAATTGTTTTTGGTTTACTAAAGGGGTAAACTTGTTGCGAAAAGTCGACTGAGCGGATCAGAATTGCAGTCAGATGGGCTTAATCGCTCAGAATTGCACGTTATTCCACTTTGAACCACCCTAAACTAAGTTTCTGAGCGACTAAGCCAATCTGACTGGAATTCTGATCCGCTCAGTCGATTTTTCGCAACAAGTTTCCTCCCTGTAGTAAACTCCCAAAAACCAATTATTTTTGGCTTTTGGCCATTCTGGAGTGGATCCTAAGCCATCTGGTTTTCGTCTCCCCTGAAATTTCTAGAAAATTGACCAAATTGAATTAATTTTTTTTAAATTGCTGATTTCGTGCCGAGAAACTACAGCAAAGACAAAAATAGTTACACGCTGTAACTATTTTTTTTTAATTTTACTTTCGTGCGAGAAATAGTTACTGAATAGTTACAAAGTCAAGATAGTTACAGGCTGTAACTATTTTTCAAAGGCAAAAATTTGTAACTATTTCCCGCAAATAGTTACAAAACTCACCCCTGTTGGGGAACACACTTTTTCATTCCTTCCTAACGTGCCCTACTCTGAGCTAAAAAAAGTACAGAAAAACACGAAAAAACAGAAGCCTAAAATATGCGCGAATTCAAAAGTTATGTCCCGAAAAGCCGTGAACGTAACTATGACATCCTAAAGGCAACCTGAGTGTGAGATTTGGCGTGTTTCTAACGTGGGAAGAGCTGCACTTTTTTCGCTCCACTGAAACTTTTTTTGTGTTGTCACCATTTTGTAGCCAAGATTCAGGGCTTTAATGTGAGATATTGACAAGCAACATCTGTCGAAAAAAATTGGGCTAAAAAATGCTTAGGTCCGCACTCAGGACCACACTCAACAGAGTGTCGACCCGAGTGCAGACCTAAGCATTTTTGCCCTAATTTTTCATTTCAAATAATTATTGTCAATAGCTCATTTTGAAGCCCCGAAACTTAGCTACAAAGTGGTAACAACAGAAAAAAGTTTCAGTAAATAAAAAGTACAGCTCTTACCGCGTTGGACACACCCCAAATCTCACACTCAGGTCGACACTCAATCTGCACGTGCCTTAATTTAGCCCAAACTGAAATAAGTTTATGTAAAAATTGGTCCTTGCACAAGAACAGCTAACTGTAGTTGCAACAAACAACATTACCTTAGCCCAGTGTGTGTGCTGCTAGAAGAAGGGCTTGTTGGTGTGGTCGATAATGCAACTTTGACTGGACGAAAAGTCTTAGAAGAAAATTTGACAGGTTTTTTGGGGGTTATGCATTGACTCTCCTGCTTCATTATTTCATCCAATCCGAGAATCGGAGACTGAGGTTCGATAATGAATTAGAAGCCCTCAAACACAATGCTAAACAGAAAACATTTGTGAGAATAATTTTACCAATTAAGCACTGGTTTTTCTTTGACAATTGCAATTGGTGTACTTGCTACAGGACGTTCCTAAAAATGCAATAATTTTAAAGACAACAAAAACTCTTTTAATTATTTACCAGGACTGGTAAAGCGGGTGTATGGTTTACTGCATGAAGATCGAAAGTTATTCGTTGTTCTCCATTAACTACTCTATTCTCATCTACGGATTCACTGTAAAAAAACCGATGAGGAGGCATTTCTTAATAAGGATGATACCGTATATCCTCTGTTAATCGGCGCGTGTCGTTGGCAAATTTAAAAAACGCAAGAGACATATTTGCAAAATATTAATTCTTGGCTGAGATGTATAGGGTGGTTTCGAAATTAAGGGCGTTTTTTCAAGAACAAAATTTGATTTAGAGTTTAGCGCTTTAAAGGACCATGGTTTTAAACACAGCGACATTTCCGAAATTTGAATCGGTGGGGGACACTTTTTATCATCGAGACCAATTAAATTTGAATGTAAATTATTTTTTATTTGCATTGAAAATTTAAATTTTATGAGTTAGTCCAGTTTAAATTGAATTCTCATATAAGTATATACGGTGCAGTGAAATTTGCCTAAGTCGTCCGATCTGGGCTCGACTATTGAATGGTTCTATATTTTGATAAAATTTTAAATGCAAACAAAAAATAATTTGAAAAATAGTTGTTGAATATTTTAAGAGTAAAAAAGTGTCCCCGCCGAGATGCCGCTGCGTTCAAAAACCATGGTCCTTTAACAAAAAAATTTCGCCATGTTGTAGCGCAGCTGAGAGCCACAAAATCCGTATTATAGAATGGCTTCCAAAAATCTAAGTGTTGAGATATGGCCTTTATGAAAAGATCGATTTCTTGGAAAAATCACCAAAATATTATTGGAAAGAATGACCGAAATCCGAAGAAGTTGGAGAACTGGGATTTTGGTGAGAAGTCGATCTTTTTCTAAAAGACCATATCTCAACACTCACGTTTTTTAAATTCATTCTGTAACATGGATTTTGCAGCTCTTGAGCTGCGCTACAACATGGTGGAAAAATGTTGCTGAAGCACTAACGACTAAATCAAACTTCGTAAATGCTTGAAAAAAACGCCCTTGATTTTGAAACCACCCTTAGGTACTCAATAGGGCCGTTTATTAGAAGAGTGCCGATTAATAGAAAATATACGGTGAGTTAAAATTATTTTTATCTAATTTTACGCATTTTACAACATTTGAATATTTAAAGTTTTTTATTTTTAACCTGAGAGAGCATCTGTCCACGCGCACATTCGAGAGAGCTTCGCAAAGCGAAGTCTGAACATTGGGACATGAACGATATTCACTTAACCAGTTGGAATACCTTTTTGGAAGTCCTCCTGACCCGCCTTTTCTTGATAGTCTTTAGAAATTGCCAGTGATCCATCTCGTCATTGTCCGCAGAAATATCTATCGCTCTGAGGTGTTCATCGGCTAAATGTGCAAAACAGAGGGCGAGGCATCTACCTTCTTCTGACTCTTCAAGTGATGCTGTTTCCTTCAAAAATATTAATTGAAAAGTGCATTTCAACCTAATTACCCACATTGCTGCTTAGATATTTGTGAAAATGAAACGAAAAAACAGAAGCCTAAAATATGCGCGAATTCAAAAGTTATGTCCCGAAAAGCCGTGAACGTAACTATGACATCCTAAAGGCAACCTGAGTGTGAGATTTGGCGTGTTTCTAACGTGGGAAGAGCTGCACTTTTTTCGCTCCACTGAAACTTTTTTTGTGTTGTCACCATTTTGTAGCCAAGATTCAGGGCTTTAATGTGAGATATTGACAAGCAACATCTGTCGAAAAAAAATTGGGCTAAAAAATGCTTAGGTCCGCACTCAGGACCACACTCAACAGAGTGTCGACCCGAGTGCAGACCTAAGCATTTTTGCCCTAATTTTTCATTTCAAATAATTATTGTCAATAGCTCATTTTGAAGCCCGAAACTTAGCTACAAAGTGGTAACAACAGAAAAAAGTTTCAGTAAATAAAAAGTACAGCTCTTACCGCGTTGGAAACACCCCAAATCTCACACTCAGGTCGACACTCAATCTGCACGTGCCTTAATTTAGCCCAAACTGAAATAAGTTTATGTAAAAATTGGTCCTTGCACAAGAACAGCTAACTGTAGTTGCAACAAACAACATTACCTTAGCCCAGGTGTGTGTGCTGCTAGAAGAAGGGCTTGTTGGTGTGGTCGATAATGCAACTTTGACTGGACGAAAAGTCTTAGAAGAAAATTTGACAGTTTTTTGGGGGTTATGCATTGACTCTCCTGCTTCATTATTTCATCCAATCCGAGAATCGGAGACTGAGGGTTCGATAATGAATTAGAAGCCCTCAAACACAATGCTAAACAGAAAACATTTGTGAGAATAATTTTTACCAATTAAGCACTGGTTTTTCTTTGACAATTGCAATTGGTGTACTTGCTACAGGACGTTCCTAAAAATGCAATAATTTTAAAGACAACAAAAACTCTTTTAATTATTTACCAGGACTGGTAAAGCGGGTGTATGGTTTACTGCATGAAGATCGAAAGTTATTCGTTGTTCTCCATTAACTACTCTATTCTCATCTACGGATTCACTGTAAAAAACCGATGAGGAGGCATTTCTTAATAAGGATGATACCGTATCTCCTTGTTAATCGGCGCGTGTCGTTGGCAAATTTAAAAAACGCAAGAGACATATTTGCAAAATATTAATTCTTGGCTGAGATGTATAGGGTGGTTTCGAAATTAAGGGCGTTTTTTTCAAGAACAAAATTTGATTTAGAGTTTAGCGCTTTAAAGGACCATGGTTTTTAAACACAGCGACATTCCGAAATTTGAATCGGTGGGGACACTTTTTATCATCGAGACCAATTAAATTTGAATGTAAATTATTTTTATTTGCATTGAAAATTTAAATTTATGAGTTAGTCCAGTTTAAATTGAATTCTCATATAAGTATATACGGTGCAGTGAAATTTGCCTAAGTCGTCCGATCTGGGCTCGACTATTGAATGGTTCTATATTTTGATAAAATTTTAAATGCAAACAAAAAATAATTTGAAAAATAGTTGTTGAATATTTTAAGAGTAAAAAAGTGTCCCCCGCCGAGATGCCGCTGCGTTCAAAACCATGGTCCTTTAACAAAAAAATTTCGCCATGTTGTAGCGCAGCTGAGAGCCACAAAATCCGTATTATAGAATGGCTTCAAAAATCTAAGTGTTGAGATATGGCCTTTATGAAAAGATCGATTTCTTGGAAAAATCACCAAAATATTATTGGAAAGAATGACCGAAATCCGAAGAAGTTGGAGAACTGGGATTTTGGTGAGAAGTCGATCTTTTTCTAAAAGACCATATCTCAACACTCACGTTTTTTAAATTCATTCTGTAACATGGATTTTGCAGCTCTTGAGCTGCGCTACAACATGGTGGAAAAATGTTGCTGAAGCACTAACGACTAAATCAAACTTCGTAAATGCTTGAAAAAAAACGCCCTTGATTTTGAAACCACCCTTAGGTACTCAATAGGGCCGTTTATTAGAAGAGTGCCGATTAATAGAAAATATACGGTGAGTTAAAATTATTTTTATCTAATTTTACGCATTTTACAACATTTGAATATTTAAAGTTTTTTATTTTTAACCTGAGAGAGCATCTGTCCACGCGCACATTCGAGAGAGCTTCGCAAAGCGAAGTCTGAACATTGGGACATGAACGATATTCACTTAACCAGTTGGAATACCTTTTTGGAAGTCCTCCTGACCCGCCTTTTCTTGATAGTCTTTAGAAATTGCCAGTGATCCATCTCGTCATTGTCCGCAGAAATATCTATCGCTCTGAGGTGTTCATCGGCTAAATGTGCAAAACAGAGGGCGAGGCATCTACCTTCTTCTGACTCTTCAAGTGATGCTGTTTCCTTCAAAATATTAATTGAAAAGTGCATTTCAACCTAATTACCCACATTGCTGCTTAGATATTTGTGTAGTCTTTGGTTGACCAAACAAAGAATTCTATCGGGCAAACATCTTAATACTGCATACTTGTTGTGCAACACAAAGGGCAAGTGATCCACTATGAAATTGGCTAACATTTCATCCAGTCGGTCAAAAGCCAGAATTTTGGTGAGTTCTACAACTTCTTCCAGAATATCAAGGTGAACTGTGTATAAACATGGTTGTAATTATAAAAAAAATAAACTAAAATTACTTTTGGTCTCAAATTTATTAAGCACTTCGTTCACCAAGTCCATTAGCATGTATCTATCAGCAAAGAAAAGCAATTCGATTGTCTAAAAAGTTAAAACTTCGGTATTTTGTCTAATTATCGGCACCACTTTAATCCACTATCTTGTTTTGCAGTCCACGTTGTAATCTTCTTATAGCAGAGCACTTATTTTTCTTATAGGAAAATGAGATTTGTGTAAAAATAATTTTGACAGTTTTGGAAGGAAAAGCGCCATTTTAGGGCCACGGACGTTTGACCTTAAAGCCGTTTGACCTTAAAGCCGTTTGACCTTAAGCCGTTTGACCTTAAGCCGTTTGACCTTAAGCCGTTTGACCTTAAGCCGTTTGACCTTAAAGCCGTCTAACCCTAAAAATTTGCAATTTTTGCATTTCGAATCCGTGCTTTCTCTACTCCGTTTCTTGAAGTCAAGGTTTTTGATTACATATATTGCTGTCATTTCATTGACCACACATTCGCGACGGTCGTTGAATTCTTTTTGGTCATAGAATACTTGCTTCGTTGACACGCATTTGGGCCCCAATTATAAAAATTTTATATTTTTCAACGCAGATGTGTTGTACGTATTAGAACTGGTGCTGCACTAAGAAAAAGCTATGGGTCATCAAAGGGTCAGCCATTATCCCGTACCATGTACCCCCAAAGGGTCAGCCCTTATCCCGGACCATGTACCCCCAAAGGGCTTCCTATTGAATTAGGTTGCCTGCGAAGGCAGGCAGATAGAAAATCCAGAAAGTCAAAATTTTCGATGGAAAGTATTCGGAAACAACGTCTTTATCGGTTTCAGCGTTGAATTAGACAAGCACGGATTCAAAATGCAAAATTGCAAATTTTTAGGGTTAGACGGCTTTAAGGTCAAACGGCTTTAAGGTCAAACGGCTTAAGGTCAAACGGCTTAAGGTCAAACGGCTTAAGGTCAAAGGCTTTAAGGTCAAACGGTTTTAAGGTCAAACGTCGCGTACCCGCCATTTTATCCAGCGCTAATGGCCATTTTGAAGCAAAACAGTTTGAAAAGATTTTTAACCCTTGGAAATAAAAATGATTTGAGGTCACAAAAAGACAAATATTTATAAAAAATACGTATAAGAGACTGACTTACAGTCAAGTTAACCCTTATTTTGCGGCTCCCCTCAGTGGCTACATTTTGGCTGGTAACTAGACTGTTAGCAGTCAACAAAAGGCGATCAGAAACGCAATGCCACAAACAGGATTTTGGATTAGGTAGTGCTCGATATTTAGAAAAAAACGATAGATGTGAATTAAAATGCATATGCAAAATATTACCTGTTCAAATGAAAGTGAAACACCATGCAAATCATTGGCGATGATAAACCTCTGTACAATCTCAGCTATTTCTTTAGATACTCCTTCTAAATGAATGTCTTCTACTTGATTGCTAATTCAGAGTCGTTCCAACGACACAGTGCTTCAAAGTAAGGAATTTGTTGAAGAAGAGACCTAAATACTTTTTCGACCTCTTCAGACTTTGAAAAACAAAAAAGATAAGCTAAAACCAACCTAAAAAATTTAAGGATCCATCTCTGCAAATCAAGTTCACGTCTCCATCTGTAAATAGACTGCTGATGTCTGCAGTGTTTTGTAAAAATGGTATAGGATCATCATCTCCCAACATTTTCTAAATTAAAATTTCTTTCGAAGAACCATGCAACTAGATAAGAACAGAAATTCGCGTAATTTGAATTTGCACGGGACCACCCTAATATTGTCAATAATATTTTCGAATTAATATTTTTTGCATAAGAAAATTTGACCCTACGGAGTATACGCCCCCCCCCCAAATGAAATTTTTTTTAAGTGTTTTTAAACACCCTATATCGACCCAAAATTGCCTCGGGAGCTCAAAAAAGACATTATTTTTGAGTTCTGGTTAATAAAAAATTGAGTTTTGGACATTTTGAAATTTCGACCATTTGCCTGTTTTGGCATGTTTTTCAACTGGCCGTGGCAAAAAGAAACTTTTTATGCATTTTATGGTCAAGAGTACTTCTCGGAATTATGTCTAAGGTAAGTGAGTGCGCGCATCTCCAGAGTTTGTTTAAGCGGTAGACCCCACTCAACAAAACTATATTCAACATCTTCCTTTTTACACTAAATTGGTCTATTTTTGGTCCATTTCCACCACGAAATAGCCCTAAATCGCTTCAAAAACGGTCAAAATAGGTATATTTGGGTGGTCCCAAAACTCAATTTTTTATTGACTAGAACACAAAAATAATGCCTGTTTCGAACTCCTGGGGCAATTTTAGGTCGATATAGTGTTTGGAAACACTTTTAAAAAAAATTTCATTTGGGGGGGGGTATATTCCGGTAGCGCCGAACATTTATATCACGGCTTTAATTTAACCTTTTATTGTTTTTTTCAGTAGCTTGTAGCCATGGATCTTATCTTTTTAATGGGATATCAAACTTGAATGAGTCATTTTCGAAATGTGAAAACTAATAATCTTGAAAAAATCAGAAGATTTATGGATTATGAAGAAATTATCTGTAATTTTTTCGAACTTATTAGTTTACACATTCATAATGCAAAGAGCAGCAAGAAGAAAGAGACGGAAAAAATAAATAATGAATTTTAATTTTTGTGTGTCCCCAAAAATTTGAACTAGACGAGAGAGGCGCCGGTTAATCAAGTTCAATTTTCATAATGGGGACTAATTTGGGAGTGCCAGATAAATGAGGTGCTAAATAACTGGAGGTAATTTCTCCTTTATTTCTTTGCCGGCCAACCAAATCACGCTGAGGATGCCGGATAACCGAGGTTTGACTGTATTTAAAAAAAGATATTGTCTAATGAAGTCTTATGTCAGTTTGGAAATCGACTGACTTTTGTCTACGGTATCAAGCGGTTTCTGCAAAAGCTTTCTGTAAAAGATGCCTGATAGATTTTTTGCACTGGTAGATTTTTTATCAGGCTCTTTTTACAGGGATAAAAAACCTTTAAAACCCATTGTTTTTAGACTGGTTTTTAGTACTAACTGTTTTTAGTACTAGAAAAACAAACCCCAGGGGGATTGTTTATAAAGTATACGGTATAGTATACAGAATGGAGTACAGTCAACCCTCGATTTAACAACACCTTAAGTCGGTCCCCAGGGTGTCGTTAAACCGAGGTTGACTGTAGCTAGAAAAAAGTCTATTGTCCCAAAATTTTTCACCAAAGATTGGGAAAAATACCAGAAGTTTAAATATTAGTATGTGTCTGACAAGAGAGGGACCCTGACTGTGACCTGGGAGAAATTGAATGACAATTTTTTTTCTGCGTATTCTTGTAGAGCGTGCCCAAGATCCTGACAAATCTGGCTCCCCAGCTCTGAAGGTCCACAAAATGTGGTACAAGGGTCAATTAAAGTTAAAAAACACGTCGATACCCGCAATAGACTCTTGGGCCATGGGCAATTCCTAAACATTTTATTGAGTCTTAGAGGTGGGAGTCAAATTCACATGGGATTTCGGCACGCTCTACAAGAATACGCGCATAAAAAATTTATCGAAAAAACTCCAGGTCACAGTCAGGGTCCCTCCTTTGTGAGCCAAGAAATAAAATCTGCAATACCTTTTCCAAAGTGTTCGTTGCCCTTATCATACAGAATTCCATTTCTTGAAATCCAACATCTTTGGCTAGTTGAGCTAATCTCTGAAGCTTGTCCTCCATAACTTCCCTCAGATCCACACTTTCTAGTAGTATAAATCCATGTGAACGTATATGATCAAGGCTTGCACTGCTATTTAAGTAGATGAATTCAACCAATTCATCTACACTTTCATCTCCATATTTCTTCAAATCCACCCTTCCTTGCTTATCTCTATAGTTGAATAGACCAGGCACTCTTAAACTGATCAAGTGGGGATGTGCCAGATAAGTGCGTGATTTAGATGATATTTGAATGTAGCTCGACTGCTCGTTAGTATTATTTGACTGTTGCTGTATTTGTTTCATCAACAACTGGCGTTTTTCCCTAATATTTTGAGCATCCTTGTCTTGAAAATTTGAACTATTAGAAAACACAATAAAAGCAGTGTTGCAGCCAGTTGGAGACATAAATACTCCATTTACATAGCCAGGTGGGTTGTTCATTCTATCTACTCGACATTGAATGATGCCTTCATCCATAGATAGACAGCCAGAATAGGGGATGTGCTGAAAATTAATAAAAATAACAAAATTTTAAAAGCAGAAAATTTTATTTATTCTGGCCAACCCAAAAATTAAACTAAAGTAACATTAATATTTTGGCGCTACTTCGATATACCCCCACCCCCAAAGCTTCTTTGGTATATCCACCAACCCCCTCCCCCGATGATTTTCAGGCTTAGGAATTAGGCTTAGCCCTTAGGCTTCGGGCCTAGGCATAAAAAAATCACGTTCTAATAGTAAAAAGCGTTCATAAAGATAGTTTCTCATTTTTTTAACGCAATTGATAAAAAAATTTACACGATTTATTGTGAAATAGGAGAGAAAAATACTGAGAACTAAACATCAGTTTTCTTTCAAAACTTTATAATGTAAAATTCCTAATGTCTAAGTGCTGTTGATTTCAGATCATTATTACAAATATTGCTTTTTAAAAACTTTTTTTTATCACCTACTCCGTTGTCCAGCAGTATGAAATCTCCATTTTGGGTACATGCAAAGCGATGATTTGAGTCAACAAAACTGGCTAATTGTTCATATTCACTGACATAAGGCATTCTCCAAATAGGTTCAATTAGGCGACTGGGCGATGTTTTAGTCCAGAGGAAGATGTCTAGGTTAGACATGCACAACACCACCACCTGAACAGATATGCATACATATTTTGGTTCTATTTACAATCTATGAACTTGTGCTTTTTTAAAATCAAAATTCACCGTTTGAGCAAAAGAGACTGGCTTGCATACGGCTACACCGATAATACTCGCCTCATAGTTGATCGAGCATTTGTAGTCGTGGTATTCAAAAAAACACCCGCAACTTGTTGCCAACAAACACTGCCGTGGTATCATCAGCCAGTGCCATTCCCATCGCTAAACTCTACTTGATAAACGACTCATCTAAAATGTCTTTAAAAATACTTTTGGATGTATTTGGAAGAGGTAGTTCAGGTGAGAAATGCGACGAAGCTGCTCCTCTCCTATTATCTACATTAAAATTATTATATTGTTCAAACATCTAACTAAATCACTTACTGCCCGCATTCATAAAAGGATCTCTGGACCAAGCAACTATAAATTAACATTTTTTTGGTAAAAGTTAATCAAATGGCTTTATGTTTACCCGTGTGAAAGACTTAGTAGGTCAAGCTTTTGATTAAAAGCCCTGGAGGCGTATTCGCCCATCTGACCCACATTAGTGCCACATACAAAAAGCCATGTGATGTCAGCAGAATAGAGTGGTTGTTAGAAGTGGCACAGTTCTTGATATGTATGTCTGGTTCTGCCACAACTTTGCCCAAAACCAATGGCCTGTGACTGGCCAGATTTTGAATAGTAGGACCAAAACCTAATTGGTTTTTTGCGTTGTCACCTATGCCATAACAAATCTAAAATCAAAATTATGACCACAATTTGTAAAAAATTAAAAAAAATCACATTCTTGGAGCAAACAAGAGAATGAGCATGTCCAGTCGCAGCACAAACCACTTTATCATCAAAGACAATAGCTTGTGGAAGCATGAAATGTTTGTCGCCAAACTTTCCAGACACAAAGATGGTATTACTAGAACTTTTGACCGGTCTTCATATTTTCCGAGAAAAAATGCTGGTGTGTAAGCCCATGGATATCTGTAACGCAAGACATTCAAAAACTTCAGCAGGTAGCATGTCTAAAACGGTGACTTACGGAATGCACACTATATCTGCTAGTAGAAGACATTATTTTAGGTGATTGGCTGGAAGAGTTAAAAATATCTGCTGTCTTTTCGAAGTGCCTCTAAAACGAGAAGCTGAAAATGGAAGGACTTAAAAAGCATAAAATTTACAAAGGATTTCCTAAGCTCATGTTGTTGTTCTCGCCTTCAGCAAAAACATTTGCCCTCCTGGTATCGAGGCCATCCAAACTGGAATTGTGCAGAAATCGGTGCAATTCACAAAACAATACATCCATAAACTTCTGAGACTGAACGCTGCTCAAGAATTCAGCGTTTTTGTCAATAACTTGCATGTAGTTGAGCACATCTCCATTCACCAGCAGGTTAGAACAGCTGGTCCTAGTAGCGAACTTGAAGCCTGAAAGAATGTAAAGAAATTTTAATTTCGGCATCCGGCATTTCTGACAAGAGACTCTTTCGGGGTGTAATTTTGAGGAGCCTATGAATTACCCAGTATCATGGGTATTTCATAACTTTGACCACTTTTTGTGGTAATGACTGCCTGACGATTCAATAAAAAACCTGATTTGACACTTCGTTCAAATTCGCGCCTTTTGGTGCTCAATTCGTCCTAACATGCGCTGGTCTGCCCTTGCCTAAGCTTAAGTTAAAAACAGATGAAAAAAACGAAGTTTCAAAACGCGTGAATTCGAAAAAGTGTATTAAATCAGTACTTGTATCAAATCGTCAGTATACCTGTGGTAATACCGAAGAATATACAACGAAAAAATTCCCGTGATAGACTCTTCGAAATCACACCCGAAAGGGTCCCTTGTGAGTTGATCTTTTTAGGTGGTTAACCAATTCTAAAGTCTAATAGTAGTATGTAAGAGTTAAGAATACGCAAAAATAGATTTGCGAAAAATTTGACCTGGGTTTAGATATAGTTAGTTTGAGAATAGCTATTTATATTATAAATCGACCCTACCGGAGTATACCAAATTATGAAAAAGCGAAAATTTCGACTTTTTACCTGTTTTACCATGTTTTTTCAATATCGGGCTTGGCAAAAAGAGCCTCTAAATGCATTTTGATCAAGAGTCTTGCTCGGAATTATGTCTAAGGTAAGTGCGTGCGCGCATCTCTAACCGACCAAGCCGCCTGCCCCCCGAAGAGGGCTTGAGAGTTGAGATGCGCACACCCACATACCTCAGACGCAAATCACTCGAAAGTGACTCTGGATGTATGAAAAAGCACGCATACCAGAGTTTATTTATGCGGTAGGCCCAGTCAACAAAACTATGTTCAACATCTTCCTTTTTACACTAAATTAGTCTATTTTGGTCCTTTCCCACCACGAAATACCCTAATCGCTTCAAAAACGGTCAAAATAGGTATTTTGGGTGGTCCCAAAACTCAATTTTTTATTGACTAGAACACAAAAATAATGTTTTTTTCGAGCTCCTGAGGCAATTTAAGGTCGATATAGGGTGTTTGGAAACACCTTTAAAAAATTCATTTGGGGGGGGGGGAGCGATGTATACTCCGGTAGCGCCGATAAATCAAAGATTTACGATGAGCTTTAGTACAACGCAAAAAGCTAAAGTCATACCTCAGACAGGGTGAGGTTGCTGGATATAAAATCCACTAAAGCGTAATTTTCTCTCTCTACTACTTCTAGAAAATGTTTGCAAGTGACTTCATCATCGTCTCTGTTAACATCGTCCAGTTATTGACATGCTCCTCTATTAATAACAAATATTTGATCAATTTTCCAGCACTCAGTCCTTTTTTTAAAAGACTGACAAGAACTTTGGATCTTTTCCAGTCATCATTGTGAATTTCTTTCTAAAACAATGATAGTTAATTTTTTGTGAATTAAGCCATTCAACATACCAAAAATTTGTCAAAGTCGTCGTTACCCATGGTCGAAAGATAATTAGGAAAATATTATTGACAGCAACCCTTTTTTGCAGCTTCGAAATTATACGTTTAAAATTTATTCTATTGGCAAACTGCTCGTTTATTTTTAAATATAAAACTAAAAATGTTCAAATTTAGCAAAAACATAATAGTTTTTTTGGGTTTTAAAAAAAAGACAAAAATCTGTTCTGTTTTATAAAAAAAAAGTGCACGCTTTTGTAAAAATGTGCTCTGTTATATAGTGAGAGGAGGGCTTTCGTCTAATTCGAGTTTACAGTCGAGTCTCGATTTAACGATCACCCTGGGACCGACCAGGTGATCGTTAAATCGAGAGTGATCGTTGAATCGAGGGTAATTTGACGGAATTTATTATTGAAGTGACCGATCCAGGTGATCGTTAAATCGAGGGTGATCGTTAAATCGGGTGATCGTTAAATCGAAACTCGACTGTATAAAGCACCTTTTTAATGGCGAATTCTCTAAATAATGAATAAATGTAACAACGCATATTTTTCTAAAATCGGGCACTTTTTTCCTGAAAACTAGCCAAATTTTCATAAAAAGAACACATTTGCATGAAAAATTCCAAACGCCCGATCGGAGATTTTTTCTTTTTTTTTCAGAAATTTTTCAGCAGGAGGCAGAAAGAGGTTCTGGATGCTCTCCTGAAATTATTTTGCCTACACTATTTTCGACTTTTACACTATTTTTAACACAAGAATTTCCAACTTTCACGACTTACTGAGAAGGATTACCGTAAAAACAGACCTCTTCGCTAGAGTACAATGCTCATAAAAAGCCCAATTCTCACAGGGTAATACTTAAATCTAGTACCAAAATACTTACAGTCAAACCTTTATATAACATAATTCAAGGGACCGGCCAAGTCACCGGGTTTTGACACCTTTTCACACACATTTTTTCAGGCTTTTTGCAGTTCTTTTTTGACAGTCTGGTTCCAAAATATTGCAAGGATTCCGGTTTCACCAATCATTATTTAGAAATTCAAATTTTTTTCTTTGAAAAAATAAAAACTCGGTGAAAAAACAGGATTTTCGTCATAACTATTTATGTTATATAGAGGTTTTGCTTTTTTATAAGAAAAAAAATTAGATTTCTGAAAAAACGATCGGCAAAATCGGAATCCTTGCGATATTTGGGACCCGACTGTCAAAACAGAACTGACAAAAATTTAAAAAGTCGGGCTAAAAAAAGTGTCGGACCCTAGGTGGGAACGAACTTCCGACCTTAAATTTATGTTATATAAAGGTTCGACTGTATTTCTAGTACCAACATACTATTTTCTAGTACCAAAACTTAACATGCATAGAAAAACGTTTTGTAAAGTTAGAGATTTTTTCCTCAAGATGCTAGTATGACAGCCCAAAATCAAAATTATCAGCTAAAAATTTGAAAAGATTTCAATTTGCCTTGGGTAAATTTTTAAAAGGTCAAAAATTGTTCTAAATCAAGGCTGTGAACTCAAAATTTCGAAAAAAGTACATTTGGCCGAAAAAAGTACAATTTGGTCATTTTTCGTCAAAAACGCCATTTTATCCAGTTCTTATGGATTTTAAGCACCGGAAAAAATATTTTGACGTAAAACCTCAGGAATAAAAAAGATCTCGCATCCCCAAAGAGTAGAAATTTTATTTAAAAACTTGATTTAAATGGCTTGCAGATAAATCGACGCCTAAACACTTCTAAAATGTGCCTTTATCACCTTTAAGCAATCTGAAAATGGATTGATTTTTTGACCATTTGACTGTTTTACAGTCAATTCTCAATTTCACGTTATCCCAGAGTCGATTTGGTCGGTTGAACCTACGAATCAGAGAGAGAAAAAAAGTCAATTTGTAGTCACTAGATTCTTTTAACCTAACCGATGAATATTGTTCATGTTATTAGGTTGTCACGTTAGCCTAATAACAACATACTTGTTTGATTAAATGTACAACTTTTAATTAACTCTCGATTTAACGTCGCCCTAAGGCAGATCCCCAACGGTGACGTTAAATCGAGGTTAACTGTACTATATCTTTTAGCATTATATAAGGTGTTTCAACTTTTTCGGACACTTTTGAGGAGACGTATGGTAGTGTCCGTGGTAGTTTCGTATGTTAGTTCATAAAATCTCAAAATTATGAGAAATTCGGTGAAAAGCATTAACTGTTTCTGGTAGCATTTTGAAATTTATTGTATATTCTACTTTTATCTAATTGTTTTAACAAGATATTTTTTGACAAAAATGTTTCCAATTTCTAATTTCGTTTGATTGCTAGGTTTGGCGATCTGTCGAGAAATTTAATTTAAAATATTTAATTTTTTCAAAATAATTTTACTTTTTCTAATATACAACAATAAGATTTTAGTTTAGAAAATGTTGCCAGACATGGGTTGGTTAAATGGCACAATCACACCAGATTGTTCACTATTGATCCAGACACCTTTTCACTGTATAAAGCTGCCAACTTGTCAGGCAAAAATGGTTCTCAAGAAGCAGTTACTCTAATTTATTCATGTCCTGTACCTCCAGCTGGTCTTAAACAAGAACATGTAAACCATTGCCAACAAAATTCTAATACATTCCTTTTCCTAGGATATTTTGCGGTGTTTTGCTTTGGACAACAGCGTGGACAACTACATAGCCATGGGATTCAGCAATGGACGGATCAACATAACCAAAGCAGATGTGGAGTCGCCTATTAAGTAGGCACTTGTCCAAGGTCTTCTTTATTGATCTTTATGAACCAACCAGCACAGGTTTTCCCGCGGAGAAGACATTCGAGACACTCACACTCAAAGAACATATCCTGTGTAGCTTGGCACCCACTGGACAATAATAAACTGTGTGCTGCTTATGAAAGGTTGAAAAAAACTTTTTTGTCAGTTTGACATCGGCTAAGATAGGAAAGACCATCCAAAAAAGATTTTGAATCTTTTTTACATGAATGTATTGGACCCTTCATTGAATCTAAAGAGTCTATTGTAGGGGCTTACCCACATGCCCACCTTCAAATATTAGAAAAATTACTTGGATGTGAGCTTGCTCTATAATAAGATAGCTTACATCTTAGGCGTCCACACGTCAAAATAAAGCAATAAGTCTTTCTGATCTCAGCTTCCGCCTTTTCCGTTTATAATTTGTTCACTTTTAGAGGTCGAGGGGTCGATCACACCTTGGTTGTATATGACCTCAACAGAGCTTCTACAAAATCTTCTAGAGAACCTCTAGCCTTTGAAGAAAGTTTTGTTAATCACCAAGCGAAGTAAGTAATTTTGCTGAGGATTAACATAAAAAGATTTGGCGGCAGTAGAAAATACATAACCACACCCCCTGCCTCATTTTTTTCAAAATCGCTATAACTAACCTTGTTTTAAGTTTAGGGTAGGCGACGTGTGACAATGAGGATGAGAGTTTGTCTTAGTCTCTCTATCATTTTTTGGGACTTTTTAGGATTAGGCAAGGGTTGGCCGGCGTATGTTATCGTCACATAGGGCGTACATATAATAAGTTTTATGAAGAAAAATTTGGAGGTTGTGTATTCACTACTAGGTCGAAGATTCAACGTAGAATGTAAATATACAGGGTGTCCCAAAAAATCCCACCGATTTGAAATGGCCATAACTTTTTTAGGCTGTTTCTTGAAATTATGTGAACGCAGATAGGATTCAAGATTTGATGAGAATTTTTTTGGATAATAATGTCAAAAACACGATTTTCGCTTGGTCCCTGTGGTTTGGGCCTAGCGGCAACCAGACAAAGCAACATCAAAACTATTTTGTCGCCCGACAAAATATTTTAAATAAACATTTGTCGCGCGACAAAATAATTTTTTTGTCATTTTGTCGCGCGACGAAATAACAAACAAACTTTTTTTTGTCGCGCGACAATGCAACAAATTTTGCTCTTTGTCGCGCGACAGTGCAACAAATAAATCATTAATGTCTCGAGAGTAATTTACAATTTAGCAGTCAATTCTAAATTTAAGATGCGCATATTGATCGGGAATGCTAACCATGAACACCTAAATGAATATCTTGAAAAAAATCCTTCGAAAAATCCGAAAAAGCAAAATTTGTTGCATGTGTCGCGCGACAAAAAACGTTTGTTTGTTATTTCGTCGCGCGACAAAAAACATTTTTTGGTATTTTGTCGCACGACGAAAAGCATACGACAATGCAACATTTTTGTTGCATTGTCGCGCGACAAAATAGTTTTGATGTTGCTTTGTCTGGTTGCCGGGCCTAGCCTACCATAGGCCATCAGGAGAAGAGGACCCAACCACAGGGGGATCAAGCAAAAATCGTCTTTTCGACATTATATACCGAAAAAATCTCATGAAATTATGAGTCGATCTGCGTTTACAGAATTTCAATAAACGGCTACAAAAAAAGTTACGGCCATTTCAAATCGGTGGAATTTTTTGGGACACCCGATATTTAGTGAAATGTAGTTGCTTTAACTGTTTCTTGATTTTTACAAGTTTATAAATTCTAGAAGTCATTCCTACTCCACTATTTTGAGACTAATTTATCGGAGAAGATTTTCGCAGTCTCTTGGTTTTAGTAAGTTGTTTTTCCTATAGCATTTTTGGCAAGATTTCGTTTAGTGATGATACTAACCTGATTGTTGCGAGTACCCCGCGCTGTTTGAAGTTAGAAATAAATGTATTTTAGCTCAGATTTCATTCAATTTTTATAGGCTAACTGATATTCGTGAGCGAAGTGGCTTCCAAGCTTCCATCAGTGTTCCCACACCACAATTTGGAGTCTGCACTGAACCTACTGTTGGGTCGGTACTTGTCTATAAGCAATGAGATATTTTAACTTAACAATACACTCGTTAGTTTTGTTACTCTAAAACCGGCTAAATTGAAGCTGGAAGTAAAAACCATCCCATTTTCGAAAGGTCGAAGAAGCAGGACCGTTTTTTTGGTCAAAAAAGACTAATAAAAAAGACTAAAAAAAAATACTACAAACTTATGCCAAAAAGATGCGGAAACAAATATTTTGACAACAATCCGAAAATTTAGTTATTTGGTAGCATGTCATTCCCGAAATCTGGTTTTCTGTCTTTGACCGACGCTACACTGCTCAAAGCGTGGCTCAAATTAGAGTTGGGGTCAGTTGGTGATTTTTTTTATCGTTTTAGTGCCCGGCTAAATGTCTTTATGTTACTTTTCAGATGGACAACCAAAATGTAAAACTTTTTGTATTTAAAAACTAATAACTAATTATATATATACATTCTGTTGCAGGTGAATAAGCTAGCCTGGAGAAAGCCAAGAAACAAAGCCTTTAGTATGGCATGTGTGAACAAAGACTCAGCCAACTTTGTGGAACTAGTAATCTCGCCTAGAACATTCAATAGTGAAGTGGTGGAGAAGCAGGGCTACATAACAGACCATCTGCGGCAAGCAATTGATAACAGGCAATACCAATATGCCCCACTGATCCACTCGGTTAGTTGGATAAATATCCTATCCACACAAACGTCTATATTACAGGTGGCTGGTTTCAACAAAGTATTGTCGTTCGACTGGCACCCTAACTACACAAACAAAGTGGCTCTGCTACTCTCCTCCTCCACTCACCAAGGCACTACCAAGAGCATCCAAATCATAAAGGTATTTTGTTGAAGGAGGAGACTACTTCCTTAGGCGATATTTGACATTTTGACCCTAGTAGCGAATACCCCCCCCCAACGATTTTCACCTTTTTTACTTAAGTAAAAAGTACCCAAATTCATGTTTTATTATGTTTTTTATCATCGCAAAGACTTTAAAAACTAAAAAATTTCCCAAATCACTTCAGCTTTTAACTCATGTAATACCATTTCATAAAGTTGTACAGAAAAGTCTTGAATGGACCAAATTTCCGGAAAAACGTGCTCTACTCAAAGAATTTCTTTAGAACTATATGAAATGATATTTTATCAGTTGACTGAGATGATGTTGGGTATATTTTAGTTGTGAAGGCTTTGTGATGATAAAAAAACATAATTCAACTCAT
Source organism: Ditylenchus dipsaci (assembly GCA_004194705.1). Lineage (NCBI taxonomy): Eukaryota > Metazoa > Nematoda > Chromadorea > Rhabditida > Anguinidae > Ditylenchus > Ditylenchus dipsaci. The sequence continues at coordinate 87,083 of SADC01000060.1, forward strand.
GCTATACAGAATTTGCTTAGTTCTTAGTTTAAAAAAATGTTTAGATGTTTAAAAATAGCAATGTCAAATAACCCATAAGGAAGTATTTTCCTCCTTTAACTAATAATGTATATCCTTTGCTTCTTATTCTTAAAGACTGTTAGTTGAGGTCAAAAACAGTGCTGTTCAGTCTGACTCTAAGATTTTTTTTATCTTTTTAACCTTTTGTGAACAATTGTTATCCCAGGACTACCATGGGGTCATTATGACCCATACTTATTATTACCAGTTTTTTGTCGATTTCACTGGTAATTATATATTGATGTATATGACTGTTTTATAGCGTTTTCAACACTCTCTTCGATGAAATTAATAGTTACCCAATAAAATAAATGATTTCAGCCTTTTTTTATTTCAAAAAATTGTGAAATTGAAAACAACAGTTTTGAAAATGGCTGAATTTTTAGAAAGTTTCATCTTTTTAATCATCGGTAATGATCAATCTCTGGGCCATATTGACTAAATGGTCAAAGACGCTAGTTTTTTGAAGATTTAATTTATTTCCAACCTGTTTTATCAAAACTTGCTGTAATATAAAATAACTAATCGAAAAAACTTGTCTAAAAATATCATTAATTGGTTCAGTTAGTACATGATGCAAGCTCAACCATCAACTGCAACGGTGAAATCACCTTTACTGCTAGTCCTTACCTGGAAATAGCCAGGAAAATATCTCATGCCACCCCTATAACACAACAACAAACGCAAGCTAGATGTAAATTTGTAGAGCTGGCTTCCTATTTCGATCAGCCAGATCAGTCAGTTTTGATGAAGGCAAGGATAAATCAGGGATATGGTTACGGCATACTTCCAACTCGCTATATAGTGTGTTGTTTGTTTACGAATTTTCCCAAAATGTATTCAACTTTTAGCAATCATTGAGAGCTCTAGAAATGTAATTGAAAATGACCCATATGCCAATGAAGATATTCAGTTTTGCTGGAGATGGGTGAGTACTTTTTCATAGACCCCACACTTCAGCTGGTTTATACATATTTTAGTGACAAATTACTAAAAGTATTAAAACTTAGCCGTGCTCGCGGAACAATCAAACTTCAACTATTTTATTTAAAAAAAATCTAGCCCAAAATATTGGCTTTGTATCATGAACAGCTTATGTTCTACTTTTATTGATTTTAGGTGCACAGAATGTACCACTATCCAGATGATTTGCAAAAAACCTACTTAACTAGGTAATTTAGCAAATAGCTTTCAAAGTGGTCAAATTGTTGGATGCAACTGTCTTAAAGTCGAAATCTCACCAGCGCACTAACCTCGTTAGAGCAAATGACCCCCAAACAAAAATAAAATAAAAATATTCTTAGTGGTAAATTTCTTGCTTTGGGAAGATCTGGACTTGCCAAACAGCGGTGTTTCAATGGTTGAATAGGATTGGTGTTAAATAAGATTGAGTGTTAACATACCCTTTCAAGACACAGCAGAAAAAAGAATTTTTATAATATTAGGATTCAGATTTCCCGGCATAAAGCACATAATTAAAGACATGAAATCGAGGTAACTCATCAGTTGTTCCACATAATTAAATTTTTTCTCAATTAGTTCAACTACAAGAAACGATGAGATCACCTACAGGAATAGAGTAACATTTACCTAACTAAAATTTTCAAGCACTCATTATATCTAAATAATAGGTATTCACAAACGAAAAAAGAGAAACTATTCTAAGGATATGTGGATGGCCATCTTTTGAAGATAGAACTGCGTAAATAGAACTTTTATAGAACGAATAAATAAATTTGAGGCATCCAATTTCAGATGCAAGCTGATGTTTGATGAGGTCTTGCAACATAATTTTGTTTGCTAATATGATAAGTCTCAAGCTTTATAGTTAATGAACCGCCCAAAAGTAGAGTCCAAAACAAGAGCGTGTGCTCTAGCAATGTAAACACCACCTGAACTTTTCTGTATATTGTTTGAAAAACGGTAATTTGTAGGTTTTCTGTGCAAGGGCCAACTCCAAGGAGGTGTTTTCAAATTATTTGAAATATTATACAACAAACATAATAAACCATTTTACAGTATCTCCAACGGCTGTGTGATTTTACGCATTCTGAAGAATTCGTTGAAAAAAACGAGAAAGAATTGTAGACCGGTGGAAAAAGGTTTGTTCTTAATTTTTGATGTTTTCAAAAGAAAAGACGAAAAAGCAAGTAAATATTTAAATATTCAATCTTTTTTTTTCAATGTTAGATGGCTCTGAGAGTGACGGATGTGTTGAACAAGTTAATGGCATCAAAGTGCCTGACTATGAGCTGTGTATGACCTAAATCTTTGTTAAAGCTCATACATCTATTTATTTGCAGTATGTAACGAAATTAGCGACAGCTACTTGCTAGCCATCATCAAGTTCCTAGCTCGTCGTGAATTTTACAACGCTTTCTTGCATGAGATCATAAGTTTGGAGGTTCGAAAGGGTATAAATTTAAGATACCATTCATACATCAAATATTGCAGAACATGGAACTGGAAGACAAGCTAGCTTTCGCTGCCATTCAGTTAGTCATTAATTTACACAACACCTCTAAATAAAACGAGTTGCGTTTAGCATGGACGACGAAAGCTTGAATATAGCTTTGGACAAGTAAGTACTGCCATTATAATTACAAAGCTTTCTCAGATTGTAAAGCTCTGGCTAAATTTCGCCGCAAATTTACAACTAATCTATTAAAAAGATTTTTTTATTGGTCAAATGGGCGTAAAGAAGCCAATTTTGGGCTAGTTGTAGACCAAATCAATTTTTACGATTTTACGAATTTTTTTAAAGGGCCATTGCCACGCGTACTGGATTGCCCCCCGCCACTTCGAAAATTTTCGCCTAATTATTGAACTCCTTTACGGATTTTTCAGCGTGTTTCTAACAAAACAGGCCTAGAATTTAATTTTAGTATAGTTTTGTTAGAAAACAAGTTGAATAATCCGTACAGAAGTTCAATGATTATATTAAAATTATGAATTGGCGGCGACAATAGTTGTCGTAGACGGCAACGGTCCTTTAAGTCAACTTGAATGATTAAGGAGGCAGTTAACCAAATTCTAAAAGGGCCAAGATAGTTATGGAGATGCAACCAACTCGCCAGCGCAAAAGACTCGCCAACGTCAAATCTCGCCAGCCGAAAATTCGATTTTGCGGCCCCCTATCACCCATCACCGTTAAATCGAACTTTTCTTTGGCGAGTTTTCCGATAGCTAGTTTCGCCGTTGGCAAGTTTTTCGTTGGCAAATTTTGCAGTTTGGCGAGTTCTGCCGTTGGCGACTTTCGCCGTTTGCGAGATTTGTCATTGGCGAGTTTTTGCGTTGGCGAGTCGGTTGCGTCCCTATTTATGCTTAGTTTAATGTAAAAATTTATTTTTCTAGCTTATTAGGAGAACTGAGAGACCAACGTCCTCTCAGGTAATCAACTTTGATGAATAAACACATTTGCTCCATGTTAAAATCAATTCACTTAAAGTGCCCTGCTTATTACTGGTTGGACGACCACAATGAATGCCACCAAGTTTTGCACAGGTATTGTCTTTGCGAATGGATAAAATGAACTACAATGATTATAATATAGATATGTTGACGAAAAAAACGACATCCAGACAGCTTCAATACTGTTTGTAGTTGGTAACTGTTTTCGCAAATCCAAGCTTCTGCAAGATTCCTCGTTCACTGGTGTCAAAATATCTGAGCTTTTGTCGAAAGCTATGTAAGGCACATATTAATGTCTACTTTTTGGTGATAATTTAATATACATAGAGATGCGGAAGAAAGAAGGAGTCCAAGGAGAAGAAGTATGCATTGTGTCCGTGACTATATGTAACTTTTAAAGCTTTTATCATGGCTAGCACAGCGCTGATTAACCAACTGACTGGTTAATCAGGGTGTTTTCCTAACTTATTCGAACTGATTCCTGATTCGATGACCAAATCATTTTCCTCTGAAAAAATTCTTTTATCAATGTTATAAAGCGCATTTTGACTCGATTTTATTAAGAGGAATTTCAGCCAGCCTATTTGTAGCTTATTGTATTAGCTACAATTTAGCTTTTGACCCTGAGTGTGACTTAAAGGACCATACTTGTTGATGCAAATGAGAATTGGCAAATTCAAATGCGTGTGGGACACTTCTCTTCCGTCTCTCACTGTACTCTTTTGAGTCGCTCGAAATAACTCCAAAGAGTAGAGTGTGAGACGAAAGAGAAGTGTCCCGCGCGCATTTGAATTTGCCAAATTTTCATTTGCATCAACAAGTATGGTCCTTTAAGGGAACTCCGATAAAAAAATTTTGTCCCTCGTATACTTGTAAAGTGAGCCCAAGTTACTTGTGAATCTGGCTCTGCAGCTCTGAAGGTCACAAATAGCAGTACAAATAGCACCCTAAATTTCTTATATTGTCGCGTTTATATTGTTCATATTGTCTTTTCACTTATCTTATATTGTCACGAGCGGCCACGACCAACACCTCGTGAATTGTGAAAAGGGGAAATGGAGGGGATGTTTGATCGACCTCCTTTGGATCCGCAGGGAAATAACTTCAGTAATAGGCCGCCAAACCCAGACTGGGAAAGTGAAGGTTTTTGTAGACATCACTTGCGTCGAAAACGCAACATATATCATGGTTTTCATAAGTGGCCCATGGGCTATGTGTCAGTTATGAATATTTTAGATTTTTTAGTAATTGCATAAAAACAAGAATGTGCCTATAATTCGCCCTGCTTTTTCTCTGCTCCCTCTAATTACTCCCCCCCCCCTAACTTCAAATGGTCTGAAATTTCTGTTTTCATTTACTGTTTGAGCTGTGTAAAAAGTGCCTGAGAGGGATTTTAAAAATCTAACAGGCACTTTTTACACAGCTCAAACAGTAAATGAAACAGAAATTTCAGGCCACCTAAAGTTTGAAAAAATGCATGCCTCTAATTACTCCCCGGGGGAGAAATTAGAGGAAATACGGTAATTGCATAAAAACCAGTGTTTCCAAAATGAAAATGAAAATCAAAATGAAAATGAAAACTTTTAAAATGAAAAGGAAAAAGGAAATGAAAATTTTCATTTTTCACTGAAAATTTCATTTTCATTGAAAATTTTCATTTTCATTCTGCTAACTGTACATATTGATTTCATTAATGTCTAATTTTCATTTCCCTTTTTTCCTTCTCAGCTCTGAAACTACGGACAATACCTCGGTCCGGGATAACATCTCAGGCAATTTTTTAGCTAGAATCTTGGTACCGAGATCCCGGTTCTAGAATTGTGAAATTTCGGTTTAGTACACTAGGATATAAAATTTCTTGATCTCAAAATCTTGATTATATAGAAAGCGGACAGTTGTTAGAAACTAGTTTTCCAGGTTGGCCCGTGCACCAACTTAACCAACTGGTCATCCACTTGGATAAAAAAAATTTTTACGTTTTTGGCTTCCAAAACTTGTTTTCTGCATTATTCGGGCATTCTAAAGATGGTTGACAGCAGTGAAATCACGTTTTGATGGTATTTTACAGTTGTTGTAAATCTTGCAAAACCCGATTTTTTACTACTGTGAACCATCTCTAGAACGCTCGAATTAGTCAGAAAACAAGTTTTGGAACCAAAAGCGTGTAAAAATTTTTTTGATCCAAGTGGACGATCACTTGGTTTAGTTGGTGAATGGGACATCCATATATTCAGCAGTCTAATGGTCTAATATATTCAATGGTCCAATATACAACTTGGGTGTGTAGACCCCCTTGGAAAGTACCATCTAGGTACCACTCCCCACAAGTCACCTTAAAATCTTTTTTGACAAAGTTTGGACTACTGGAGAATACGGTGCTCCCAGAAGGCCTTGGTCCCCCTGTTGTTTTTTTCATGATTTTTCCTTGGCCCCCTGTTAATTTTAGGGATCATTCTGGGAGCACCGCGTTCTCCAGTAGAACCCAAAGTTTCAAGCCCATTCCTTTAAATTACCTATGCCTTCCAAAGCCACCGAGAAAAAACAAAGCACATTCGACCGCATAACTTTATTTCAACATATACGGGATAACAACAACTCAATAATTTTATTAAAACCCCGCTTGACTGCTTTTTATTTTCAGGGAAATGCTCAATAATTGGTGTTTCTGGCTGGTAAACTACTCCCTTACATCTAGGTAATTCGTATTAACAGTTTTTCAGCCGAAACATTCCTCTCATCACTTCTGCGTGTAAATAGGACAAATTTTGCTGAGAGTGAGGGCCGAACAAGGCTTATGTCAGCTCAGGTTGATTATATAGAAATTTCGGAAGTAAAAAGCGTTCTCTTTTTTTCAGGCAGTAATAGCCTGCAATTTCTGTGGAGTGCCTATATATCCTCTGTTTCCGACAAAATAGAATCCTTACGGAGCAATGTAGCTAACACTAACATATACAATTATCCGAAACGAGGCGACAAAACAAGAATGATGGTAGTTAGACTTTATATTTCAGTCAAAACTACATACAACGACCATAGTGACCGCGTTTATCGAACTTTGGACGACGTCCCATCTCCGTTCTAGACGTTTTTGAACGGCCGTCCAACCGTCCGTCCGAATTTTATTTCTAACGGCCGGCCGTTGGCCGGCCGTCCAATATTTGGCTGTCTTGCCAAAATTTTCGCCGGCCATTTGCCGTCTTAGACGTTTTAGCCGGCCGTCCGCCGTCGTCGATCGCCCGGTTTTTCAGCGCAGTCCGGGCGGGGACTGGACGGGACGGGCGGTCACTATCGAGTTTTGACTGCACTATTTTTTGTTTTCAAGTTGTTATAAAAGTGAATTTTCAAAAAGTTTAGTCATGTGGCAAATGCAAAGGTTCAATCTATAATTTGATCTTTTCTAGTATTTTTGTTAACTAAAGTGTTTCCAGGCCACTCCCAAGTGCACAATCTGTAGACAGCACTATGGTAGCCAGGCATCTGCTAGCAAACCAGAAGTGGCAGGCACTACTTCCAAAACTTCAGCCATAGACCACTGGTTCGTGTGGTGTTGTGTAAGTGCAATTCATAATTCTAGATTTCTCGCGATTAAAAAGACCAATAGTTTTCTGTTATTTATTCAAAATATTTTTCAATATTTTGAAGAATTCATGAAATATTTTTCGCATTTGTGATACCAATAAATAAGTGTTTTGAAGAAGAGTATGTCTACAGAATTTTAAATTGTCAAATATTCAATTTTGTAAAAACAAATAGCAAATAAGCGCTCCGAACTTCAATAGTTCCCATTTTCCCATTAAAATAAAGTAATATTTTTAGAGTTGCAACCATGGAGGTAGGAGTCTCAAAAGGCTTAATAAATCCGTATAATCCGTATAAAATGAAATTTTCAGGACACTTATCGCACATCAGGTAATTTTTTCACTGTCATTATTAATATACCAAGTCAAAGTCAAGGTTATTTGACTCGCAAATCAACGCTAACGATGACTTTTGAACTTGGCTTCTTGCTTGTTGTGCGTAATAAAAATTGTAAAAAACATATTTATAACTCACTAAAATCTAAAATGCACATCCAGTATAGCTTTGAAGCTTTTATGTTCAGAGACTGGTTCCAAGAGTACAAAGCTTGCCCAGCCAGTGGCTGTATGTTCATTGCTTGGTTTGTATTTTAGAGTTTTAAAAGACAAATATTTTAGGTGATTGCCTATGCATGGACAGAGATCACAGTCTACGAGATGACCTCATAGTGCCCTTACAAATGTAGATATATAGTGTTGATATTTTATAGATTCCTTTTTAGACATAAATTTTATATTAAAAAATGTTGAGAGCAGTACTTTTCGGGTTATCTTTTTCTTGTGGCAAATATACTTTTTGGGGCAAATTTTATGTTTCGGATAAATTTTTATTTCGCCTGATTTCTAATTTTCTTATATATTTTTCAATAATGACAACATCATGTAGCCCTGTGGCACGTGAGTATGATTTATTACAAAATCTTTGCAAAATGGAGCACAAACCGGGAAAAGCATGAATCAAATTATTTTTCTCACTCGCTTCATAATTTTTTACTTTCTGCTACAGGGGTCCCAAAACCAGCGATGAGAATTTGGCCCTATTTGCTTATAATTAGGACTATTTAGGACTATTTAGTCCTAAAAAGGTCCTACTTATATTATGGTCCTATTTTAGGACTATGGTCCTATATAGAACTACAGTCCCTATATAGGACTATAGTCCTATCAGGCCATATGCATGGACAGAAGGTTCAAGACATTCATCATTTTTGGTGGGTTTTTAGTAGAGCTGCGTGCGATGCGATATATCGCATCGCATTATCGCATCGCACGCACCCGATTCAGGACAAATTATCGCATCGCATTATCGCTCGCAAACTTCATAATTATCGCATATCGCATCGCAAATTTCAAAAATATCGCAGTCATTTTTTTGAAAAATGTTGCACGTTTTCCATCGGTTTCTCTGCATCTGGCTACTTTCCTCTTGGGTGCTCCCCGTATAGCTAGCCCTCACCTGAGTAGCACCACCTAAGTGCAATCAATTGGGTACCTCTACTTGGGTCCACCAACTGCTCAACCAGCAGGATTGAGCCACCTGAGTGATGATGATAATTCGCGACAACTGAGTAATGTAACTGCTGAGGGTGTAGCCTCTACGACTATACGATACTAGCAAAGTGAAATTTTATAAGAAGTATTATACAAAGCTTGAAAAGAAATGAAGAAAAAATCAAAAATTGAAAAATTTAATTTGAATTTTTTTGTCTTGAGTGGAATTTCAGATTCACAGTGAGTTACGACTGAAATAGTGGTTTTAGAAGCAAATCGACCACGCTGAACATGAATCCGACGTGTAATCCAACAGTTTTGCATATAAATGACTAAAAACCCACCAAAAATGATAAATGTCCTTACAGGACTATGTCCTAATAGTACTATAGTTCTGATTAGGACTATAGTCATATATAGGAGGAAGGAACATTTTAGGACCATAGTCCTAAATAGGACCATACTATCAGTAGGACCTTTTTAGGACCATAAATAGTCCTAAATAGTCCTATTTGGGACCAAATTCTCATCCCTGTCCAAAAATACTCTTGTAATTTTCGAAAAAAATTGTCAAGGGCTTCTGCGGACTGGTGAAACCCAATTTTTTTTTGAGATTTCAGGAGGTTTTGGAGGTTTTTCGGAGGTTCGAAGTCAAAGAAGTCGAAGAAATTTAAATCTAAATCGAAGTTAAAATCGAAATCGAAATTACAGTTATGACTTTTTAGACAATGTTGTACTTGAAAAGCATAGTAAAGGATCAAAAACAATCTTTCTACTTTTTTTGGTGGAAATGACTGTGATTTCTATCTCAAACCCATGATTCCGATTTGGACTTTGACTTCGATTTAAATTTCTTCGATTTCGACTTCGACCTTCTTCGACTTCGATTTCGATTTAAATGTCTTCGACTTCGCTTCGATTTAGCCTTCGACTTCGATTATGAAAACACAGGTCTACTCTTGATATAGTATAGGTGCAAAAATTTTGCCACTATATCGCAGATTGGACTGTATTTGCCAGTTTTTTTTATTGTAGCTGCAAGTATGACGGTTTATTCTTAAAGATATGAGCTGGATTTAAGGCTGGTATAAGAGGAGCGCTGTGTCAGGAGCAGATGTGCGACGGATTAGCGACAAATGCACATCTCTGATCTGGAGCGGACTTTACATTGCTGCACGTATTTATGCTAGTAAATCATGCATTCTAAATGTAACATTCTACCACTATCTTATATGCATAAAATTCAGAATTGTGCGTTCTCTTCACTTTAGATTTTTCTACACAGTCAGCCATCCATCGCTAGTCCATGTAATAGTTCTGACACCCAGTTTAGCCAAACCATTCTCACTCTTGTCATAGTAGTGGTGAATAAGTCGATCAGTGCCGCCATCTGCTAGTACAGACTGACCTCCCGGCCCAATTCGGTCGCCAGAAGTTGCTAGGATCTGGGTGCCTCCACCGTTAAGCATTTGCTTGCCCGATTTGTCGACAAACGGTCCACTGGGAGAAGTGGAGCGGCCAACCATAATGCGGTAGGTGCTCTGAACACCTTTGCAGCAATTGTCAAATGATACGAACAAGTAGTAATAGAGCCTACATCTGATTCATTCAATTACTAGTTTTAATCTAAAAGCTCACCTTTTCTGTAAAGATGTGGTGCTTCTATGGCATTTGCAGGGCTGTCACTTGCAGGTCGCGAAGCTATTCGCTTGGGCGTAGCGCCAGACTTGACTTTGCCTGTGCTGGGAGAAAGCTCCACCTGGTAGATTCCTGCATAGAAAGAACCAAATTGAAGCCACCATTTGCCGCTAGCATCCACTAACAGATTAGGGTCAATGCAGTTGTATATGACTGAGGAGTTGGAACAATAACCTGCAATAAATAAATTTAAAAAATGCCAAGTTATAAAATTTATTGGTCAAAACTTACTTTGCCCTGATCTGTAAATGAGCCAGGCAATCCTGTGGTGCTTGTGGCTACTCCAATCGCTGATTTTTGGCTGCCGAATGAAGATGCTGAGTAATAAAGATGATACTTGTTGTCATGAAAGGAAATGTCGGGTGCCCAGAGCGCCTAGATAAGATTTAAAAAGAAATAAGCAGGAACTTTTCGCAAGCAAAAATTTATATAATTTCTGCACTCAAAAAATTACAAAATTGTGACCATAAGACACGGTTTGCATGAGCTCACAACATCGTAAGCTCATCCTCATGAGGACCGACTCTCACGTGAGCTCACTTCACGTGAGGAGAGCTTTTTGAAATTCTCACGCAACCTCATATTTCATGAGCTCACGTCTTCCTCATCCTCACTCATCCTCACGCCCGAAAATTTGTCCTCACGCAAACCGTGCCGTAGGGTTAATGTTTTAATATACAATGTTTTAAATTAGGGCGAGGACGAGAATTTTTTCAAAAATCGTACTTGTTTTCACTCGTTTTATGTCAAATCCGTTATTTATGACCTTATTCTACTTTTAAAAGGTAGGCAGAATACTTTCGTCGGTAGAACGCTTATAGAAAGTATTCAAGAGAGAAAAAAATTGCTGGTCCCTAAACTGAGTTTTCCCCGCCTTAATTGCAGTGTAACGTTTAAAGCAATATTTTCATTTCATTCCCTTTAAGCAATATTTTCATTTTAAAAAGAGCACAGCAGAACGCACCTTGTTATTGCGGTCTTGAGTGTACTCAGTGACCCAATTTATGCCATTTGGAAATGCAGCACTATTTCTTTTCCAAGAAATACGGTCAGAGGATTGATGAGCCATCAAACCCTCGTGAGAAGAATATATCAAGTATTTAGGGTTGCCGGAAGACGGTCGCAAAATCATGCTTGGGTCGTGCAATGCCAGGTCACCACTTAATGCCGAAAGAGAAGGCAAAGAAGTAACGAGAAACAAACAAGGCTTAGATATCCCATTAGAAACCACAAGTTTGAGGAAATAATTAAAATTTAAAGACTTTTACCATAGTTTTATCTTTTATGTGCTTCGATATGAACTCATTTTGTTTGCACAACTGAGTTTTCACCACCTCTCAAAGCTTCTATCTGGTACGTTACAGGTCAGACATATCAGTCACTAAAACTTCCTCGTTAAAAAGTGAATTATTCCATGTCTGTGCAAATATTTCATACCTACGTAAATGTTTTTCATAGCCTTATTTATCGTTAGATAGCGTCAGATATCTGAGACAGAATTTGTGATTAAACGTTCGGAAACAATGAATTTCATCATAAACAATCACATAAACAAGACCATGCAAAACAATTAACTTTAGTGAGGAAAACTTTTAATAATTGTTGAACTATTAAATATAGATTTCAAAGTTAATACTTGAACACTGAAAACCAGAGTGAAGTAAACCAAGGCTAGCAGAACATAACTTTATAACAGGTACAAAACTGACAGAACAGACGATAACAATTAAAAGGACGTCATCCGATGATTATAAATTTTTAACCGGCAGCTACTCAACAACAAGTTTATCACATTTCTCAATGGTGGCCGACAGAACACACTTGCTCTTGTCCTGAAAAATACGCGCTCTTTACAAGGGTTGGCAAGAAGCGGCTTTTCATGCCAAATCTGAGGCCACCTCATATTTTTGTGAAATTTTATGAAGGTTCGTATTACTTCGATTCTTTCACTATAAAAGAGCTAAGGAAAATATCTTTCGATTAGTATGTGAAAATATTAGATGTGCTTATAGAATACATGAGAAAAAACCGATGAAAAGGAAAAAATGGTTTTTTTCTTCAAAAAGCCATCTGATTGCCAGAAAAGCCACCTCTCGCCAACCCTGCTCTTTACCATACAAGAAAAAAGTTCACGTACGTAAGGCACCGGCTTCATATCAAGGATACTCCACTTCATTTGCCTCTCGTCCTGAAAAATAGGCTGGGAAATAAAATGCTGCTCATCTACTAAAATTCTCACGTTGAAGACTTCATGCTTGACCCGAACCCTAGTATTAAATATACGGAAGCGAATTTTGTCAAACACAGCATCGTAGAGCATAGACTAGAAAAGTTATACAGGTATAGAATTGGGTATAAAGCTTACATCTTGCTGCTTTAAACGCACTAAACTCATCGGCAGAAACTCCAAGCAACTCTGTAGCTTTTTCTTCAAAAATAGTAGCCCACGTTGTCCCACTGAAGTCTGCTTTCCACCGACAACATAATATTTTTGCAGCTGTCAGAAAAAGAATTGCACTTGTCGCATTTGAACCTATTGCTGACAACTATCACTTTCTTTCTGCATCCATCCGCGGTACACCCCTTAACAAAAATTAAATTGAAATTGCTGTATTAAAGAAGAAAAAAACCTGATATGTGGCATTTTCTGTTTAATTTGAGTGACCATTGCTTCCACATTGAAATAAACACCCCTTTCAAAATCACGACCCAGATTGTGAGAAATAGCCACCAATCAGACGAATATCTCGCTCTATATGGAAACCGTCAAAGCAGTCAGTAAGTAATACTGTATAAGTACCGTAGGTTTCAATTGAATCAGCCGCAGGAGAACTAAGTGACTTGATCGAGAGTGTCCGCTCTTCTCTAAACCACTCTTGCAGTTTCTCTGTAGCAGGGTGATCAGGGTTGAACCTAAAATACGATCAGGTAACAGCATATCTGAAAATACAGTCAATTCTCGATACAGTGTACCCTCGACATAGTGTAGATCTCGATATAGTTTATATTTTCAATCCCATTTAGTCGGCTTTAACTCAAACTGGCTTACAGTGTACCTCGATATAGTGTATATTTTTACGATCCCCGCGAGCTACACTGCATCGAAATTGTGGACTGTAAGAAATTTAGCGACTTACTTTATAATGGAGCCGGAACTGATTGACAACGAATATCCTCCTATCAAATATGACAACGACTGATCAGATTCTATATTAAAGTTACCATTGAACTCTTTCAGAAAAGATCCTTTTACTGCTATAATTTGACCAGCTTTGCTTGCATCGAACTCCTTAGCTTGCTCGCCCCAGAGTGTGAGATTGATTCCCGTCAGAGATTCGTCGACAAGGAATATTTCCCGCTTCTCTAACTGCTTATGATCGTTTCTTGCAGTAACCTAAGCAATCTATGTTGAGAATCCCAACCCCATATTAAACTACCTGTGACAGCTCAGAAACACGTCCAACCACAGCAATCACGTCAACGCTTCTACAACAGATATCATTAAGCAAACGCTAACCAATAAACCAGAACTCTTACTCTCCCATGTAACCTGAAATCCTTGAAAGTTTGACTGGAGTGACTCGGAATTTAGGCTCTTCTATTGAGAATCAGTGCATAGTGAAACCTAGTCAAATTGATTAGATGGGTCAAACCATATGTTACAACCTCTGAATCGTGGAGCAATCTTAACTCATATACGTGTCCCGTAGAATTGTATTGCTGGTTGGTCTCCTGGATGCTTGAGCCACTACCACTTAGGTAATACACCTGAAATCACGCAGGTGGAATTTAACAACTCGAAAAAGCACCTGTCCATTATCGATAAGAGGAAAGAATCGAGATGCTTGGTCCTCAAAAGCAGCCACTCGAATTGAATTCCCAACTTCGTCTGTGACGGTGAAATTGAAGACACAAAACTCTCCTTTGGACCTTTTGTATTGTATAGCTTGATATCTTCCTTGTTCGACACTATTCCACAATACGCCACCTGGAAAAATGTAACTTAGATAATAGGCCAGCCAAAAGACGACCATAGAGGAAAGAAACTGAAACTTCCCACCTTTTCATGTAAGGGCAAATAAGTGAAATTTCGGTTGTCCCGAAAGACCGCAACTGCCAGAAGATTGGCGTTTCTGTGCTAGACTTCTAGATGCAGTAGGTGACACAGCACACTTTTTCGATAAACTTTATTGTTTTGCTGGTTCGACGAAATTCCACGATAGTCTTCTGCTTTGCCTACGTGCGGCTGGGGCGAACCAATTATAGGTGAGTCCAAAACAATCTAAAAAGCACAGTCATGGAGATGCCTAGAAATTTCAAAGTTCAAGACTTTTTTGCTGTGTTGAGCTCCGAATTTTTGTACAAATAGTTTCACTTGGAAAAATAGTAGAATTTATATACAGTCAACTCTCGATATAGTGTAGCCCCAAAAGTTCGTTCCCGCCTGGGTCCGACACTTTTTTACCTCGATTTTTGAAGTCTTTTGCCAAATATGATTCGTCAGTCTAGTGCGAAATATCGCAGGGATTCCGATTTTGCCAGTCGTTTTGTAAAAGGCAAAAGTTTTGCCGAAAGGACCCGCGCCTCTCGATATAGTGTAGTGGTTTTTTCAAAATAAGGCTACACTATATCGAGAGGCGCGGGTCTTTTCGGCAAAATTTGCCCTTTACAAAAACGACTGGCAAAATCGGAATCCCTGCGATATTTCGCACTAGACTGACGAATCATATTTGGCAAAAGACTTCAAAAATCGAGGTAAAAAAAGTGTCGGACCCAAGGCGGGAACGAACTTTTAGGGGCTACACTATATCGAGAGTTGACTGTAGTCGAAAGTCGATATAGTCTACGCCCGATATAGTGTACACCTAAAGCCGGTCCCCAGGGTGTAGACTATATAGAGTTTTGACTGTATATACTCACTAAGCCATAATTTTTTATTAGTGCAGCTGTGGGTGTGAAAGGCCGGGATCACAGGGGACCAAATAAAAATCGAGCTTTCGACTTTACACACCAAAGGTTTATTGTTTATTGCTTCTGCAGAATTTTGTTATTCGGCCAAAGCAAAAATTGTGCCAATTCAAATTGTTTCAAATGTCTCGACGCATCTTTCACTATGAATAAAAATGCATACCACAACAATAATCGGCAATAGTTATCGATCGCTTGATACTAAAAGAAAAATGTACAAAATCTACTAACAAAGTTTTCTTTACGTTTCACCAGTTTGGAACTTTGTAATGCAAATGATCGCTTTGTGTTCGTGCAACTTATCGTTGATGAAACGCTCTCGGAGATTATTTGCCACGCAACATGCTGAGCACGAAAAACGCCATCGGAGAGTTTTACTGAATTAAAATTACTTTCTAATAAGAAGAAATGAGCAAATTAATCCACCTCTGTATCCTGCTTGCATGCCTGACAATTCACGAGTATCGAGGATCTGCAGGATCGGACGTAATCCGACTGGCAGGTTATTTTCATAAAAGCTCTAAAAACAGGTTAAAATACGCTCGTACATACGAAAAATAAGAATAAACTACCTGGAAAAATCTCTTGAAAGTTCTACTTGGTTGTTCATATTTGACCTCGATTGTAGAAATTCTTCTAAAAATGACAATGTGGTCCGAACAGAACACAAAGAAATGACTTTTGTTGTGATTTCACCACTCCGTCAAATTTCACCACTCCGTCATATAAACGGTGAATCTGCTTTAATGATAGCACAAAACAGTTAGCATTGTGTTTTTGACCAACTTTTAGAAGAATGCTCCTAGCAGGGATGGGACGGAAGACTAGTCTTTCGTCCCAGACTAGTCTTCCACCCCTCTCATAGCCCAGGAGAGATGTAGGGGTATCCAGGTGGAGGTACCCATATACAGTCAAACTTCGATATAACGTAGACCCCAATATAACGTTCAACCAAATATAACGTACACCTTGCGCGGTCCTTTCATAATAAACTCTGTCAAAATTACCCCGATATAACGGCACACCCAGAATAGGAAAAATTATTTGACTAACAATTGAATAGGACAAAAAGTCATTTGACAATATTAAAATAAGAAACAATTGGTCTTAGCACGATTGTTTCGAAAATAATTGTTCTTTGAAAACTATTCACAAAAAACTTTCCTGCAAATAATTGGGTGTATAGTTTCGCTTTCTCATTCTATTACGTTACTTTCAAACGTTCACCGAATGTATTATTCATTCCTTGTGGTCCTGGTCAGCAGGATTCCACCTGGATAGCTTGAAAAATATTATTTAGTCAAATTAAAAAACAAATTATGCTATAATACGGAGAATTGTGTCAAAATTTGGTCTGTAAAAACCAAAATCCCGATTTCAACCACCCAACTTCTGAAACCCGGGGTGGGTACCACCCGGTGGGTGGATATTCACCTGGCTTGCCTAAAAATTAAACGTTAGTCTAAATTAAATTAAACCATTTCATTTAATCTTAAATTCTTTAGGCAATTTGGTTTCTAAGACAAAAACTGCGATTTCGCCCAGAGTCTGAAACCTAGAAGGGTGGTCTCGGGTAGGTGGAAATCCACCCGAAAGACCTGAAAATTAAAATTTAGTTTGAATAATAAACAACCATTTTTTCTAGCAAAATTCTATGAAGAATTGGGATCGTTAGTAATGAAATTACGATTTTACCAACCTAAGCCCGATTACCTAGCTGGGTACCCCTAAGGTCAAGTGGATCCACCTGTATGACCTAAAAGTGAAAATTTTTGAAAGAAAAAGACAACCATTTATTCTAAGCTGAAAAGTGCGGGGAATCGGATCGGGAGTACCAAAATTTTGATTTCGCACATCTGGCGGTACATAGGTGGTATCCAGGTGAGGGTACCGAGCAGGGTGGTGTCCTCAGCCGGCTGACTTCAGCCGGCTGAGGTTAAACTCAGTCATCAGCCGGCTGAGGCTGAAGGCTGAGGTAAAATTTTGGGCCCTGCTGACGGCTGAGGTAAATTTTTCAGAACTCAGCCGGCTGAGGGAAATTTTCACATCAAATTTTTGGCTTTTTGCGTTTATTTTTAACTGTTTTTCTGACACCTTCGAAGTGTTCAGTTATAAAAAAATTCAGAGATTCAATTTCTTCCAGGCTGTCACTAATTATTAAATTTCAGTGAGCCAGCAGAGTTTGAACTCAGCCGGCTGAGGTTAACTCAGCCATCAGCCGGCTGAGGCGAAGTTTCGGAACTCAGCCGGCTGAGGCTGTGGCTGAGGTGAAATTTTCGACCTGGCTGACGGCTGAGGCTGAGGACGATTTTCCAGCTCAGCGGCTGAGGCTGATGGCTGAGGTAATTGTTAAGTATAACACCCTAATACCCAGATGGAGTACTCAGACCAGGTGGTTGAGTGATGGATCACGGTTACGTAGGGAGGTAGATTAAACAAACATACGGGTGTATTCGACCATGCTTTTATATAAGATGTCCACCTGCGAAAATTTTTTTGACTTTGACGAAATTTTTTTTTCTAGGCCCTTCTAGTCCTCCTCACTCAAAGGTATCCACCTCAGGTTTTCGGGTTCGTGTGGTTATAAACGGAATTTTATCGTGTCAAACTCAATTCCTCGAACGATTTTATTGTTCATGATCATTGTTTGTTATTATTGCTTATGACATTTTATAAAACTTGATTTTTTAGGCCATCCAGGGTGATATCCACCTACCCAAAGGGTACCCACCTCTGGTTTCAGGATTTCGGTAGGTGAAATCGTAATTTTTATCTCATCGATCCTAATTCTATTCACGATTTTACGCCAGAATAATTAGTTTACTTTTTATTTTAACTAAACTTTTTTCGGGACATTCAGATGGATATCCACCTGGACCGGGGACCCAGGTGGTCAAACGACCTATTTGTGCAAAAGCGAAATTCACAAATAGGTTTTTAGATATTGGGTTCGAAACCCGCAAAATTTCGGGCATCTAAAAAATTGTTTTTACCTAAGATTCTCAGTTTATATGGTGTTGACAGCCGGTTAGAGATGGCCTATATCGATGGCATATTATATCGAGGTAGACAGAATCAGTTATTTGTTTCACACTTTGTTTATTGCGAAAAGTACTGTTTCTAGAAACAGTTAAATACCAAATAATTATTTTCGAAACAAATCGTGTTAAGACCAATTGTTTCTTATTTGAATTTATTGTCAAATAATTTTTGTCCTATTCTCGGTGTGCCGATATAACGTACGCCTGACCTGGTCCCCAGGGTGTACGTTATATCGAAGTTTAACTGTAATGGTACCCTTATAAGAGGTACCCATGTGGGAGTACCTCAAAGCGGTGTACCAAAGTGGGGGTAGTCAGGATTGTGGTACCCAGCAGGGGGGCACCCAGGTGGAGATATTCAGGAGGGGCGTACACAGGTGGGTAAATACCTACCCAGAAGGGTATCCCACTTAGAGTAGCCGAAAAATTAAAGGAACATTGCCGTTGCCGACACACGGCCCTTTAAAATTAAAATCTTAGTGCATTAGGAAGAAAAGCCGCCAAATGAAATTTTTTCAAAAGTGGCGATTTTTAGACCTTTTATAGTGTTTCTGTTTCGTACGCCTGATCTGATTGACTACGCTGAACATGAATCCAGTCGCGAATAATTGACCAATTAATGTTTTGAATTTTCAAGTAATAACTTTACTTACTTACTTGAGAAAAATATATTGCTCGGTTTTGGAGAATTTCTCAAGAATTTTCTCGAGAAATTTCTCGAAAAGATTTTGGCCGGAGTGGGTTATTCGGTGTCCTCCCAAAACACCCTAAAATGATTTTTTTCTCTACGTTTTAGCACTTTTAACGTGTAGAAAACGTGTTTTTATGGCGCAGCAGACCATTTTTTGAAGAAAAAATTTTTTTTGACCAAAATCTACTTTTTGCCTTGGGGACCCAGGTAAACCATCCTCGAAGGGTACATGGATACCTTATTTTTATTTACATTAGGGTATTTTACCTCGTTTTTGGTTACTGGAGCTGTGCAAATGAAGTCTTTATATGCATTTTTGATCAAGAGTCTTGCTCGGAATCATGTCTAAGGTAAGTGAGTGCGCGCATCTCTAAGCCATTCAGCCCCCTGCGCGCCCGCAGGGGGCTTGGTTGCTTGGGGTTGAGATGCGCACACCCACATACCTTAGACACAAATCACTCGTAAGTGACTCTGGATGCATAAAAACAATACGCATACCAGAGTTTCTTTATGCGGTAGGCCCCAGTTAACAAAACTATGTTCAAATCCCATATTTTCGGTATTTTTAAGGGTATCCATGGAGTATTTAAAAATTCTGGCTCTCTTCTCTGTTGATGCTGTCATCTCTCGCTTTGGCCTTAGGTATCTTCTCTCTTTTGTTCCTTTTTTCAGCCCTCGGTTTAAACAGCTTTCCAAATTTTTGGTGTATTTAGCTTGAGGTACCAAGGCAATTGGTCAGCTTATCGTAACCAAAATTTTTTCGAAAACCATTTTTAGTGCGGTAATTGTTTGGAAACTACTTCTTTATCGGTTTTAGCCTATAAAAATTACTTAGAAGACGTCTAAACACTATTCATAGTTGACCAAAAAAGCAAAAATTAATAAGAGGTACAATTTATATGGTTTTAAGGCAATTTTGTTTAAACAAACTCTAGTATTTACCCACAGAAGAGAAGAAAGGTAATTTAGCAGAAATCGGAAGAAACATCCACTCCTCTTTGTCTGCACTCCATTCCTGCACTTCCAAACCTACTTACAAAGTTTGTTTAGTTGACATACATCTATCCACACTGCAACAATAAAGGGCAAGTTACTCTAATGCCAATTTGCAAAGATCCATTGTCCGTGTGTGTGTGAAGGGTACGTAGTTGTATTGCTCCCCCATTCACCTTTACATGGCCAAGGACATCAATTGGACAAAAGGTGGAGTGAAACGTTGCGATAGTAAGAGAATGATTGGTGTAGATACCATTTCTCCTTTGCGCACCAGGGCGAAGTGTGTTGTCCTTCCACAGTAAGACGGCTAAATACTTCTATTTATTTTTATTCGGAATTTTTATGTAGTGGATTTCTCGCACGATGAACTGTGAGAATAGCACAAATATATAAAGTGCGATTTTCTATTATTTATAGGCTGAAATTAAATTGCGCCTTCAAAAGTCTGTAGTTCAGCAGCAAGTTACTGAATTCTACCAGCGAACTTTATATCGTGATTTTTCTCTACGTTTTTGTTCTAAGTTTTTGATTTATTGAATAATCTATTGAATAATTTGGAAATTTGAGAAACAAACGTCAGCTTGTTCATAGACTCTAACTCTCTGCATTTCTCAAACTATTATTCAGCTCTATTTTTCTTTTACGGCTAATAGTTTTAACACCCCTTAAAGAACAATCGCCGTTGATGACAATGCCAATTTCGAGTTTTTGGATTCGCGGGAGACAGATCGTTTATTGCGAAAAATATTTCGAATTATTTTTTGTTTGCGATTTTACTTTGTGCAAAATTAAGAACCATCTACTAGTCGAGCCCAGCGTTGCTTGACAATGCCAGATCGGACAACTTAGCCGACTCACATTGAGCTATAACCAGTGTAGTCCATTTGGCTCGCGCGAGCCAAACGAAAGACCTAAAATCGCATGTCCTAGCGAGCCAAATGGGTTCGAGCCATATGGCTCGCCTTTATTATATATGCGAGCCAATTGGCTCGCGTACTTGTTTTTTTAAGCGAGCCGAACGCGAGTCAAAACCATACGAGCCATTTGTATCGCGAACCATTTGGCTCGCAAACAAGAACGAATGTTCGGCTCGCTCTTTTATGTGAGTTTTGAACGTCGATTTATTGTTAAGGACAAAAAAAGGACAAATAAAGTATTGCTAGCTTAATGTTTGCAAAAAAAATCAGTCAAAAATTGAAAAAAATGAAAAATATAAACAAGATTTGGGCTTTATTTCAACTAACAATATTTCCGCGAGCCGAACCATACGCTTATTATAGATGCGAGCCAAATGGCTCGCGAGCTAAGGAGCTTTTGTCACTTTGTTCTTTAACTTGGCGAGCCATATGGCTCGCGGACATAGCTGTTTGGCGATCGAGCAGCTCGCGTCCTCTCAAAATAAATCCAAAGGGACGCGAGCTGCTCGCTCGCAAACTGTCTTCTTTTTATTCCGAAATTATTTTTCAATCATTTATCATCTACTGATAATAGGTAATCAAAATAACAGAGCAGAGACGGGACCCGAATCTGATAACAACAGTCATAAGTATGGCCCTTTAAAAAACAGCAGAGGACCAAGACAAAATACTAAAAAACAGGGAGACCAATGCAATTTTTGCACCTGATAGTGGGTTAGAACCGATTACCGTATATTCTCTATTAATCCCCCATGGGGATTATTTTTCAACCCTCTAAAAATCCGGAAATTGTCAATCAAAAATGGCCTTAGCTCTGAAATCCTAGTCAGAAAATGGGGGTGGGGGATTATCAGAGAGTGGGGATTATTAGAGAATATACGGTAGTCGATTTACCATGTCGTTTCTGGTCTAATCAGTCTAACATGTTCTTACCAAGTTTTCGGTCTGGTCTAGTTAACCAAAAATTTTGGTGATGGTTTGGTTTTCGGTCAGGCTAATCGAGTTTTTAGCCCAAAATTTTGACAAATAAATTTAATAATCCCAGGAAACATTGGAATTGAAGTGTTGTCATTATTGCACTAGCAACCATATATTTTATTTATTATTGTGCTTTCCATTATTTGCTACTCAAACCTCAATCAGCAATATTCACTGGCGGTATTGGGTCCTTTTGCGTAGGCACTTTGTCAACGATGTTGCAATAAAGCAAATGGCAATGCTTTTTCTTTCTTTTTTCGTAGACAAGAATCTATGCAACCGGAACCAATTGACCAGAATCTAACACATTCATTTAATAGATCTGAAATCATTATGATTTTTTCCTTGCTATTTTCTAATATTGCGCTGAAAAATCTTTTTTATTCGGTTATGCTTTGGTGGTCAACCTTAGCTGGTTGCTATGCCAACAAAATGACCACCAGTGAGCTGTCAACAAGCTTGGATTAGCTAAAGAAAAGGCCACCAGACTATCATCTTTTTCGTTCTAAATTTCAAAAAAGTATGATTAGCAGTAGCTACGGAAACCAATGGCCTACCACTTACGAGTTTAATGGAGATGTTCGAAACTTAAAAATCAGGTAAAATATTATTTTCAAATCACCACACAGTAGACTCTCGATTTAATGTACACCCTCAAGTTCGTTCCAGCCTAGCGTCCGACACTTTTTTTGGCTGCAGTCCAGGATCCATACGTGACCCAAATCAATCGAGCCCCGTGCCCCCGGAGGCGGATGCTAGAAAATATTATTTTAAGCCCCTTCACCCCTTCGGGGCCTCATGGTTTAGGTTGAGATGCGCACACCCACATACCTTAGACACAAATCACTCGAAAGTCGCTATGGATGCATGAAAAAGCTTGCATACCGGAGTTTCTTTATGCGCTAGGTTCCGGCTAACAAAAATATGTTCAAATCCCACATTTTTAAGGTCAGTCGAACCCTGATCAATGTAACCTTACATTCACGTAAACCCGGATCATTGTAACTTTTTTTCTTCCAATTTGGTGGGTTTGTTAATAAATGCCTGTTATGGACCCTGAGATTAATTGTGATTAATCGAAAAAATTCACAATTTTTCTCTCAAAGAGCTGTTTTATTTAGTGTGAAGTTGAATTATGTTGGAACACTAGCTTTGGATCTCTGCCTAGTTTTGAACAATTTTCGGGTTGGTCTAATCGAGATACTAAATCAACCGAGGCTATTTTCTTACAGTTCAACAGCAACAGATCGGCAGCGCTACTGGAGGCAGGCATTCTCACTTCAATGCTTCTGAAAGCAGTCTTTCATTCCCTGTGATGGATACGTCAACAACAACACAAGTGCTCCGGGCAAAACAGTTGAGGCCAGGACAATCAAGTGGCAGCAGAAAATTGGGAAGCCTGTCAGTTATCACTTTCAAACTAAATACAGCTTCAATATTTTCCAAAAATTCATAAATAGAATATTGCTGCTGCATCATCCTCATCTCAACCACTAAGCCAGCCAGTTTTGCCAGGAGAAAATGTGGGGTGCCTGAAGATCCAACAACCGGTCAGCTAGAACAAGAGGAAGAAGTAGGACAGTTTGGAGAGGTGTTGGATGACGAGCAAGAAGACGAAGAAGATGATGCCAAGCTGGACCAACTGGAGCCAGAATCAGTGCCAATGCCAGCTACAAGCAGCCGGATGAATTAGCTAGAGAAAAGTGAAAAAAATAATATTTTTGTTTCAACTCAGTTTTTGAAATCAAGGTTTTAGTCTCAACAGGATTTTTACGTACATCGATGTAGACTTGCTCAACATGAAAAAGGTGTTGTAGATTCAGGGTTTTTTTATCAAAGTATTACTCAGTAATGTTTAGGGCGGAGCGGACATTGTAGAGGCAGCAAGTACAACTTCTAATGACTCACAGTTTTTTAGACCTCGCAAGGTTGCTCCTTTGAGGTAATTTATGAGTTGTTAGGAATTATAACCTAGATAATTAGAAATACAAAAATGAAAATACAATGTTACTGTCGCGAGCAGCCATGGCCACCCGCTCGTGAAGTAGAAGAGATTCTTGGTCTTTATCGAGATTTATTTCACTTATTTTGTTTTGCTTTTGTTTTACTTGTCAATGAAGTTTACGGTACCTTTTAGTGCATCAGTCCTTAAAAACCCTATTTCTAACAAGCTGTCGGTGGAGCAACATCGTAAACAATCCAGCCTGGCCAAATCTGAACAAACAATGTGTATAATGGGCTACTTTGGAAATTTAGAGTAAGGCTCTTCAACAAATATTGCTATCCACATCTGCAATAATATTATAGACAACAACAACAACTAAGTGGGCTCAGCAACGGCTACGATCCTGTAGATGAACACCTACTATGCCAAGTAATCTAACTCTATCTACACAAATTATTCAACACTTACGGTCCGACTGTAACTGTTGTGTAAGCAAGTCAAACATGCCATGCTGAACACAATGGTGTCGCTTCAAGTGTGGATCAAGTGGCTGAAATAGGGTTTGGAAAGAGATCAATTTTACATGGTCGAAATTCTTCTAGTACATACATGTTTTCAAATGTTGAGCCATCATTATCATACTACCCTAAACTCATGTTTAACCAAAATGGCTGCCGGGAGTTGCGCTTTTTAACCATATTGAACACACACTGTTTTGATTTCAAAAATTAAAATAAATAACCATTTAATTGCCGGATTAGGGATTTTCAAATGTCATATTTAGACTTATATTTGACATAAATTTGGGTACGAGTATTATATAGCTCAACGTTTCGATGAAAAAAAAAGCACAGATATTTGTGGTTATTTTGGCATAAATTTAGTAATTATTTATTATAAATCGTGACAAAATATGCGAAATAAAAACATAAGTGGTGGCATAAGTTTTCTCTGACTTTTGCCCGCTAGACAAATCTTAATTTCTGAAACGGAATTCGTGACCGGCGTGTTCAATTTGCTTGTGAATTGCTTTTTGAATTTCAAAAACACTGTCGAATTTCAAATTCCTCCAAGACAACAATATCGGAATGTTTTTGACTTGAGAGGAATTTGAAATTCGACCATGGAAAATTGATTACTTTCCAAACCCTATTTCAGCGACTTGATCCACTCTTGAAGCAAAAACGACCGGCACCACTGTGTTCAGCATGAAAAGTTACAGACGGGCTTGTAAGTGTTAAAAAACCATATTTGAAAAATCACACGTATTCACCTGATTACCAGAGCGAGAAATAAGCGGTTCCCATGTAGTGTGATTAAAAAGTAGGTATTTGATCTTGTTTTAGGTGTTCTAGACCCAATATTTTATCCATAAGTTCCCACCAAAAATGAATCCCAGATTTTTTTGGCATTTTGAGTGGTAATTTTGCAAACAAAACTTGTGAAAAAGAAAAATTTCAAAAATTAATGTTTCAAAACCAAAATTTCGAAAGAATTGCCTTCCCTAAGTTTTCATGCGTGACTAAGTTAGTGGATAGGGGTCCCTTGACATACGATACTGCAAATCACGTGCTCAAATTCTGGCACCTGTGTTAAATAATTATTGATACGCAGCAAAATATATTGACGATATAATATAATGGCGATATTTGCAGGTTACTCTCCAAAATGAACGGTTGCTGAAGTTTGTGCCGGATCTAGGAAGTCATCCCATCAAGACCAGACATGGAAACTACTCATATACTATCGAGGTCGAAGAACAGGGCCATTAGAGTTCGATCCTCTCATCGAGCGTTTGATGAGTCCCTCAGGATTAGCAAAGGCGAAAATGAAGGGGAAGAGGAGGGCGATACAACACAACAAAAGTACGGATTATTTGACTTGCCAGAAGCACACATGCATTGGATGCACTATTTTATCAATATTGGTGAGTTATTCATAATATCATCTCACATTTCAATTTGAGTACTTATTTAGAAGAAGGTATTAATTTCCTTCACGATGGCCTTTTTGTGGAATATACTGTAGAACTGCCAGCCAATGTGCAGGCTGTAGACAAAGACCAGTTGAATGGAAGAAGTCAATTGTGCTACTCCAAAGGAGAGGGAAGAGTAAGATTTTGATTTGATTTCCATCATACATATTTTTGGTCGTTTCATAAGAGAATTATTATTTTTAAAATATTCTTTTTTCAACATACCGTATTTCTTCTAATAAACGAGCATATTTTCCAATCACCGTTTATAAGAAACTATCTGATTATTGGAGACTGCCCGCTTATTTTTTCGACCAATAATTTATTCGTAAACAAACAAAAAAGAAGGTGGTAAATATTCAACAAATGTGGCCCGTTTGTTTACAAGGCCCGTTTATTGAAAACTACTTTTAGTTTTTTTCACTAGAAAAACGAGCTCCGGACTTGGTGGGCTTCTAGTTTTCACACGTTTTTCCTTCAGCGAATGTCTTCGTCCATTTTTAGAGAAAAACTATAGCTACATTTTTGTTCACTTTATGTGCTCGATTTATTTATTAGAATTCATCGAGAAGTCAAAACTTTTTACACAATTTCTCATTGGCCTTAAAGCAAAATTGTTTAGTAAAAACCTAATTTTGAGAATGACGTAGTCAGATTCAGTCTGCCAATTCAATTCACTCTAGCGTACCCCACCTGGAGAAGAAAGTATGGTGAAGTGGTCACCTGGCCAAGACTACTACTAAGAATTGTCTCTGAAGACAATTGGCATCGCTTCTATATAGATGGGTACGCCTCTATGGGCTTGCCCATCCAGCCTGGTCAATACAGGCAAGGTGTTGACTGCTGGAGGGTGGTCAACCCACACAGTCATCAGGCAACTATGAGGGAATTATACCTAGGACAGGCTGTTGATCTGAAAAATTTGGAGTTGGCTGGATCTAGAGATGCAAATGAACAATGGGTAGGTGCAAATAAAGGAACACTATACCGTATATTCTCTATTAATCACCCACTCTCTAATAAACCTCCACTCTCTAATAATTCCCCACCCTACCGACCTCATATCTCAGCCTAGAGAAAACATTTCCCAAATCTGTTTTCGCGTTTTTTTAATTATCACGAGCTCTCCTTATTCCGCTTTTCAAATTTTTGTCGACTGCCCGAAAATCTTAAAATCGACCTCAAATTTTTCCGATTTTTAAGGGGTTGAAAAATAATCCCCATGGGGAATTATTAGAGAATGTACGGTAACTGAAATATCCCGACCAATTAAATTAAAAATAAAAATGTAGTAAATAACAAAATATATTATTTACTTCGAAATTTTGGCACTTTTTCACCTAGAGGGGTGCATTTTATAATATATTGTGAATCATGTAAAAGTCGACTTCTAAGTGAATTTAAAAAAAAAATTTCGACGTAACATTTGTTTTCTGACAATTTCTACAAACGAATTACTTTATTGCAAAAAAAATAAACCAAAATTCGACTTTTAACCTTGGGGGAACAAGGTTAATCAAGCTTTGATCAAATTTTTGATAATTTTTTTGAAATAATCAAAAAAATTATCTAACAAGTTACAAATTTTTAGGATTAAAAATAGGCCCCATAAATGAACAGGTACCGAAATTTTTTACCTGCATAGTCCAGTCACTCAGAAAATTCAACTGAATATGCACAACTTCCATTTTGAGAATCTCTATATAATATTTGGCATGGTTAGGTGACGCTATTTTCTGACGCTATTGTTTTCTAGCCCAATCTTGTGCCATTTTTGTAAACGTATACGGTTATTTTGCCGGAACCCTAAAATTCAACATTTTAACTCTCTTTTAAGCACAAAACCGTAAAATTGAGGTAGCTCTAAAGAAGTTTTAAGTCCCTCCAAATCGGAGATGGTGGATCCTGAATTTAGCCTGGATTTTTGCAGATTTTCGTATTCAAGCCTAATTTTTGCCCATTTTTTCAAACTTATGTTAGATATCTCCCCAACAACTATTAAGAGGTACAAACCGATGGAGGCGCCGATAGGTGCCTGTTGTTCCTCTTATCATAATGTTTAAAAACCCTATTTAGAAATCTTTTTTGATGGATTCGTGTTCAGTGTAGTCGGTTTGCTTAAAAAATGCTCTTTAATTCGAAAGTTCACTAATGAATGAAACATTTGAACTGTCAGCAATTCAATTTTTTTAAATTTTTTCAGATATTTGTTGTCTCGAGTCAAATTTGAAATTTAATGATTAAATGACTTTTTAACTGTCTTATAGGCTGTCCCGTGAAATTCTAAATCGAAAGTCCCAAAAGTCATGCACAGTATCCTCAGTGTTAATTTGACCCATAAAATTTTAAAATCCCAAATCCAACTAGTTTCAGTCAAAGATATATTCTAAAGTTGGGCTTTGTACAGAAGGAAGTGGAACATTGAAGATTTCCATTCAATGCTTGCATCAGAACAGACAATTTATTGCGAGCAGTGTGCTCAGATCACTGAAGTATGGCACATTGATGCAGAGAATTGGGTAACTGCGTGATGTGTGTGTGATGTGAAAAAGATTAAAATTTATTTTCAGGATGAGTGGAAGCATGCACTGAGAATTATGAAGGTGCTCAACGAATTCGAACATGCTAAACAGCAATTGCTTCGATTGAGAACTAAGAAAATGCCTTTGATGAAATTTAATGGATAGAATAGATCGACCCTACTAATCCCTACCTTTCCTAATATTTGATCTGGCTTTGTCAGCAATGATAATTGCAAACCTATTACCAATACAGCCATAATTTATCGCTCTTGGCTGAATTGTTTGAATGAATGTTATTTCACAAATCGTTAAAAAATTAAATGTGCTTACTTCAGGACTCTTGTTGAGAACCTTTAAAATAAACTGCTTTTTTGTCACACCTTGGTAATTTCTTGTCAAAAGTGCCATTTAATCCAGTGCTCACAAAATTTTCAGCGCCAAAAATAAAATTTTGGTGAAATTTCGAAAGAACACAGCTTTTCTCAGTTGTAAAAAAAGGAATTTTTTGAAAAAAGCCGATTTGCAGCAAAAAAAAGTCTATTTGCAGCAAGAAAAAGTTTTTCTGCAGCAGAGAAAAGCTTTGTCCATTTAAAAAATTCTCAATATGTGATGTCACAAACGGCGTGTCAGAATTAGAGTAGTTCACGGTCGGTTAATTTGGCCTCACCCGGTTATCGGTTAACCAGATTTTTGCGTACCGGTTAGTCGGTCGGTTAATAAAATACCGGTCGGTTAAGTATTAGCAATTAGGAAAAGGCTGCTTAACACTTGAATTGCATACTATTTCGAAACTACAGTTGAGTTTCGGTACAATAAATCACCTTGAGGACGATTCTAAGGCATGTCTTTTTTAAGTTAGTCATTTTGTTTGGATATTAGAGTACACTTCAAATTCGATATAACATAGGACAAAGCTTTTTTCTGGAGCAAAAAGACTTTTATTTGCGCAAAAAGACTTTTTTTTGGTCAAAAAGACTTTTTTGGGTCAAAAAGACTTTTTTGGGGTCAAAAAAATTTTTTTTTTGGAGCAAATTGGCTTTCTTTTAGTGCAAATTTTTATAGTTGTAATTCTGCATTCCTTTTATTTTTCTAACACGTAAAGTATGTTTTTGGGATTAAACTGTTTCTGGGGAGTTTACTAAGAAGCGGTTAATTTTTGCGAAAAATTAATTGAACGGATCAGAATTCCAGTCAGATGGACTTTATCGTTCAGAATTGCACGTTATTCCACTTTGAACCACCCTAAACTAATCTTCTGAGCGATAAAGTCCATCTGACTGGAATTCTGATCCGTTCAATTAATTTTTCTCGCAAAAATTTAACCGCTTCTTAGTAAACTCCCCAGAAACAGTTTAATCCCAAAAACATACTTTACGTGTTAGAAAATAAAGGGAATGCAGAATTACAACTATAAAAATTTGCACCAAAAGAAAGATAATTGCTCCAAAAAAAGTTTTTTGGCCCAAAAAAAGTCTTTTTGACCCAAAAAAAAAGTCTTTTTGACCCAAAAAAAGTCTTTTCGACCCAAAAAAAAGTCTTTTTGAACCAAAAATATTTGACCCAAAAAAAAGTCTTTTTGACCCAAAAAAAGTCTTTTTGCGCCGAATAAAAGTCTTTTTGCGCCAAATAAAAGTATTTTTGCTCCAGCTAAAATTTGACCCAAAAAAAGTCTTTTTGCGCCAAATAAAAGTATTTTTGCTCCAGCTAAAAGTTGACCCAAAAAAGTCTTTTTGCTCCAGTAAAAAGCTTTTCCGATGTTATATCGAATTTGAAGTGTACTCTAATCCTTCAGTTTGCATTAGTCTTCTAGCGTATACTACCCGAACTAACCCAAATCACTTCAAACAACCCCGAACCACTAAAAACATCTGAAGCAGCTCTAGTTACACCAGACTGCGCTAAACAACCTCAATCCATCCGAACTATTTGAAAATATTATAAAATTGAAAAGATTTAACAAATTATAAATGTTAAAAATACCTGATCCAGGGTGCATGCACGGTTCCTGCTCATTTGGGCAAACTGAACTTCGGCAAATCTTTTTAGGCACGAATTTCAAATATAATTATAAATATAAAAGATGCGGTTTCTCAGATAGTTTTTCAAATAGTTTTCAAGGAACAGTAGGCATCAGGGTGGATCAGAAACCACCAGGTATCATAGTGAAAGAGTACTACCTGTAGAATAAAATATTTTGGATTCAAGCAGAAGTAATGAAAACCATGGTATTGTGTCCAAAAAATGCTATTTTAATGGCGTTTTAATGGAAAACATCGATTTTACGAACCAAATTTATCCCCTACGAGGAATTGATAGAAGATTTACGGTACGTACCTGTTGGTACCCGAACAGACTAGGTAATACCACCTCGATACGATTACCTAAATAATGTGTTCTGCCATCGGACAAAATTGCGAATGTTGTTCTAGAAGACTTCTAGAAGAATTATCACCACCCAGGTACCATACTTGAGTTATACATCTCTTTTACAACTATTAGGACACCTAAACAAGAGTTTTCTTGGGTACTTCAACTACAAGGTGTGAAATATAAATGTAAGCAGGAATTATTTCTGTGTTCAAAAGGCTATCTGTTGAGAATGAACATTGTTTATAAAAAACGCTGAAAAAAAGCGTCAAAAACATAGATAACAGACAGAAAAGCGGCAAACCAAGTAAATTAACAGTAAAATAATTCAAAACAGTTGCGGCAGAAAAAAGTAAATTTGCGGCTAAAAAAAGTTAATTGGCGAAAAAAAATTTGCGGCAGAAAAAAGTAAATCAACGACAATGAAAAGTACTTTTGCGGCAAAAAAATTAATTTTGCGGCAAAATGAAGGAAAAAGTTGCTGCAAAAAGAAGTACTTTACGGCAAAAAAAGTAAATGGGCAGAAAATTTATTTGCGGCAGAAAAAAGTAAACTTGCGGCAGAAAAAAAGTGATTTGGCAGCAAAAAAAGTGTTTTCACGGCAAAAAGTCTTTCTGCAACAAAAAAGGGCAAAACTTTTTTGACCCAGATTCACTTTTTTTTTACCCAGATTCACTTTTTTTTCGACCCAGATTCACTTTTTTTGTCCCAGATTTCCTCATTTCTGTCCCAGATTTAGCTTAAACCACAGGGGGGACCAAGCACTTACAAAATTGGTCAAAAACTTTTTCTCTCATAACAGCCTGAAAGTTTTTCTATAACGTTTCTATCATGTTTTGAGCATTTTCGCCAAAAATTATTTTTTCCGCAAAAATTTTTGCCTTGGGGACCAAGGTCACATTTCAGGCTCCTGAAAACTTTGGGCTACCTTGGTCCCCCAAGGCAAAAATTTTGCGGAAAAAATAATTTTTGGCGAAAATGCTCAAAACATGATAGAAACGTTATAGAAAGACTTTCAGGCTGTTATGAGAGAAAAATTTTTTGACCAATTTTGTAAGTGCTTGGTCCCCCTGTGGTTTAAGCTAAATCTGGGACAGAAATGAGGAAATCTGGGACAAAAAAAAAGTGAATCTGGGTCGAAAAAAGTGAATCTGGGTCAAAAAAAAGTGAATCTGGGACAAGTCAAATCTGGGACAGAAAAAAGTGAATCTGGGTCAAAAAAAAGTGAATCTGGGTCAAAAAAAGTGAATCTGGGACAAGTCAAATCTGGGACAGAAAAAAGTGAATCTGGGTCAAAAAAAAGTATTGCCCAACAAAAATAAGTATTTCTACGACAATTTTTTTTGCGGCGAAAAAAGGCTTTTTGCGGCAAAAATAAGTAAATTTGCGGCAAAAAGACGTATTTTTACGGCAAGAAAAAGGTTTGCCCGTCACAATTTGTAGCGAGTCGCAGGTTAGTCCTTATTACGGGCAGGAGTAGTGTGGGCCAATTCACTTTGCGACAATTCAATTTGGGCCAAAATCAAATTGAGCCAAATCACTTTGCGCCACTATTCCTAATGATTTTGCTGTCAAACGCTAAAGGCACGTTCACAATGAGTGTCGACCAAAATTTGAAATAAAGGACATTTTAATGAAATAAAGGACATTCGGTCAAAAAGTGCCATTTTATCCAATGCTTATTTGGTTTTGAACACTGAAAATAAAAATTTTGACGTAAAATTTTAAAGTTTTCGGGTCTCAAATAAAGGACAAATCTTTAAATAAAGGACTTTTCCGAGCCATGCATGCAATACTTCATTTTAATATTATCAAAACATCTTTATCATGCCCGAATTAGTCCAGAAAACAGGTATGGAACCAAAAAGTAAAATTTTTTTGATGTAAGTGGACGACCACTTGGTTAAGTTAGTGCATGGATTATCCAGTAGAATTGAGGTTGGATCATAGAAAAACATTTTGAATTTTAAAAGTTCATTACTCAAGACAAAAATATTACTTCCCGAGTACCATTGCACTACCTGAGTTTTCTTTATTGAAATTCCAATGACAAATAACTACAATATTACAAGAAAGAGATCTAATACTCTACTTCAATGACCGTGGTACTTCTCAAGATGAGCGGCGATTGAGACCAGAAATTCAATTCGGGAAGACCTGTTCCATTGCGATAGTTTTTCACCAGCTGTCGAATTTGATTTTGGCCCAACTTGATTCGGCCCAAATTGAATTGGCCCGAATTGAATTGTCCCAAAGTGATTTGGCCCACACTACTCCTGCCCTTATTTCCGACTAATTTTCTTTTTTCTCCGACTAATTTCTCGTTTGCTTATATGACTCCTTATCTAAGGTCTCCAATCCGATTTTTCGGCTGTTTTGAGACACTTAACAGCAGGTAGCATGGTTATTGCATTGCTATGTCAGTGATTTCGTCTGTTTTCTTTAGACTCAGCCACCCTTTTGTGAGGCATGTTTTAAATAAAAATTTCACCGATTTATGACCACTTTTCTTGTATTTCTCTTTACTAAGTGGCTCAAAACAGCCGAAAAATCGGATCGGACACCTTAGATTAGGAGTCATATACCGTATTTCCTCTAATTGCCGCACCCCTAACTTCAAGTGGTTCAAAAT
Source organism: Ditylenchus dipsaci (assembly GCA_004194705.1). Taxonomy (NCBI): domain Eukaryota; kingdom Metazoa; phylum Nematoda; class Chromadorea; order Rhabditida; family Anguinidae; genus Ditylenchus; species Ditylenchus dipsaci. Next base: position 120,353 of record SADC01000060.1, read on the forward strand.
TCGTGTTTTCATTTAATGTTTGAGCTGTGTAAAAAGTGCCTGCGAGGGATTTCAAAAATCTAACAGGCACTTTTTACACAGCTCAAACAGTAATGAAAACACGAGTTTTGAACCACTTGAATTTGAAAAAATTGCATGCTTCTAATTACCGCCCCGGGGCCTATTTCACTAATTGAAGATAGGAAAATGGAAAGTGGAAAGTCATTTCTGTTTCACTAACATTTGGAAAATGGAAAATTGGAAATGGAAAGTGGAAAGTGGAAATTTCCATGGAAAATTTCCGCTTCTGTTTCACTATTTGAAAAGTGGAAAATGGAAAGTGGAAAATTGGAAAATTTTCCATGTAAAATTGATGACTGAGGCTTCGGTGACCGAAGTTCGGTCTACAATTTTTTGGAAAATTGGAAATTTTTTCAAGTAAGTCAGAAAACTATCCTATCTTACCTAAAATCATGTGCTGAACATGGTTTGTCAATACCAAAATGGCGATTTCACTAACTACACACCCATATCGGGGTAGATACATATTCTGAGGAGGTATCCTGCTCAAAATTTTACGCTGAACATGGTTGGACCATACCAAAACTGTTTTTGCCCACACAAACTTCGAAACCTAGGGTAGGTACCCCATGGTTCAGGTGGATATCCTAGTGGATTTCCAGCTGGATGGCCTAAAAATAAAATTTTAGTCAAAATCAAGAATAATCATTTATTCTAACGTAAAATCATGTGGTGGATTGGGTTTGATTGAACCAAATTTGCGACGTTTGCCACCGAAATCCCAAAATATGGGCAAATTTTTTTCATGATTGAACCTCAGTTTCACTGGATAATCCATGCATTAATTAAACCAAGTGGTCGTCCACTTGGATCAAAACTTTTTTTTACGTTTTTCATGTTTTAAAACCTGTTTCCTAGACTGATTAGGGCATGGCGAAGATGGTTTGAAGATGGTTTGGTAAAATGCCGTTTTCTCAGGTATTTTTCGAGTCTTGGTAAAATCGAGTTTTGGCAAAATCAATTGTATCCCAATACTCAAAAATATTATACAAAACCTTGCTTCACTATTATCAAACCATTTTCAGCGTGTCCGAAGGATTCCAGAAAACAGGTTTTGGAACATGAAAAATGTAAAAAAAAATTTGATCTAAGTGGACGACCACTTGGTTTTAATGGTCTAGAGGAGGTACCGGTGGTTACCCAACCCACTTTGAGGCTTACTGTCTTTTACAGAATAGTTTATAATTTTTATTTAAAAAAAATAATATCTGTTACCACCAGAATTCGAGCCTGTGACCTCAAAATTTTGGATTGGCGATTTACATGGATATCCAAGTGGACCACCGGGAAACCAAGTGGTCTACCACCCAGTCTAAATTGGGGAGGGGTTGCCGTCACCGAGGTACTGGTTGTAGTCCCACTAAGTGTAAACTTTATTTTTTTACTTCCATTTTTGGGCCATCCAGGTGGACACTCACCTGACAAGGAGGTACCTATCCAGGAATTGGGTTAGGGTGGGGGATATCCAAGTGGACCACCCGAAAATTCAGTAATCTATTAGACGTGTCAACGATTTGATATTAATACTAATTTTGGTCGATTATGTGTTTGTACCCTGATTACTGGGCTCGTGCACAGAAAAATGACTTAATTCGACTTTTCATGTGAAAATTATTTTATGGAAAATTTTCCATTTTTCATGGTGAATTGGAAAATGGAAAGTGGAATTTTTTTAGTGAAACAGAAAAATGGGAAGTTTCCACTTTCCATTTTTCACTTTCCATTTCCATTTTTCACTTTCCATTTCCATTTTTCACTTAGTGAAACAGAAAATTATCACTTTCCATTTTCCACTTTCCATTTTCCAATTTCCATGGAAACTTTCCCAATCTTCAATTAGTGAAATAGACCCCGGGCGGTAATTAGAGGAAATACGGTAAACAAACGAGAAATTAGTCGGAGAAAAAAGAAAATTAGTCGGAAAAAGAAGTGAATCAGGAACGACCATCAACTGGCAACCAATTTATGCCTCGTGTACGCAAAGCAAGTCAAAGTCAAGGTCAAAGTCAAAGTTTTTTGTGTGTACGCACAGAAAGTTGACTTGCAAGTCAACCTGCAAGTCAACTTTGACTTTGCCTTTGACCTTGACTTTGACTTTTGGCTGGCGTTTCAAAAAAATTTTAAACAGAAAGTCAAAGTCAAAGTTTTTTCAGAATTTTTTGTGTCTTATTTTTGATCTTCTTTACTGATCAGTGGTGCATTGTGCTGCTAGATACAATGTTTCAGAAAATAACCTGAGCAACTAACCCACTTTAAAGTGGTAACCCTTCCGGTCTCCGAAAGCTTGGATAGGTACCGCCTGGTCAGGTGGATATCCACCCTCCGGTAAATTCACTCGTGGTAAATCCACCCTTCGGTAAATTTGCGGACCTTTTTAAATTTTTCAGTCTGAAGCAACCAAACCAAGTGGTCGTCCACCTGGTGCAAAAAAAATTACGTTTTTCTTGTTCCAAAATCTATTTTCTGGATTAATTCGAGCATGCTGAAGATGGTTTGATAATAGTAAAATGCCGTTTTCTCGAGTATTTTTTGAGTTTTGGGCAATAATTGATTTCACCAAAATCAATTATTGCTCAATACTCAAAAATATCCGAAAAAAAAGGCATTTTACCCCTATCAAACCATCTTCAGCATGCCCGAATCAGTCCAGAAAATAGGTTTCAAATCCTGAAAAACGTGAATTGCTTTTTGATCCAAGTGGACGAGCACTTGGTTTTGTTGTACCCAGGTAGTCGTACCCAGGTTGTGGAACTCAGGTAGTGTAGTGGTACCAGGGCAGTAATATTTTTGTCGTGTGAAGAACTACCATCATTTTAAATGTTTTTCCATGATCCAACCTCAGTTCTACTGGATAATCCATGCACGACTAAACCAAGTGGTCGTCCACTTGGATCAAAAAAAAATTTACGTTTTTCAGGATTCAAAACCTATTTTCTGGACTAACTCGGGCATGCTAAAGATGGTTTGATAGGGGTTAAATGCGTTTTCTCAGATATTTTTGAGTATTGGGGAATAATTGATTTAGGTAAAATCAATTATTTCCCAAAACTCAAAAATAATATTACAAAACGGCATTTTCGCATTATCAAACCATCTTCAGCATACCCGATTTAGTCCAAAAATATGTTTTGGACCCCGAAAAAGTAAAAAAAAATTCAAAAGATCAATTGTCTAATAAAGTTTCCGTTAGAATTCTGTGGATGAGTATATTGTTTTTGATTGATGACCTTGACTCTGACTTCCTGCGCGTACACACCCCATGACTTTGACTTTCACCCTGACTTTGCCTTTGACCTTGACTGTTACTTTGACTTTCTGTGCGTACACACCTAGTAACTTTGACCTTGACTTTGCCTTTGACCTTGACTTTGACTTGCTCTGCGTACACGTAGTGTTAACTCGCATCTATGAACTGGCAACCTTTTTCAATGTTATTAAAGGGGGTTGCAAATCATAATGCGAATATTTTGATCTCTCAGCTTCGATTCCCAGTGGATGCATAACTTATTTTTCACCGTACATTTTAGTAAGTTCATTAACAATTAGGGCCAAAACTATTGAGCAATCGATTGCAAACATTTCCAGCGCTAATTTGCTGTCAATTACTCCCCCAATTTTGCGATTTCAAGCAAATTACCATCAAAATGAAAGGGAATCAGCCAAATGATGCTCACTTAGCTTTATATTGCCTAAACCTTTACCCATTTTGTTTTTTTAGACGCATTTAGTAACTTTCTGGAGTCACGATTTCATGAGGAATCAGCTAAGAATATTTTCACACCAAAATCTCTGCAGAAAAACTTAGGTAGCTAGTAAAGGTTTGACTAAGGAAGACATGAGTACTTTTGACGAGTAAGATTTGGTATTATTTCGAAACTGACTTTTTTGAAAATTTAATTTACATGCTTTTATACAACCGTATGCCGGAAATGCCGGTAGGAAGCAGAGCTACATTTTGAGTATAAGGTTTAAATGATCATGCGAATCAATATTCCAAAAAAAAACGTCACTTTCAAAAGAATACGAAAAAGTCTGGCATAGTCCAGGTAGAATGGCATAGAAGGGTACATGGTCCAATCTTTTTTGAGTCCTCGTTTTAACTTTATACTGACTTTTTCTCTGTTTGATAGCTCAAATGAAAGCCTAGAATCTTAGCCACATTTTGGTACGCGTGACTTGTAGAAAAGGTAGGAAAACATAAATCAAACCAATCAAAGAAAAACCCCCGAACGAACGAATTTTGTAAAATTTAGCAGGTCTTAGCCTGCAAATCAGTTACAGGAATTTTGAAATCACGATCTAATTATTTTGTTGGATAGCCAGAGGTATGAGGATCATTTTGACTACAAACTTGTAAATTAAAGAAGATAAAAAAGGGTATGCACCCAGGGGGATTTGAACCTGAGAGTTCAAAAAAATCGCATTATGATTTGCACACCCGGGCGGCACACTTTTGATCTACACACTTTTATCTACACACTTTTGATCTACACCCTTTTGATCTACACCCTTTTGATCTACACCGAATTAAATTAATCTTTTTTGTCTCGTGAAGGACTCCTATTATTGAAAAAGTTTTTCTGTAATCCAACCTCGGTTCTGATGGATGATCCAGGCACTTGACCAAACCAAGTGGTCGACCGACTGAGTGGTATAATTTATTGTAGATCAAGATCAGAATTTGAGTGTCAGTATTCTGACCAGCGTAATTATCTTGGCTTCTTCGGATGTTGGCTTCTTTTTGTTCTTGGTTCGTCCTTGGTTCGTTCTTGGTTTTTTTCACGCGAATTAACTTAAATTTTGCGTGCCACGGGGTTTATACTACAGTTATTTCATTCTTGGTAAAACAGCCTGATTCTGACTACCGGAATTCTTAGTTTAATATCGGCTCTATAATAACTAGTTTTGATGATCATTTTTGTTGATCTCATTAATGAGTTTTTTTCACAATGGTGTCCACTTGGTTCATGTGAGGTCCACATGGTCAACTTTTTTTTCCATAGAAACAACTCAAACTTACAAACGTTCGATAACTTCAAAACTTTCAAATCAACTTTATCTACAGCAAATTTTATCGGTAAGCAATTATAACATTCATCAAAGGAAGCTAACAGCAAAAAGAGGTTACAGTTTTTCTGTGCGAATAATTTCTTCGATTTCTTTTCAAACGACGGACATATCTTTCTGCGAGAATTTCATCTGATCCTGACGAGACAAGCAGTCCGCAAACTTGCACACGAAGGCACCGCAATCAAATTAATTGCTTTGTGTAGGGATGTCCTGCAAACACATTTTATTCTCAACGATTCCAAATCTATATTATACCTTTGCACAGGCACCGATCCAAAGAGATGGGTTTACCTCATCGTATCCCCCTTCCACAGCAAATTCTTTGAGAAAGTCCCTTAACAGAATTTTTCACTACAATTGTCTACTAAAAATATCTTACTTAAGCAGGCTTAGATGCTTTTCACCATCTCCATGCATTGAGTCATAAAAATCAAGTCTACCCTTCATTAATTGACTGCCTAAACCTGACATTGTACTGAAAACCACAAAATTTTAGGATACCACTAATGACCAATGCGCTGTGGTGTGAATCGGCACGAATAAGAAGATCATGTTCAAAATATCTGCATTGATTGTCCAATGAGCACGGCTTGGGACCTTTCTTTGCAACTCCGGTAGAAGAACGAAGCGTATATCTTAAAAAAGACTTACACTTATACAGTGAACAATTGCAGTATCTTCGGCACCATTTCGTCGCGCAAACTTCGCTAGGCTAAAAGCTGTAGATAGCAGCTGATAACGTCCCCATTCAACCACTGCTCTGTTTTGAGACACTGAAGAATCCGCTCCGTTATCACAATTCCAAACTTATCTGAGCGAAGTTCATCTAGCAAATCTGCATCGTGAAGATCTGAAAATACATCAGCATACACTTCAAATCATGCAAAGCTTACCAATCGTATCGTCTAGTGTGATTACTGCAACTGGTTCTGCAACGACCTAAGTACTACTAACAGGGTATCCATCCACCTATTCATCGACCTAAACTATTTGAGCATTTGGGTAAACACTTATATAACTAACTGAGTGCATATCACTAAATGGTAACACCACTTGGGCACTTCCACTTGAGTAGCCTAGATGTTCAGATATCCACTACCTGAAATTTCGGTTCAATGCATGGATCATCCAGTAGAAACATTTCAGAAAAACATTTTAAATAATAAGAGTCCTTCACGAGACAAAAAAAATGATTTAAATTCGGTGTAGATCAAAAGGGTGTAGATCAAAAGTGTTGTAGATCAAAAGTGCTGTACCGTATTTCTCGATTAGAAGGCCCTCTCTATTAGAAGCCCTCTCTAATAGAAGGCCCCTCTCTAAGAAGGCCCCCTTGAGGACCTATATATCAGCCTAGAAAAAGAAATTCGCAAATCTGTTTTTCGCGTTTCTTAGTTAACACGAGCTTACCTGATTCACTTTTAAAATTTTGGTTGAGCACGCAAAAATCTCAAAATCGACCCAAATTTTTTCCGACTTTTTTAGGGTTGAAAAATAGAGGCCCGGGCCTTCTAATAGAGAATATACGGTAGATCAAAAGGGTGTAGATCAAAAGTGTGTAGATCAAAAGTGTGTAGATCAAAACGCTAGAGCCGCAACACCCTTTAATAAAATTGAAAAAGGTTGCCAGTTGATAGTTGCCAGTTGGATTGGTTGCCAGTTGATATTTTACCGTGAATTAGTCGGAAAAAAAGTATTTAGTCGGAGAAAAAAGTGTTTTAGTCGGAAATAAAATTAGTCGGAAAAAAGTGTTTTAGTCGGAGAAAATAGTATTGTCCGTTCGTTCTGCCATTCTTCAATTTTGCCAAGTTTTGTTTTTGCCAAATGTATCCTAGCCTAACCGATGCTGCTCATTCTAAAAAAAATAAAAGGCGCCGAAATTTACGTTTAAAATTCCTATAATCAAACTATTGCTGCACATTTATGGAAATAAATGCCATACAGTGTTTGATAGTATTTGATTTCGGACTTTTGGTTAAAAAAATAAGGGCTGCGCATTGCAGTGGCTTCATTACTTAAAAAGTTGAAATAAAAGTTAAGTAGTCAGAATTTCTAGTCGAGTGCTCGCGAACTTTGACTCTATCATTTTTTCATAAAATTTTGACTTGTACGTTAGTTTGCTTTTTAGAATCGTTTATCTCTACGCTTATCTATTCATACAAGCTGATGTCTAAGGAGAAGGTTTTCGATGAGGAAATCAGCGCCTGTATTAATACTTCCGCTAGTGATTCTTTGTGCAGGTAAGCATTTGAATAACTATTTCAAAATCTGTTTGATTAATTATCCACTTTTTAGTGCTACAACATCTCTAAAAAAATCATGCTGAGAATAACCACCGATTCTGGAGACATACAAAAGGCAAACATTTTGTCTTTAAAGGCCATGGCCACGCATTCTGGATTGACCCCCGCCAATTCAAAAAATTTCGCCTAATCATTGAACTTCTGTACGGATTTTCCAGCTTGTTTTCTAACAAAACAAGGCCTAGAATTTTATTTTAGGTAAAGTTGTGTTAGAACAAGTGAAACAATCCGTACAGAAGATCAATGACTAGGAAATTTTTTGAATTGGCGGGGGACAACTGTTGTCGGAGACGGCAAGTGTACACGACTATTTCCCGCCGTCAATTTCTGCCGGCAATTTTCCACCGCGACGATTTTCCGCCGAACAATTTCCGCCGTCAATTTTCCGCCGATATTTCACCGCGAAGAAAATTTCACCTCATATTTTTTACCCTGTTTTGGTAACTGAAGCTGGGCAAAAACAGCCTCTAAATGCATTTTGATCATGAGTCTTGATCGGAATCATGTCTAAGGTAAGTGTGTGCGCCCATCTCTAACTCTCAAGCCCCCTGCGCCTCTTCGGGGGCGCAGGTTGCTTGGGGCTTGGAGTTGAGATGCGCAAACCCTCAACTCCAACATACCTTAGACACAAATCACTCTAAAGTGACTCTGGATGCATTAAAAATTTATGCATACCAGAGTGCTTTATGCGGTAGGCCCAGTTAACCAAACTGCGTTCAAATCTCATCTTTTCGGGTCTTCAAGTACCAAAAACATGGCGGCGGAAAATTGACGGCAGAAAATTGGTCGGCGGAAAATTTGTCGGCGGAAAACTGTCGGCAAAAAATTGACCGCTACCGAGACGGCAATGGTACTTTAAATAGCAATTAATTTCGTCTTTCAACTATCAATCGCGACTGTCATTTTCAGGGGTTCGAGGTGGAAATCTACGATGAGCAAAACGTCGACTTTCTCTACCATGGTGCTTTTTCCCATTCAAGGTTCAATGATCTGAAACAGCGACAGCACTTCACATTCAGCATAGATCAAGCACCCAAGAAAATAGTCTCATTCGTCAAAGATTTGCGCCAAGACAACATGAAGTTCATTAATTGCACGCTGTCGGAACATGCTGACAAAACAAGAGTTCCTGCAAGTGGGTTTGAAATTTTGGTTGAGCCTGATTTTAGTTAAGCGCGCATGCTTGCTTATTAGATTCGAACTGGTTACTCGCAGTGATTTCAAGGATATGTGCATGATGTCTCTGGAATTGAAGAGGTTCAAGGAGACCAACTAAAACGCCATCTAATACAGTTCATCGAGAAGTACAAGGTTGGAGTAATCTGTGTAAACATGTCTAACTTATGCACTTTATAGCAACGTTGCGAAGAAATCCCATTGGTCAAAAAGCAATTTGAGAATCTTCAAAACGTGAGTTTTAGCAATGGTGCTTTCTAGTTAGTTTAATCATATCCTCTTGGGAGTACAAAAGAACGCGCGAAGAACTTAGGGTTCACAAAGAGCAATCGCTCTTATGATCCAAGAATTACACGATAAGAATGATGAGGTCACACTTTCATTTGGGTTTGTTTAATGATGTGGTCGTATTTTAGTTGATGGATGAGGTGAGAAACAGGGCAGCTGAAGCTAAACACGCTAGTGAAGAAGCGGAAACCCTAGAGGCTGATTTGAGGGTCTGTTTGATATTTTCTCCATTTGTTGTTTTCATTTTAAATATTTAGTCGTGTCAGCTTCCTACAAAAGTCAGCTAGCGGAACTGCAGGAAATCACTGACGACAATCAGAAATTTGTGGAAGATGTACGTCGTCATTTGTGTATTTGCAAAGTTTTGTTTATTATCTGTTATTTTCAGCTGGAACAATGTGAGAGCGAATGTGCCGCACTGCAAGAACAGCTGAAAGAAAGTATTAATCAGCAAAACGAATTTCGCAGGTTGTATAAGGCTGCGGATGCCCAACTAAAGTCATGCAAGGGTAGTTCTGATCATTACAAAAAAGGTACTGAATTTGCCGTATTGAAAGCATTACAATCTTTACTTTTAGCTAGCAACTAGTGAGAGTCGCTGTCAGTTATTGGAGGAAGAAGTTCAGAGGTGCCAAGAATTGCTTAAGTCTCAGAGCCGCGAGTTGAAAGAAGTGAACGCGAGAACGATGTCTTGAAGGCGGAAAAATCGCAGCTAAGCATTGAGGTTTGTTTCCTGGATTTTAATAACTTGTAAGCAAAGGTTTGTAGATTTGTAGATGGAAGGTTTGAAAACTCATGCCGATCTGCTCTCCACCAGATGAACGAAATCCAACAGAAGAAAGCATCCGCATTAAGGGTTCGACTGTTCAAGCAGCAACAGTAATAAAGAGATCCACCCTGCCGTTGTATACTCATCATCCTGATTGCCTAGTCGATTAACTTTAGAATAAAGCTCTTTTCTCGAATTTGTTCTTTAGTCTGAAAACCAGCCGTTTGTAAAAAGATTCCTCGTTGGGGTAAGATTTTGTTACACAAAATTTCTGGTGTCCGAAGTATACCTTCAGTGCGCATAGACGAATTTTTTTGCCAAAAGATGATCTTTTGGATAAATGCTCTTCACCGGGTAGAACGACATAAAAAAATATTGAGCATGTGCTGGGTAATTACATTAGTGTTAAAGTTGAAGACACTACAGATTAGTAATTTTTTCTAATGTACGGATACACTTGACAAGCCTTTTAAACTAAATGCGTGCAACCATTTAAAAGCAATCTGCGTTGATCACAATTAGCCTTGGGCTAAGTAGGGCTAAGTAGAATTCTTCTTTGAGTTTTTATTTAATTTCGAATTGAATTTATCGAGTAGTACTTATCAGTGTAATTTTGACTATTTTACCAATTCTGAGATCGACCACCTAGTTTTTACCGTTCAGTCTACTTGATTATCCTAATTCATCCCTACTCATATAAGATCTATGTAAAAAACGGCACCGGACAAAAAAGTTTTAAAAATATTTGTCGCGCGACAGAAAAGACTTTTTCCTTTTTTGTCGTTTATGTTTTGTCGCGCGACAAAAAGATTTTATATATTTTGTCGCGCAACAAAAAAGACTTTTTATCGGTGAATTCGGCTGTTTCGCCGAATCTACCAAATAAAAAAGTCTTTTTCGTCGCGCGACAAAACATGTTAAAAAAATGTTTGTCGCACGACAAATATTTTAAAAAACGTCTTTGTCGCGCGACAAATACTTCACAGCCTTTCAAAATTTGAATTTCTTGTAGTTCAACTCGGGCATTACTTTTTTGCCGCAAATATACTTTTTTTTGCCGCAATATACTTTTTTTTGCCGCAAATCTGCTTTTGCCGCAAATATCACTTTTTGCCGCAAATTTTCACTTTTCTGCCGCAAATCTGCTTTTGCCGCAATTACTTCTTTTTTGCCGCAAATTTTCACTTTTCTGCCGCAGATTTTCACTTTTTCCGCAAATTGAGATTTTTACAGTTGTCAAATGCCTTTATTTTATATCTGTCTTTTTAGCAACCGCAGGTGTAATGTCAGCTACTGTACGACACAGTTCTCTAGGTGTTCCAGGTAGCAAACGAGGGGCTGCTACGGTCTATGTGCGTGAGAGAGAATTCGCCAACGAAAGAGATTCAATCAGTGGTTTAAGGATGAGAAAGTCAACTGGAGAAAGTAAGCAATTTTTTTTTATTCATAATTTTGCGCATATTTATTCAATTAAGTCCGCATACGAGAGATCTGAGCGCCAACAAGACAGAGGAATATCAGTGCCGATATGCTCGTATGAAAAATTATCGATGCAGTATCAAGCTCCGAGTCCTTTATCCGCAGGATAACTTCAAGTTTGATGATGGTATAACAAGGTCAACTGTAAAGTGTAATTTAAGGTGATCGTAAAGCAAAGCAAAAGTAGCCATGATCAGTGCCGGTGAGTCAGCCGAAGCTTTCGACCAAACAAAGAATTGATGAAACAAGAATTGATTCGACTGCTCTGATTATACAAGGGAAAATACAGGTTTTTTTTAATTTTTTGGTTAGGGATGACCGTAATGTTCAAAGAAAACACGCCGTATGGGAAATGATCCGCTGCCGTTCTTTCAAACAGATTAACAGTTTCAAGTACCGCCAAAGAAAGAAGGGATAATACTTTCCATCGAACAGCTAAAAACCTATGCCGAGCAAATTCAAGAGTTCTGAAGAGGATGACGACAAGTTTGGTCTGCGCATTCGCATCGTCAATTATTGACCAAAAGCAGGTGTTTTGCATAACTGGACTACGCAAAAAACTCAGACGAATGCAGCATCTTTCCAAAGTAATTCAAAGTGGATGTACTTACAAGTTGAATTGGCACGGCTTTCCAGTTATGGTAAAACTCTTTGACCTGCCTTGTTGCTTTATTAATTAACTTCAGGTCTGTGGATTTCGAAGCAATTTCAGCTCTGAATTTATATCCCTGAAATTATTATGGTGACGGAGACACAACGATTCCGCAGGTTGCTAATTTTGATTTTGTTTTTTGCTCATAGCATTTTCAGCAGCGAAGAACGTCTGGATGCTGATTAAGCGAGCTATGTGCTATGCGCATGTGAAAATGACTTGAAGAAGAAGTTGCAGCCAAAGTTATGACTTGGTTTGTATTTGAGTTCCCTTTTACAAACACTCATACTGATTTGCATTAAGAGTGAAGAGGAACTAGGCTTGATGTACAATGAGCTACAAAACAACTCTTTTGTTGACTGGAAGCGCTACGAACTGATCCGTCACAGCATTCGAATTGTTCGTCCATCTACGATCTGGCTCGGTTATTGGTCATGTGCGCAACGGAAAACTGTGCTATCGCCTGAGCAAAGAGAATCTGCTTCAGAGAAAAGAAAATGGGCCGTCAAAATTAGCATCCAGAGCCTGTCATTTAGTTAAAATTCGTTTTTTGTTATGATAAATTCTCCGTTGTTGTTAATGTCGTTGGCTTTTCAAATAAACATCAGAATGCTTTTCTGTAGCTTTGGGCAAAAGCAGTCTAGTAGTTGTAAGAGATAATTTTTTATTGACATACCCTATACCTCTACCAATACACCATGGAGAATTGATGTTCAACCCCTGAAAAATTCAGAAAGTGTTAAAAGGACGGCTTAACAGTAAAATGGTAGCTGATAAAATGAGTAAGAGGATTATTAGAGGGTGAGGATTGAAAAAAATTACGCGGTATATAATTTTCAAGCAGGGCTCCCAAGTTTTTCCGTCAATATCGAAGCAAACTCAATATCACATCCAAGACCACTAACAAGGCCTCCATATATATGAAGAAAATTTGCAGCAGAAGCAAATCTGCGGCAGAAAAGTGAAAATTTGCGGCAGAAAAGTGTATATTTGCGGCAAAAAAGTGAAAATCTGCGGCAAAAAAGTGAAAATCTGCGGCAGAAAAGTGAAAATTTGCGGAAAAAAGAAGTATATTTGCGGCAAAAGCAGATTTGCGGCAGAAAAAGTGAAAATTGCGGCGAAAAAGTGTATATTTGCGGCAAAAGCAGATTTGCGGCAAAAAAAAGTATATTTGCGGCAAAAAAAAGTATATTTGCGGCAAAAAAAAGTAATGCCCCAACTCAAACAAAACGCCAAGAATTAAGTTGCCGTTTTTACGCGCTTTTTAAATTTTTTGTCTTTTCTTCACTGAATGTACTGTTTTTTTGCAAAAGCAAGGGTCTTTTACTCCAAAAGATCTTTTGTTTAGAAATTTCATCGTACGCCTTTTAAGCCTAGTGTCAATGACTGAGAGGAATTCAATGTTTTTAACGCGGGAAGGGCTGTGAACCTTGTTTTGTTCATACATCACTCTAATGATTGAATGGCCGAGTGAAAGGCAGAGTGAGAGGAAACGCATTTTTATCAGAGTTTTTTCAGAGATTTGTGGCTGGAAAAATTTTATTGGGTAGCCCTGAATCTTAGCTACAAAATGTGACCAAACGAAAAAAATTGTATGAACAAAACAAAGTTTACAGCCTTCACGCGTTAAAAACCATGGAATTTCTCTCCGTCATTGGACACTAGGCTTTAAAATCTTGTTTGTCCGTAACATGAGTTCCTATTAGACTGAATCAGGAACTTTTTTTAATTTTTTGGTGAAAAAATAGACTTTGAAAAATATTGGTATTGGGAAATATTTGAGGTCCACAACTTTGAAACATTGGTATTGGGTCTAGAGAGAACCAAAAAATATCAGTATTGGTATTAGGCAAATGCAAACGCCCATCTCTAGTTACGAACGTTTATCAGCTTCATTTAAAACTTCAACACCTCAAACATCACAAATCAAGATTTTTGCCATTTCACAATTGGTTAAAAATTGCAAAAACACTAAAAATTATAGGTATTTTAACCGAAAAAAGAGAAGGGATCTAAATCTCATTCACTATGACATAATTCTGACAATCCACTTGACTACATCACCTGATAACAAGAAAAAGTAAGAATCCGATACAAAAATTCATATAAATACGTTTATTCAGAACAACTTATGAGAAAGACAAAAAACAAGTGGTTCTTAGAAGAACCTTTGGAGTAGCTGTAACGAGTATGACTGTGTAACGATTGTGTTGCAATTTCTTCCAAAGCCTCAAGCATGAAATTGACCACGAAGACGACGAGCCAGCTGAAGGTCCTTGCACATGACGGTGACCCGCTTGGCATGGACGGCGCACAAATTGCTGTTTTCGAAGAAGCATGTCAACTACATTTCCATGGAGCAGCAAATTAGTCGACTATTGATAGCGGAGCATCTCACGAAGAGCAACAGTGCCAGGACAATAGCGACGCGCCTTCTCGCTTCCGGCACGAGCATGTCTTGACACCTACAGACTTTTCGGAGCTTTTCCGGCCACAGTCTTATGCGCAGTTTGCTAAAGTAAAAAATAAGTGTGATCACTGAGAGGTACCAAACGCAACCTGTTACAACCTGCTAAATCTGCTTCTCATTGATTCTTGATTTCTGTCCTGCTCTCTGCTTCTTTGATAGCTTGGATTGCAAGTCCTCATCATACTGAAAATTACACCAAATTGATTCCGTCAAAAATCTGAAAAAGTCGTCGTTTTAGGACCTCTCATACAACAAAAGATAGCTCAGACATTCAGCTACAAGAATAATCAGACCGATTTTTGTAAAGTCAGAATTTTTAACAACTAGAGACCGTTTAAAGCAAACAAGTGGCAATAAGGCGAAAAAATTTCTTTGAAAATTTTCACAGAAATTAGTTCTGCTTTTGAAATTTCAATTGTTTTTCGGCAAGTAATGGCTCATTCGAAAGCCCTTACTGTGAGGAATCTTTTGGCAATAAGCATGCGAAACCGAAAAGAAAAAACCAGATCAGAGGCATGAAGCGAAAAAGGCCTCAAATTGACTATTTTTGATCAAATTTCTGTTTGGCGCCAAATATCCCTAATACACTAAGATTCAAATTTTGAAAGGCTGTGACTTTTAAAAATCTTTCTTGTCCGGTTGGGGGGCGGTCGGGCCATCCCAACCCTTTGGGGGGCAAGAGGCTTGGGGGCTTGGAGTTGAGATGTGCACACCCACGTACTTAAACAAAAATCACTCGAGAGTGACTCTGGATGCATAAAAAGCATGCATACCAGAGTTCTTTATGCGGTACGCCCCTAGTCAATAAAACTATGTTCTAATCCCATCTTTTTGGCGTGTCTAGGCACCTCTTTAAAATGGTTCGCCGTGGTCCCTCGAGGCGAAAAGTAAAATTTTGACTAAAAAGTTTTTTTTGCGAAAAAATAACGTTTGATGTGGGAACGTGTTAGAAGATAGCTTTTTTTGTTTCAAGCATATAAAAATTACTCGAGTCGTTTATACGCTATTTTTAAATAAATGAAAAATACGACACTCTTGGTTTTGAGATTTTTTTAGTTTTAATTTTTGGGTTTTAGTGAGCAAATTGTCGTTTTTTTCGTAGAAGAGTCAAAATCTCGGAACTGTTGTAAGCGAAATTTTTTGGCCCACTTTTAAAATGTAGCCCAAATCTCAGCTTTCGTTTAAAAAAAGGATCGGTGAAAAATAACGACCGGAACCCGGGATATGGACGCTTTTAGGGAGGTGGTCATTTAGAGGGAATTTTAAAATTGGCCTTCTTTGGGACTTTTGAATTTTTATTTTTTTTGTCTCGAGAGGAAGTCGTATAATATAATACTGTTTTGAGCTGTTTTTTATGGGTAAAACGGAATTTTTGCAGCTAATTCTCGTAATTTTGCAGCTAATTCTCCGTAATTTTGCAGCTAATTTTTTTGCAGCTAATTCTCGTAATTTTGCAGCTAATTCTCGTAATTTTGCAGCAAATCCTTGTAATCTTGCAGCAAATATTAGTGAATTTTGCGGGAATTCGAATTCCGGCGCTAAGTACGAATACCCCCCCCCAAGCATCCGACCTTTAAAATTTGCTGTAACTACCTTGCAAACAACAAGTTTAGGCTTAGCCCTTAGGCTTGGGGGTAGGCCAGCGTACGGAAGTTGTGACTAATGAAGAGTTTTGCGCACATTTCCGGGGTCTGGGACATAAATTTGGGTACTTTTTACTAAGTAAAAAAAGTGAAAATCGTTGGGGGGGGGGGGGTATTCGCTACTAGCGTCGAATTTCCTAGTCAAAAGATGACTTGGAATCGCTCAGAATCCCAGCCCGGAGTGGTCAGAAGCCCTGAAAGTTGGTTTTTTGGGGGTTTACTAAAGGGGGTAAAGTTTTGCGAAAATCGATTGGGCGGATCAGAATTCCGGTCCGATCGGCTAATCGCTCAAGAAATTTCAGGTTTATGACGGTTTGGAGTGGTTCAAGGGCGGGAATTCTGAGCGATTAAGCCGATCGGACCGGAATTCTGATCCGCCCATCCGAATTTTCGCAAAAGTTTACCCCCCCCCTTTTAGTAAACCCCAAAAAACCAACTTTCAGGGGCCTTCTGCCACTCCGGGCTGGGATTCTCGCGATCCAAGTCATCTTTGACTAGGAAATCGAATTCCCGCAAAATTCACTAATATTTGCTGCAAGATACAAGGGATTGTGCTGCAAAATTAGAGCCATTAGCTGCAAATCACGAGATTAGCTGCAAAAAAACACTTAGCTGCAAAATTACGAAGAATTGCTGCAAAATTACGAGAATTAGCTGCAAAAATCGTTTTACCCGTTTTTAGTCAAATTTTTGTCTGTAGGTTTTCAAGAAAGCAAGTTAGGCCGCAAAGTGAGTGGGGAACGAGAAATTAGGTAGCCTTGCAGTTTGAGTAGGCAGGCAAGGAATACCAAGGTGTAGGTATGCCGGAAAGTGAGTACGGGAGGGGGGAGGGGTAACAGAGAGTGGGTAGGGGTACCTAGAAAGAGAGTAGAGGAACCTGGAAGTTAGTAAGTGTACCTGAAGAGTCGATAGGGTACTGGGAGTAGTAAGGGTATCTGAAGAATCGATAGGAGTGTCGCGAGCGGCCACGGCCAACAGCTCGTGAATTGGAAAAAGGGGAATGGAGGGGATATTTGATCCCACTCCTTTGGATCCGCAAGGAAATGCCTTAACCATAGGCCACCAAACCCCAGACTGGGAAAGTGAAGAAATTTGTAGACATCAACTTGCGTCGAAAGACCGCAACAGGAGTACCTGGGAGGAAGTAGGGTACTGAGGTTTAGTAGGGGTAACTAAAAGATACTGACACGGGAACGACACGACGCTCCGTCACGTATCAAAGAACGTCATATACCAAAAATAGCTCTCTCCGAGCTGGAAGAGGGTGTAACCAGAGGAGTAAGGGTATGGAGAGGAAGTAGGGTAACCTAGAGAGGAGTAGCGTATCTGAGAGGGAGTAAGGGTACTGGAGAGGGAGTAGCGTACTGGAGAGGAAGTAAGGGTACTGGAGAGGAAGTAAGCATACTGGAGAGTGAGTAATACCAGGAGAGGGGATAGCGAGTCAGGGAGTGGGTAGGTGCAAGGAGACATCAGGAGACGTGGTATTTCTTTTGTTTTCTTTTTCTTTGTTTTAAAATTTTGATATTTATTTTGCTAAGGTGAGGGTACCTGAACAGTTGATAGCGGCACCTGGAGAGTAGGTGGGGGTATCTGGAGAGTTGGGTAGGTACCAGGATATTGAGGTAGTGTGCAGGAGAGTGCATAGCAGCCCTGGAGAAAAGATAAGGGTACCGTGACAGTGAGTGGTGTTACACAGAATTTTGAGATTTGTGAAGCATCTTGTGGGCGATGGTTTAGCCTGATCCATTGATGATACTCTAATAATATTGATCATTTTGTAGCCCTAAAGGGGTAGGTTTGCACTATGTTTTTTTAATTTCTAAAATTTGAAAAATAGATATTGCGTGTTTAATACTTTGATTGTTCGTGTTTTAGAGAGTTATAAGATTTATAAATGGCATGATTGAGGGCGATGGTTCAACATGTTCTGTAAATGAGATTTTTGAAATTTTACAGCTATTTTGCAGCCCTAAATGGGTAGGTGTTGCACCATGTGTTTCTTTTAACTTTTTTAACATCAGAATCTGATCAATGAATTTTCAAATTTGATTTTTTTAGTTCTTTTTGTCGTAGTTAATTGTTGATTGACTGATAGTTGATTATTGTTCAAGTTGGAGGTGAGTGGGGGTACCACCGGAGTAGGTAAAAGTGCCAGGAGAGGAGCAGGCGTACCAGGTGAGTGAGTGAGCCAGGACAGTGGATAGGCGAGCCAGGGGAATGGTCAGAGTACATGAGGTAGGTAGGAATAATTAATCTTTTTTTGTTTTTTTTAACATTACAATTTGTTTAAATTTAGGATTTTCGGATTTTTGGATCTAGATTTTTTAGGATTTCTTTTAGTTAATTCTTGATTGGCTGTTAGTTGATTATTGTTAAAGTGTTTTTTTTAATTTTTTTTTTTGTGCTTTAACAGAGGCGAGGTTGTCCGCGGTAGGCGAGCTCCCGATCCAGAAGAGTGAGTAAAGCGGGCTAGGAGAGTGAGAAGGCATGCCAAAGTAGTGATGATGAGCGAGTGGGCTAATTTACCTGACGCCACCACTCAGGTAAACCTGACCCAACAGTCAATTCAGCTTGGGGGACCAAGGCGAAATTTTTTAAATTATTTTTTTTAAATAATTTAAAAAAAATTTCGCCTTGATCCCCCAAGCTGAATTGACTGGTGGGGGTCAGGTTTACCTGAGTGGTGGGCGTCAGGTTAAACTGCTCGAGCAAGTGAGTAGGCGGTGTGCCAATGAATATAGCAGTATGCTTGATGAGTCGATTTGGTTATCTAATTTGAGTCGATTTATGTGGATAGTATTTTGCTGATTATTGAATACGAGAAGTATAAGTTTAAAAAAGTTGATTTTTTGAGTTGAAAAGAGCTATATAGGTGCGGTGCATCATCAGCGTGGCCGCGAGCGTAGGGCCCGGCGCAGACGGGGCCCACGCGAGCTAGTGAGCAGTAATTCGTGTATGGTCTACCGTATAACCTCTATTAATCCCCCAGTGGGGGACCCCACCCTCTAATAATACACATCCTCTCATTTTTTGACTAGGGTTTCAGAGTTGAGGCCATTTTCGATTTAGAATCTCAAAATTTTTCAGGGCTGAAATTAACCCCTATGGTATTCAACGGTATTTCAACGGTAAAATTGCGACTCGCTACAATTTTGAATTTTTTGATTTCATTATTTTACTGTTTTTTGCACGTTCTTTTAACTTTTTTAACTTAGGCCTTAGGCTTAGGCAGGGGTAGGCCAGCGCACATTAGGACGGGCTCAAACGTGTGCCCAGACTGAGCACCAAAACGCGCCAATTTGAAAAAGCTGTAGCGAGTCACAATTCGTAGCGAGTCGCAGGTCGTTCATTTCAACCTCTTCGCGTGATCCGTATACCCAACCTTTTATTAAATGACAACAATGACAACAAACTCAACAAAAGTTGCCCACACGCTTTATTTAGCTGTCTTTCTTTGTTCGTCTCCGTTTTCTCTTAGGCTTTATATCCAAGTCCTTGTCTCAGACTTTCTAACGAAAGAGTTAGGCTTTTTTCTCGTCTCAGAAGCAATTGGAATGTCTGGTTTGGGACACGCACTGGAAGGCTTTTTCTTTTCGGGCACATCATTGCTGCCATCCGTTTCTGAGGTCGAATTGCTTCTCCTGGATGTTTTGACTGCTAACTTCTTCCGAGACTTGCTTAGCTGGAAATAAATTAAATAGAATGCAGGACAGCAAGCTAATTCCCAAACCTGGACAAAATGTTCTTTTGTCTTCTCCAGGATCCACTGAGATGCTCGGCATTTTTTGGTCTACGAAAAGACGCCACAACAGACCTTATTTCTTCCTGTTTATGGTCCACAGCGAAAATTGGATGCGCTGCTTCCTCAGGGTCAAGAAACACCCTCTCCAAGACTTCTTTTAACCAATTTAACGGCTCCTAAACTTGGTCAATAAATTTCCTATGTAACAATTGGAAAACTCCAATTAAAACCTTACTTCAGGTGCTTGCCAGAAAACAGGCATTTTAACTTGAGAAATATCCTCAGATGACTGGCCATCAATCAGAGATACTTTAGGCGCAGGTTTAACAGGAGCTGCCTCAGGTCGACCCATCAAAGACAGAAAACTGAACCCATTTTTTTCTGTTGTCGATGCTTTGCCTGAAATGTGAACTTAGACGCTACTCAATAGATTAAGAATGTTGAATTGCCGTTTTTCTTCCTTAACTCTTCAGCAAACTCTGGATCCATATTGTAAAAGTTCCCTCTATCGTCGCTTCTGTTAAATCCCCCTAAATATAATTAAATTGACGCACCATTTTCATATTAAAACGCCGAACCTTAACAATATCATTGATCTTTGTAGTTTCGGTATTGATGCCAACATCTTCCGATGTATTCTCGCCCTGTTGCTCCTTCAGCCACTTGACATGAATGGGATCATCGGGATCATATCGAGTAAAGGGGCAGACTTTCTTTTGCTTACTGGGAGCCTGCGTGTTCAAGGAACTTTTCACTTCTTTACCAAGTACTCGAGAAAGAATGCTGAGTTCATTAAGCTTTTCCTTGTGGTGTTGCTCTTCATCCGAATCAGCCTGAAAAGAGTTGACCTGTTCCTCATAAATCAATTTTATAAATCAATTAACCTGTTTTCATCTTCTTCAATAAAGCGCTCATCCAATCTAAAGCGATCATCAGCAAAGTGCATTTCTTTTTTTACCATTTCTTCTCCTAAAGCTCCAAAGAGTTTCTTGCTCATGAACGTGTCAGGATCCGACTTTTCCAAGACAGGCCTTTTATAAACATCATCATTGACCAGCTTCAGGGTTGACGGCAGAGCTTCTTCAGTCTTCGCCCTTTCGGCACGGTATCCTAAAATTGATAAATTTATTTCAAAACAAAGATCGAAAACAAATGAAAAAGTGAGAGATGTCTTTCTACAAGACACGTTAACTCGACATGATTCGAAAAATACCTCTTCTTCTCCTCCGATTCAGATTTAAATACTTTCCGACTTTTTCTTTTCATAGCAGCAGCTGCTCCAGGAGAATCAATGGCACGTAAAGCACATGAAATTTGCATCTTTCTTTGTTCCTGCATTCGGCGCATTTCATCCATTCGCTCAAGACGTCTTTTCTCAGATTCCAGTCGCTTTTGGCTGATCTCTTTGTGCTCCATATTCTGATCTGCATGACCATTCATTTAAACTGAAAATACGGAACATAAAAAATGTAATATTGCAGCAGGTGGTATTTGATTTTGCTCCACATTACTGAAAAAGATCAAATTGAATTGTTGCCCCTAAAATCTGAATTATTGCCCTTTTTTTGCTTTTTTCGGCAATTTATTACGAAAAAAGAAAAAAAGGGCAAGAGTTCAGATTTAGGCAAAAATTTTAGTTACATCCTTAAAGGGCATGCCCGTGCGTTTAAAAAGTTAAGGCGGGACCAGTAAATTTTTTGGATCGTTCTAATTTACACTCATTTTGCGTCAAAACTGATATTTATGACCTTATACTAGTTTTAAAAACTAGGCAGAAAACTTAAAAAATCTTGATAAGAACGCATGTAAAACTTGATAGAGAAAGAAAAAAGTGCTGCTCCCCGCCTTTTCTCAGTGTCAGGCACGGGCATGCCCCTTTAATGAAAAATGCCTCCTAATTGGCTAAAAATGCCCCCTAAATTAAAATTATTATTTTTTTCTTAATTTTTACGTTTATTTTCCAAAATTTTTGTATTGTAATTTTGTATTGGGTTGGTGCATAATTAACGTCAGTTTTTTATTTGCACACTATTCAACAACAACCCAAATATAAGTCCGCCTATAACATTTCTGAATATTATTCTGGAGCATATTCATCCTCTACATCAATAACAGCTTCCCATTTGCTCGGTAGCTGATCAATTTCGCGAGCGAAGAAGTGAGCATTTTTTGACGTAATCCACGCTTTAATATCAGCCACAATTTCTTCTAGGTCATCGTAAATTTTTCCAACGACCATCCCTTCTCAAAGTGATAAAGCAGGATATGACGAATGTGCAAATGATTTTGACACGCATCTCAAAAATTTATTTAATATGTATGAGCAAAAACAGAATGAATTAAAATGTCAGATACTCACTAAATTAACACAACAAAAAACCGACGTTAATTATGTACCAACCCAATACGTATTACGTACACGTGGGCACAAATGGGTTAATACAGCGATAGTTTATCATGAAATTGTGAAAAAATCTGCAAAACTATTATACAAGTTGTAGCACAAATTTCTATATCTTTTTTTTCTGCTAGACAAACATTTGATTCTGATACCGGATTCGTGTTCAGCGTAGTCGATTGCTTACAAAACTGCACTTTAAATAACAAAGTCATTGTCAAAATTCAAATTCCTCTCAAGAAAATAGACATTAAAATTTTAAAGGCAAATATTTATTGTCTTGAGGGGAATTTGAATTTTGACAAGGACTTTGTTATGCGCAACTCCTGGCGGTCATTTTGGTATATAATGAGTTTATAACTAGTATGACAATCATGGCGTACCACTCGGTAACCTGTAGGTATACCTGATCCCACGGGAAGGTGTTGTCTTCTTGTTGGAGGGCCGTTAGATGGGCGACAGCCTGTCGGAGTTGGCTCTTCAGCGGTCCCGACATACAGCTGTATTTTGACCATGTACAACTTGTTAGCTTTCGGACCCGTTTTCACCTACTTGGTCAATAATTAAAGCGAGGACGCGCACCATTGTGTTCAGAATGAAAAAATGAGTCAGAATCAACGCTTGTTCCAACCCACCATTCTTGTTTTTTAAGTTTCAGGTTTTTCGTGGCAAATTTCGGTTTTTTTTGTGGCATTTTTCAGGTTTTTAGCAAACCAAATCAGTAATAGCCAAAAAATATAAGGGGCCAAGACAAAATTAGCAGTTTCTCAAATTTTCACATTTACGAAAATCTGACTCGCCGTTTACGTACTAATATTTTTGAACAAATGAATATTTTTGTTAGCAGAAAAATCGTTTTGTAAAACCGCGCTTAATTGTTATTTAAATTTTATTTGGCAAAGAGTTTTATTGTTTATTTCAGATTATTAAGTTTTTGCATCAGAAATCACTTGTAATGTGAGCAATTGTTTGAACTTTAAGATAGTTTGATCATTTACCGGCCGGGGTAAACTTATCAAAATCGAAATTTGTCAAACGTAGGTTTTGCCAAAACGAAACTTGTCATGATTAAGCTTTCCAAAACAAATTTGTCGATGCAAAACCTGTCGAAACGAAGAATTTTAAAAACCAAAGTTTTCAAAAGTATGTTTTGTCAAAAACAAAAATACTTCATAACGAAATTTGTCCAAAATTGCCTTGGTCTTCCTTTGGATGAAAAATGTGAAAAAAATTTGACCCTAGTATAGAATATTGACCACCTCCCCCTCTCCCCCTATTTTTTCTTTTGAAACTTAAACTATTTTTTGATCTGCAACTTATTCGTATTCCTTTTTCTAATCTTAGGTATCTCCGTGATAGATTAACTACTGTGATCGTTTTTTTGGTAAGATTGATCGGATGGCAAAGGGTGACTAGACATTTTGACGCTAGTAGCGAATACCCCCCCCCCAACGATTTTCACTTTTTTACTTAAGTAAAACGTACCCAAATTTATGTCCCAGACCCCGGATAATATGGGACGCAACTAACTCGCCAACAAAAGACTCGCCAACGCAAAAGACTCGCCAACGTAAGAACTCGCCAACGCTAAAACTCGCCAACGTAGAAGACTCGCCAACGTTAAATCTCGCCAACGGCAAATCTCGCAAACGACGAAACTCGCCAATGGCAAAACTCGCCAACGAAAAACTCGCCAACGCCATAACTCGCCAACGCAAAAAGCTCGCCAACGGAAAACTCGCCAACGGCGAAACTCGCCAATGAAAAACTCGCCAACGCAGAACTCGCCATTGCGAAACCTACAAATATATATTTTAAATCTTTTTTCAGGAATTTTTAAATTTTCTATTTTGAAAAAGGATACATATATTCATTTCATTTAAGAATATGTGTGACGAACTACATTAATTTCGATAGCATCTTAGTCTAAGATCTTAGAGCAACTACTATGCCATTGAAAGGAGCGGGTAATTCTCATAAACGCATCGTCTAGGGCACAGGTTCGACGACCGCTAGCTGCTTGTCTTTTTTTTCATCTCCTTCAATCTATACTTGGCGTCCAAACGATACTCACACTCTTGATTATTAAACAAGATTATATCACGGAGTTACACACCTACCGAGCTTATTTACAGGCTAAAATCGGCTTAATTTTTGAAAGTCGATGATTTTGGAGGTTTTTTGACTGGTTTAACTGATATTTCCTGACTTTTTTTCTACTAGTCACACGTTTCGCATACAAAATTTAGCCAAGATTCTAATCTTACATTTGAGCTATGGAACTTAGAAGAAAGTAATATTCACATACAGCTACAATTCAAAAAACACCCAACGATGTCCAATTCCATGCCATCCTACACAATTTTGTCATTTGCATGAAATCGCAAATTAGGGCATTTGCTGACAGTCAAGCAGTGCTGAACATAGTCGCAATTGATTGCTTGATGGTTTTGGGCCCAGTAGTTAGTGAACTTGATAAAAAATAAATAAAGTAAATACAGTGTGCCTTGGTCGAACCCTTACAACTTTGCCTCTGGTCGAACCGAATCGAACCTTAGATTCGAACCTTCATTTTTCGCCACTCTTTACAGTCGAGCCATAGGCTCAGCATACAAAATTTCAGGCAGACGCTCCAAAGAGCTCTCCTATGCGTACACACCTCGAGATCCACTCGGCCAAAATGCATGTGTACAATGAACTATGTATACTTTCCCTCCACCAAAAGTTACTGGGTTTCACGGTGAGCCTCAACGCTTAGAAAATAATTACTCTGAGGATCCTAACTATCTTAAAGAAGTGGCTTCTGTACTGTCCCTTCACTTCAAAATATAGCCATTTGTCCCTCTTGAAATCTCCTTTCTGGTCCTTTCATGGCGAAATCATTGATCCAAAATGATTTTGAGCAGTCCTGAAAAAGTAGTTTTGGGGTCGGTGGGGTTTTAATGCGTTGGCGAGTTTTGCGTTGGCGAGTTTTTCGTTGGCGAGTTTTTGTTTGGCAATTTGCCGTTGGCGAGTTTAACATGGCGAGTTTTACTGTTGGCCAGTTTTCGCTGTTGGCGAGTTTTTGGTTGGCGAGTTTTGCCGCTGGCGAGTTTTTTTAGCGTTGGCGAGTTATGGTGTTGGCGAGTATTTTGCGTTGGCGAGTTATGGCGTTGGCGAGACGGTTGCGTCCCGAAAATATGCGTAAACTCTTTATTAGTCACAACTTCCGTACGCTGGCCTACCCCAAGCCTAAGCCTGAACTTGTTGTTTCAAAGGGTAGTTACAGCAATTTTAAAAGGTCGGATTCTTGTGGGGGGGGTATTCGCTACTAGCGCCGACATTTTCTACTATTAGTAGAATTATCGCGCGACATTGTCTACTATTATAATAAAATTCGGTTGTTTCGCCCGAATTTCACTAAAAAGAGTACAAAATGTCGCGCTTAACAAATATTTAAAAATTAAACTCGGTAGTACTCGCGGAGAGAAGAAAACCATAATAACAGCTTTGCAAAACATTGCCTTTGCCCTCAGATATAGACCCTCAAAGTTGAGGGGTCTTTATTTATAAACTTAATTTTTTTTTAAAAGCCCTTTTATTTATTTTTTGAAACTTAAGTCCCGTAAAAATATTCGAAACCCGTTTTTTCTTCGACAACCCTAGTCATAAATATCAGATTTACCACTTTTCTTCTAAAACCTAAGATCTAATCTTGCATCCTGCCGATTCGTGACGGCGTAGAGGAAATCGAATATTGTCTCATCGACTAATCAGTCCTATGTTTTGCCTAATTTTACCAAAAAATTGCAACTCTCACTTAATTGTATTGACATTTATTAGATTTTATTATTTTAGTTCTCTAAATGGACGACTGTCTAATGATCTTCCTATGTTTTGTTATCTTTACTTCCCTAACTCTTAACTTTTTTTCTTTTCTGTCCGATGGTGTTATCTTCTCTACATTGTTTCATCCCTTCCTTCCTTGCCATTACTAATACTGTTTTGCGTTGCCAAATATGTGGACAAAAAGACACAACCGCATGGCCTCTATTTCTCCTATATGTGTATTGTGGAACAAACAAAGGGGAATTGAAATCGAATTTTCTGGGTGCAGACCAGAGAGTTGCTGACTCACAAACTGTATTTTCAATATTTTTGGCTTTTTAGCATTTTCTCTGACTAATGTAATGACTGAAGTGACGGAAATTATGAGTACAGTAATAGTGGGTAGAGAGCACAAGGACCTGCTCTATTTGTGAACACCTTAGCTGGCCAGCTTCCTCTCCCCTCCCCGTCTTTGTTTAGCTGGGGTCACCGAAACTGTTTTGTTTGCTAGCTGAATATCATCATGAATTTATTGAGTGTGGTGTCCTCCACTCATTAGTCCTTTCTATCGATTTTTTGAAAATTTATAAACTTAATTTTTTTTCATTGCAGGTATTTTTTTTGACTGGCATGGTGTGCTTTCGAACATACATCACCTAATAAAGCATGGTAGCTGAATTTGTAAAGCGGTTTCATACCGTTTTGTTTTGCCATTTTGTTTGTTTGGAGGTCAGTTGATTTTTCCCTAATAACTTGGTGTTCGTAATTAAGTCATGTCAATAATGTATGGCTCACTATTTCCATTCCCCTGGTTGTTATTTGATTACTGCTTAAGTGTAGCGAACTGAAAAATTGATATCCATTGAAGGATAGGTCTCAAATTTCTGGCAAACCCTGCTATTTGGTACCCTGCTCAGAAACCCTGCTCAGCAATTTTACTAAACTGGCTAATTTTTTTACAGGAGCCCTTTTGAGGCCTAGTTTTGTGTCCATAATCTATGTGGTGCTCGCCTTGATCGGTCCTGCCTTCCCATCTATTAGGAAGAATATTCCAACATCTCGTATGGTTTATTTCAAGTAACCTCATTTTCTAATTTTTTTACATTTCCAGCATTTACAAGAGCCTATTTGCTGGTGTGTGTTGCCGTATCCTTGCTACTGACTATCCTCCAATTCGGCTATCAGTTTTCGAATACTTCACAGTTAACGACAAAACCTATGAACAAGAATGTTTGGATGCGGGTGGAGACTTGAACTACTGGCTCAGACAGACTGGTTTTATCAGGTCTAACTGATGAATTTTTTTCCCTCTAGGCTTTTTTTTTCATAATTATGACCATTGCAGAGTGCCTGAATCCGTTGCTTGGTCGGCTTTAGAATAATTGCCCTGAAATTGCTGCTTTGATCGGCTCAATAACCACCCTAATCATCTGCACCGTATTTCAAACTGACAACAACCCTGATGGCAGCACTGATTTGATGGGTGTTCAAACAGTGCCTTCTTCTGCCAGCTCAACTAATCAGTAAATTTTTGAGATGAATGTAATTTCCCTTTTCACGTTTTTAATTTTTGTAGAAATACTGTGAGGAGCAATCAAAGACCTAAATTGGATTTCACGTCAGCGCTCGTTCCTTCACTGAAACGTGTGTCGGATGTGCTTCTGATGCTGTGTGTGTGTGGCTATTGGTGCTGTTCAGGTAACATTTTGATATACATTAAGGTGGTTGTACCTATTTTCACAGCAATTTGTGATATTTTCTTTATCCAGGTAAAAAATAAATAAAAATATGTGAATCAAGCAAAAATTTTGGAAAAAATCGGACAAAAAATGGCAGTCCAAATTTTTTCAAATTTATCTTATTTTTTTATCTCAAATCTTGAGGTCTTTTATTGTCAGACTTAGCTGGTGGAATATAGTAATGGGTTAAGTACCCCTGCTCCCAAAGTTATGTACCCTAGGGCACGTACCCTGACTGATAATCATATGAACAAAGGTAGGGTATATTTATAGCAATACCCACAAAATGGACTTATTTACCCCTATATTTTTCAAGGCCAAATTAAATGTTATGCAAAAATTAAAACAATTCGCCGGGAATATCCCCATAAAAAATCAGACTCTTTTTTCACATCTCTAATAAACAATACTTTTTAGCCTTCCCTCCTGAATGCCACATACTTCGTTATATTTCTGGTGGTTTTGACTTGGTGGGCTCTGTACACGCCTCTCAAACGAAACACATTCAATGCCATCAAACGTTTCTTGATTCTCTACTCCGCACTCCACTTCTTAGCCATATACATTTATCAAATCCAAATGGTCCAAGACGCTATTCCACCAAAAGACTTTCTTGCAAGGTTTGTCAATATTCCGTACACACTCATTTGGCGAAACTCATTTGGGCGCCCTCATTTGGCGCCCTCATTTGGGCGAAACTCATTTGGCGCCCTCGTTTGGGCGCCCTCATTTGGCGCCAATATTTTATATTGGTTTTTAAATGTCTCAGATAGTCTGAAAAGGATATGTTAAAGGGGCATGGTCGTGCCGATGGGAGAAAAGGCGCGAACCAGCAGTTCTTTTCTTTCTCGATAAATTTTTACATTCCTTCTCGTCTAGATTTTTTAAGTTTTCTGTCTAGTTTTTAAAAGCAGAATAAGGTCATCTATATCAGATTTGTCGCAGAACGAGTGAAAAATGGGACGATTCGAAAAAATTCGAAAAAACTGCTGGTTCGCGCCTTAACGCACGGGCATGCCCCTTTAACCCTAGGGATGGTAGAGAAACCATCACGTACCCACATGTAAAGGGTATCCAGCTCCATAATCCTAAAATTTTACATTTAGTGAAAATCGATCAAAATCCATTTTATCCTATCCGAAATCAAGTGCTAAACATGTTTTGGTAGTTCCATAACATTTTCATTGGTGTTGCCACCTGAAAACCTGGGTACCACCACCATTCTGCCCACTCTTTAAGCCCACTCATTCCTCACAACATTTTGTGTCCCCAAGTTAGTGAACTCGGACTAGGAACAACTAAACCAAGTGGTCGACTACTCGGTTTAGTTGATCCATGGATTATCCAGTAGAACTGAGGTTGGTCATATTTCGTTTTTCATGTTCCGAATCTTGTTTTCTGGAGTGATTCGGGCATGCTAAAGATGGTTTGATAGTGGTAAAAGGCCATTTTCTTGAATATTTTTTGAGTTTTGGAGAATAATTGATTTTACCGAAACTCGATTTTAAAAACTCAATAAATTTTCGAGAAAATGGCATTTGACCACTATCAAACCGTCTTCAGCGTGCCCGAATTAGTCCAGAAAACAGGTTTTGGAAAGTGAAAATGTAAAAAAAATTTTATTTTTGTGATCCAAGTAGATCACCACTTGCTTTGTCGGTACATGGACATCCAGCAAAACTGCTGTTGGTTTATAAGAACAATGTTTGAATTAACAAGTAAAATTGTGAAGACAAAAATATAAAAACATTGCGTTTCGTGAATTTTTGTGGATCAATTCGCTCTAGATCAATTCGACGCCGCCTGGTGGATACCCTTCATGGGGGGTACTTGGTGGCTAACTTACAAGCACTGAGGTTAACGTATCTTTTCAGACTATCTGAGACATTTAAAGACAATATAAAATAAATGGCGCCAAATGAGGGCGCCCAAATGAGGCGCCCAAACGAGGGCGCCCAAATGAGTTTCGCCAAATGAGGGCGCCCAAATGAGGGCGCCCAAATGAGTTTCGCCAAATGAGGCGCCCAATGAGTTTCGCCCAAATGAGTACGACCCAATATTCGCCAAATCCTATTTTAAATTATTTGTTTCCAGACTGATTGGTCTGACAGCTTTGGTCAGTTCAGAGTGCACAAAAGATTCTCCGTGGTGGGAGCTAAAAGTTCCTGAATACACCAGTTGGACTGGCTATGTCAACTTTGCCTTCCTATGTTCATCTACCACCTGTTGGTGGTGCAGTACTCTTGGACTCGCAATGGAGTAAAGGGATTTGGCAAGTCCCTCCTAGGTGGAATGAGCTCTGGAGAAGACCAGGAAGATGGTGGATCCTCGGTGCATGAAGAGGTAAGTGGTCTAGCTTTTGTCTATTGCTAGTCTCACTTTCCTTGAAGCACCGTAGTAGTAGCACTAGATTAGTGGGAGTGGTTATGGTTTGATTTGCGCCACTTCTCAGCCTTAACCTCTTCTTGTTCTGTCTCTAAGCTTTTTGGTTGTGGTAAATAGTAGACAATAATTTATTCAGCAATATGCGCTCTCTGAACTCAACAACCACTCGGTGGTGGAGCAAGAGGAGGCCGCAAAAGGCGGTAGGGAGTTTGCAAATAAGCTGTAATACTAGTTTAACACTGTTTCTATGGGCTATTATTGCTTCTAACATTTTTGCACTTTTTTCAAATTTGCTTTGGACGATCCGTAATAATGTCCAGGTTGGGGAATACATCCATCAGGTAACAATGCGATTCTAGTTTCTTACAAGATAATTTATTGCAACATGTTTAAAAATGTAGAACAAAAAGGTGAACGTGTGAACCAAATTATTTTTTTGATTTGCTACATAATTTTACCTTTTTGGTCTAAATTTTGCAAAGATCGAACTAGAATTGCAGGCTACCTGCCGTAACCAATTTTAAAAAGTAGTCATTTTTATATATTTTTTTTGATCGAAACAAAAAAACTAGGCAATTTTTCCAAAATCTTGCTACTTTTCCGTTTTGTCCATTTGCTTTGCTTACATTTTTCGCGATCTCTCTTTTTGGATGGCAATGCTTTTTCGTGTGTCAGAACACTTATTTTGTGTTATTTTTTTAGTTTTGGTTACCTTTTTTACCAATCCGAAATACCATTGGGTAGTTCTGCGAATATAGTTTCCGAATTTTCGAAAAAATATCACAAAAAGCAAGAGTATTGATGAAAAAACTTTATTTGCTTAATTTTCTTAAAAAGATAGACAAAATCAAAAAAAAAATTGACGAAAAAATAAATGTTTGATACACAAGAAAGCGTGTTGCTATTTTGGTTGATTTTTATGCGTTGACAAATAGGGTTGACAATTTACATAGTTTTTCGAAAGTCAATTAGATTTGACTTTCGTGGGGTATTTTGTATCGGGGCTATTGATACTTGACTGTACTAACTTTACATTCAGAAAATTATAGAATTGTTAAAAGTTCCCCACCTTATTTGTCAAAAATTTTGCTTCAGTTTTTGATTTATCCTTTTTCTCTGTTTCATTTAACAACCATATAACCAAATCGACTTTTTAGCTTTATCAAATACTGAAGTGAGGATTTTGATGCTGCTCAATTGCCAGTGCAGAGGATAACATCAGAGGTGTTGGATAGACAGAAAATTTGCATGATAGTTAATGGTTTGTCATCATTGTTCCAAAAATGTGATATAGTCAAAGTCTTATTGGTTGCAGTGACGAATCCTCCCCCCCCCACGGGGACTGATCAGGTGGAGGAGAACTTCATATTCGTGTTTCTCGACCCGATTACATGAGAAAGCCGCGCGTTTTTTTGGTTCTGAGAAATTTTTTTTTCGAACCACAGGGGGGTATCATGGTTTTTAGTCAAAATTTGAAAATTTTAAATTGGCGCCTTTTGAATTTAAAAGGAATGAGGGCTGTATTGGGAGGGGAAGGGAATAAAAGGGGCCACTTTTATGGCAGAACATTATAAGGGCTTGGAGTTGAGATGCGCACACCCACATACCTTAGACACAAATCACTCGAAGTGACTCTGGATGCATGAAAAAGCATGCATACCAGAGTTTATTTATGCGTAGGCCCCAGTATTCAAAACTATGTTCAACATCTTCTTTTTAGTGGCCCTGAGTCATTAGTGCCCCTTTTATTCCCTTCCCTCCCTATACAGCCCTTAATCCCTCTAAAATTCAAAAGGCGCCAATTCAAATTTTAAAATTTTGACTAAAAACCATGATACCCCCCCTGTGGATCGAAAATTTTTTTTCTCAGAACCAAAAAACAGCCGGCTTTCTCATGAAATCGGGTCGAGAAACACGAATATGAAGTTATCTCCTCCACCTGATCAGTCCCCGTGGGGGGGGATTCTGAACTCAAGCCGTCTTATTTAACATACACTCCTCAGTTTGTCCCTTAGCTGGGCCCGACACCAACATCCCTCGTATTCCCCCTAGTTATACTGGTCTCCTTTACCAAAAGTTGTGATAATCAGAAAACCTTTTTTTTTATTTAAAATATGGCATTATCAGTTGTTACCTTATAGTTTATTTTACAGGACCAAATGAAAAGAACACGACTATGACTGCTCAAGGACTGCAGGCCTTTCTTTATTTTGGACTGTATCACTGTTATGTATTTGCCCTCCTTGCCATGATGGTACATTTTCACTTCGTCTTCCCATCTATGTTATTCATAAATTATAGACGTGGGTTTGCTGTATCACTCTGTATTCGGACTACTCTTCCTGGTCTTCTCCTGTGTCATCTGGGCACTGAGAAACTCCAGGAAATGGTCTTTTGACTTGTCTCCAGCCATTCTGTTCTACACCGAAGTAAAACCATATATCTCACCTACTTTTATATCAGCCTTTGTTTCAGTTTCTGTTGCTTGCTCAATATGTTTTAGCATGGATCTAAAGCAGGAACTGTCTCACGAAATCCTATATGAAATTATTGGCTTCATTTTCGCTGAAAACAGAACTGAATCTTTCATCACGCTATGTGTCAAGGTAGGCTAATTTGTGGCTGAAATGTGTCACAAAAAATCTATGAAAAATTTCAAATTCGCAAAAAAAGTTAACTAAGCCGCAAAAAAAATTTTTCGTGGCTTATTTCAGTTTTTTCGCAAACCAGGGCATTTCGAATTTTGACAACATTTGAAAGAATAAAGTAATTTCATCCTCTTCTTAAAGAACCGTGCCCTTGAGTTCATGTATGTGTCATAATGTGCGTCTTCTTAAGCTCATAGTGATATCGGCACAGTGAGTTGCTGTCATAAAGTGGGCTTTCGTAGCAGCAAAACGATAAATATTTAAAAAGAATGTCTTAGTGCCCTGGTATAAGCCAATTTTATGTCACTTTTTGATACCTTTTCTGATCCATTCTTGATCTAAAGTAAAATTTGTGGAGCAGATACCAATTCCCTCAATAATTTCGAAAAATATTTTTCCAATTTTTTGTTCATTAACAGTCGCCTTCCAAGCGTAGTAAGTGTTGCGATAAACTCAGAATTTCACGCGCAACACATTGGTGCAAAAAAATTTGAAAAAAGTCGGTATGAGATGGTGGAAACCCCTCCTGAAAGTAAGCTGTTTTTGGTCACCCTCAAACACCTGAAATTTTGAGAATGGTAGTAATTTAGATGGTGGTCACCAAAATTTCTGTTTCACCTAGGCGTAAAGCCACTCAAAATATTAAGCTGGATCAGAGCTATCTATTGAGCCCAAAGTTGCATCAGAGTGGTCATAGTTTCACATAGAATTTACGATTTTCTCTCAAAGATCCAGTTTCTGGATATTCTTTTTTGCGACATTGAAATGCCAAAAGTCTGCCTACAAATCAGTTCTAGCTAAATGATCAATGGAAAATAAAAGAATAAAATCTTGTGGTTATTTTGGCACTAAATACAGCAATCGTTTATCATAAAATTGCAACAAATTATGCAAAATTAATATATAAGTTGTAGCGCAACTTTTCTATAACTTTATTCCCGCTTGAAAAAACTTCAATTCTGACACCGGATTCGTGTTCAGCGTAGTCAATTTGCATGTAAAATGTTCTTGAAATAAAAAAGTCACTGTCAAATTCCAAATTCCAATCAAGACAAAATTATTTGAATATAAAATTTGAATATTTTTGTCTTGAGCGGAATTTGGAATTTGACAGTGATTTTTTATTTCAAGAACAGTTTTACATGCAAATTGACTACGCTGAACACGAATCCGGTGTCAGAATTAAACTTTTTTTTAAATTCTGATTCCAACGCAACACTTACTACGCTTGGGAAGGCGAGTGTTAATCAACAAAGAAATAAGTAAGATGCGGTGTTTTGTTCTCTATGAGAAATTTATTCATCAAGCATTTCTACTTTTCTGAGGTGAAAAATAATATTCTAACTTAATTAATTCATTCTTATCTTTCTTGATTTTCTCAAAAGTTATCGCGGAACAAATTTTTGACATTTTTTTGGTTAGAAAGGGACACATAGGTGGCAATAGTTCATCAAAACATTAATAATTATAAATAGAGGCGAGGTTTCTTTTCCCAAACGCTCCTGATAGTGTTACCAGCATGGGAAAGGGGGAGGGAGGGGAGTGATGAGCGCTCCTGTTTCTTGATGTTTTGTTCATTGTTGACTTTACAGGTGTGATTCATTAGGGGTGGAGGAAGTACCCTGGGAGAGATTATTGGATGTCTGTTTTTTACGGAAAGTGCAGCAGCAAACCATTTGTGTTGATAATCTGCTGCTAATCCACTCTCATTGATTTGATTGATGGTTTTCAAAGACTGGTATTGAATGCAAAAAAGACACTTTTTTTAATGTGACCTTGGATGCTGGGGAACAGACTTGATGCGGTGATAAAAACTTTTTAATGATTGTAAACCTTTTAAGCTGCGTAATAAAAATATGGCGTGTCAAGTTTTATTTGAATTTGAGATCATAACTTTGCAGTCTTTTTTCACACTAAATTCTTCAAGGCATAAGAAAGGGTAAATAGGTAGCAATCTTTAGAATGTCTCTGATTTTTCCAAAACTTACTTTTAGCCAAATTTTGGCGTAGTTTTTGGACTTGGAATAAAAAAAAACATGTCATCAAGAAAATTTAGCTGTTTTCCGAAGGGTTTTACAAGTGAAAGTGTCTCAAAATAGCTACGTTTTATCCAACAAAAAAAACTATATCCAAATCCTAAAAGTACCTTGAACGAACTTGTGAGTTAGTTTTATAAAAACACTAACTGTGAAGCAGTGCTGTTATCAAAAATTTTATTTAAAAAACAGCACAAACAGAACACATTTTTGTGCTCTGTTTTTTTGCCAAATTTAATTTGCTGTAAAACAGCACAACTGTCTAACCATGGTTTTCCTACGCTTTTCTTCCCATTTTCCTCATTTTCACCAGCATTTTTTTTACCAATTTACTACTAATTAGTCAAATGGAGACGTAGTTAATTTAAAATTAAGCTTATCTATCCTATTTCTTTTACCGAGAATTTCGTGTCTTTTTTATTTCTGCCAGTTACCTTTAGAGTTTAATACGCGCTCTATATTTTGTCCAGCAAACATAATTTATCGTTAAAAATTTACGATTTTTTAACACACCTTTGTTGTGTGTTTGTGTCACAGGTGATTGGGCGCTCCATCATATGTTCATACAGGATCGATTTCTGCTCTTAAAAAGATATTTCAATAGACCCTACCTTCTTTTTTCTACACATTATTCTGTGGCTCTAGAATATGTGTGTTGAATTTTGTATGTATTGTGTGTTTGAAATTGATTTTTTAATCTTTTCGTCTGATTAAGGGCTGACTTAAAACCATTCGTGCGAATGCATATTACTGTGGTAAAAAGTGATATATTCATGGTTTGCTAGACTTTACCAAAAAGAGTGTGTGTATTCAATGGATTTCGCCTTTAGCTGGCCAGTCTCGTTGTTTGTGTAACTTTTTGTGATTGGAAGAGATAAAATATTGTTTGCATGAAAAATATTTTTTTATTAAATATAAAAGTTGGCTATCTCAGTTATTGGTTCGGGCGCTTCATGTCTTGCTTTCCATATGAAAAAGACACAATCTTGCCATGCCAATATTTCATTATTTTTTGATGCCTTTTCGAATTGAAAGTCACACAAATCCAAATTTGTATATAAATATATACAGTTGAAACTCGATTTAACGAATTTCAAGGGACCGGCCAAAAAGTTTCGTTAAATAGAGTTTCGCTTTCTTAAGTTTTTAAAATTTTCGTTAAATCGAGTTTTGAAACTTTTTTATTCATTAAATTATTTATCGGCAAATAATCAGATCCAACATACACCTCGAAATGAACCTATTAAGACTGAGAGCAAAAATTAATAACTTTCATCTCCTGACGTCGTTCGAAAACCTTATGCACCGGTCAATTTTTGAGAGAGCGATTCAAATAGCAGTCAGTGTTTGCGCCAGTGGGTGAATAAGGTGGTTCGGGCAAAGATCCAACTCATGCTCAGCGATATTGGGAATCGCTGCACCCTTCTTTCAATATGGGGTTCGTTCAAATCCTAAATATCTTAGTCTTGCTCGAAATGGCATAGCGTAATATCGCGAATTCGAAATTTGAAAAAGGACGGCAGATTTTGGAAACAAAACGTCATTTTCCAGAAAAAGACGTCAATTTTCGAAAAAAAAACGGCATTTTTCAGTTTGGTCATTAATTTTTAGACGATTTTGTGGATTTTCGCTAAATCGAGTGTCGACTTTTCCAGTAGGGACCGCCAAAACGTTTCGTTAAATCGAGTTTTTCGTTAAATAGAGTTTCGTTAAATCGAGTTTTGACTGTAAAAAACTTAAAAATGTATGTGTAAAATGGAAAAGCTAAAAATAATAATAAAATCTATTTAAGGTATTATTTTAAAAAAATGTTTTTGAAAAATTTTTGCATCATGTAATTTTCCTGACAGATCAATTATTTTTTATTTGCCACTTCTGTGTGTTGCGCAACTTCCTTCATTGCTTTGTTTACTTTTCTAACCCACTTGAAGTTGGGGTACTAATCCACCTTTTATCCATCTCTTACAGAATGGGGTTATAACTACTCAATACCAGTTCACTAGGCACCTACCTACCCACCTAGTAGCCCGATCACTTTTTTATTTGCTTATTTCCTGATATGTGTTCGGCTGCCTGTTCTCTAACCCACTGGTTCTCGTTTAAGAATTGCCACTTAAATGACAACAAACATGAAGAGTGACTAATTTTCATATCTTTCTGGGCAGAGAAAGAAAAAAAGAATGTTATGTTGGAAATAAAATCAATTTTACATTGAAAAAAAGGCTAAGCATATGACTTTATTCAATTTTAATTATTTTCAGATTTTGTTGAGTTTGCCGCTGTTCGTGCTTCTTCGTTTACATCTGCGGGAGGACTATTACAATTCTTTGAGTGACAATGACCGGCTGAAGAGGCTGACTTATGGCACTTTTGACATATCTGCTTCCTCATCAAGAAGTGCGGCTCTGCAGAGAATCCAAGCTAACAGAACGGGCGAAAATGTAAGTACTTTTGCCGTGGTTTCTGTGTTCAGCCGTATAATGATTTTTTTTGTAATTTAAATATTTCGCAATTATGATGCTAATTTCAGGGCGGGGAGGCATTTGGATTTATTACTCATTTCTTCATCAAGTATTGGATATTTGTGGTGATCACTTTCTTGCTAATCAATTGCCCCTTGACAGACAGCCTACGTGTTTATTTATATTCGATTGGATTCTTCGTTTTCTTCGCCGCTCTCATTGTCAGCTTGCATGTGAGTAGTTTCTATAGTCAACTGTACTCCTTTGATTTTGTTCATTTTAATATAACACTTTAGATTTCATTTACATTCTTCCGCAAAACTATTTACTTGTTCCTGACTGTGCTTATAGTCTACGCTTCAGTGGTGCTAATATCTGTTTACACCTATCAGTTCCGAGACGTTGCGGATTTTATCCACAATCACACTATCCTTAATAAGAACTGGACGGAAGACATCGGACTGATTGTCTTTGAAAACAGTGCTAACGACGTTACGTAAGCTCATTAAATCGTATTTCAAATATCAGTATATTTTTCAATCTCTATTACTTGATATTTAATCATTTTTTCTGTAGCGAACTGTGGACTTTTTTCCACTGTAGGCATTTTAAATGAGGTGGCATGTTTTTTTTTTCAACATCGGCAGTTAGTTAAGATCATGAAATGTCGTTAAATCAAAAGTTGATTATATTATATTAAAAGCAGAGTCTTACTGGAAAAAGTTTTAACGTTTGCAGAAAAATTAAAATTATATTAATTTTCTAAACTGGATGATCAAGCTACGTTTGCCGAAAAATCTCCAAAGTGGTCGTGAAAGTATCGGATAAGGCGTGGGTTAAACTGGAAGGGCTAGATATGAATAAAGTAGAGATTTAATAGTTCTTCTTTTGTTGGGGGTGGGAGTCCCGGTCTATGACTAAGAAAAAACTCGAACCGGGACCGGGATGTTTTAAATTGAACCGGCGGGATTCCGGAACCGGATTTTAGGTCAAATTTCCGTTTAACGGGACAGGGACCCGGCCGATACTCAGTCCCGTTACTGTCTCTAGTTAGAATGTCTCACGGCTCCTAAAAAATGTGAACTGTACATCAGGCAAATTTGACGCCAAAGGCAAAAATCTTAAAAAAGGCTGTGTTTTAGTTTGTTTTATCCAACATTCTGGTTTTATGATTTCCATTCTACCTTTTGTAAGTTTATTCTGAAAAAACTCATCACATTCAGCACTTTCGAATAAGTCACTCCCCATGAACATAACGAATTTCAAATCTAGACAAAAGTTTCATGAACATTCCTGAAATTTTTCTTAATTGATATTATTGCCAACTTTTTTGTCAATAAATTTCTAAAGCAAACCTCAGACCTCATAAAAATGTAAATTCGCTGCGTTTTGTTACCAAATACATATATAAAAATGCAAATTTTAGGTATCTTATTCAAAAGTTAGACAGAAAACGCAAAAGTCTCAATTTTCACAGGGGGAATGGCAGTTGTCGCCTGTAGCCGGCTAAAAGCGCAAACCGAATTTGCTGCAAAAAGATTAAATTTGTCACAGAAAAAACTGAGTTTGCCACAAAAAAACTAAATTTGCCACAAAAAATTACTACAAATAAAAAAAGTTAGCTAAAAATAAATTTGCCACAAAAAAACATTTTTGCCACAAAAACTGATTAATCTCACCAAATTTCAGTCTTCTTTTCAAGAGTCTAATTCTGCCGATCTCTCTTATCGTGGTGACCATGCTGCAGTTGAAGTTCTTCCACGACCCTTGGACCAAATTGGTACAGGGATCTGGCAATGGTCAGACTCACAGGGTAGCTACAAGTGGTAGGAAAATATGATGTTTTGATTTTTTTTTCAGTATCATTATTTTGCAGGTGTGGATGGAGCAATGAACAGAGCTAAACACCAGAGTAGAGAAGTAATTGAAGTGTTATGGAGGTTAGCAGAAGTCCACGGCTACAGATTGATCCTCTTTGTTCTGGTGCTGGTGGCAGTATCCCATTTTTGTGCGCTGAACTTTGTAATTATTGTGTTCGTGGCACTTGCAGCTTGCCTTCCCTCTCTTTCAAGAATGATCTCTTTGCTGTTATGTTTGTATATGTCTACTGTTTTCATCGCTAGAAGGATATACCAGGTGTGTTTAACCAGAAAAATGCTGCAAAAAATATTGGCATACAATTTTTTATAAACATTTTTAAGAAATAAAATTGATACTTTAGCTACACCTAACCCAAAACTCGGGTATCACAGAGGAAGGCTCTATTAACCGTATTCTGGATGGTGGTTCTTGTGAACAATCCAAAAATGACACCTTGCCAGAATTTCAGTGTGCTTCCAAGTGGATTGGATTTGAGGAAACAAATGATCTCCAGAGCGATTTGAAGGTACTCATTGACTTTTCTATATGTCCTTCTATATTGATTCATGCTCAGGGTCTTGTCCTTGTGATCGTCCTCATTGGCTTACAGCTCTGTGTGCGCTATAGACAGAAACACAGAAGAACTATGTTGGGCGTTCCAGAGCCTGCTCCCGGCACTATATTCTCAGGTATATTGGTGAAAAAGTTTTAAAAGGTCAGGTTGGCTCGAAACTCTAACCTAAAACCATGCTCATTAGATTCAAGCTGACACAAAGTTACTTCAAAAAAAATCATATTTCTTTTCGGACGGTACTTTTTTCAATAATGTTTTTGTATGAATATTCTGTTTTTCAATTATCTATTGGTTAATCTTCGAGCTCCTGCTAGCTTCAATGTTGTTATTGATTTGTGGGGAAATATAAAATTCCCGTAAAAAATTTATTGAGCCAAACTCTGTCAGAAAACTAAGAAAATATCCACAGAGCCTAATTATTTCAGAAGCAACTCCATTAAGCTTTGATGCCAACATTTTGAGTTGTTTCAAATGCCTTCTCAATTACGGGTTTTACAAATTTGGACTTGAGGTATATCTACCTTTTGATTTTGTTTAAAAAGTATCTCATAACAGATCTCAATGTCGGCAATGGTCATAGTTGCCTGGTTCCGCATGGACTTTTTGGCTGGGATGCTGATTGTTTGGTTGGTGTGCTTCGTAGTTATGTCCAGAGCTGGGTGTCGAGTGGTTTGGCCAGTCTTCCTAATCTATCTGGCTGTGCTTTTCCCTCTCCAATATGCCATGGCAATCGGTTTGCCCAGTGAGTGGGGCATAGGTATATATAAACAGCCTGTTTTGCTTTGTAATTATACTATTTACAATTTTTTAAAGAATATCCATGGACACACATATTGACAGATGTTGACCTAGACAACAACTTATCCGTTTTCCTTGACTTAGCCAATTATAATTTGCCTGCTGAGAGGTTCTACATATTCATCATTTGTGATGCTATCTTATTGTTAATTGTGGCTGCGCAGGTACTTCATATTAATGGCTAATTAATAAGCCTAGACTCTGAATTTTCAGGAATTGGTGTTTCGACAAGAGGGAGAAAGTCATCCAGCTGGCTCTAATGAATCTATTTACAAAGATGGAGGATACCTTTTGCACAAGGAAAATCCGAGATATGACTTTGTGGTGGAGCAGAAGTAAGTTATTGGTGGTTAAAAAAAATCTTAGGCAATAGGGTATTTGAACTGTATTTTTTTAAGTTGACACCTAACTTTTAATCAAAAAATATTTTGGTATAATTAAAATGTGATTTTAGAAGCTTTGTGGACTTTTTCAAAATGGTGGTGTTCATGTATGGCCACTGGATAACCATGATTATGTTGATGGCTGCCGGTCTTGGAGGCACATCTCTGTTTGCTCTTGGTTATTTGGTGTTGGCTTTCTGGATGTTGTGGCAGGGCAACAATCTGTACACCATGTACAACTATGGCAGAACCATTTATTGGTGGAAGGTGATTGCGGTGTACACGGTGGTGGTCATGTTCTTGAAAATATTCCTACAGGTTTACTGATTTTCACCTATTTAAGTTATTAACTAAAGCAGTTCGAAATTTTTTAGTTGTTTGGCTGTGCCTTCCTGTACACCGAGTTTTTCACTGGCAACGATCTGCGCCCCTCTCTGAATCTTCAATAAACCCATTGTGTGTTCTTCAACAACTTTTCAGTCTGGTCTGTGTCAATGACATGTCTTCGGAAAGCATCAACCGATTTATCAAAAAGCATCCTCTTAAATTCCGTGACACAGAGGTAAATCTTGGCGTTACTCGGTTTTGCTTTTTAATCAAAATAAAAAATTTTGTATAAATACTTTTACGATAGGGTTTGCTTTTCGGTCAAATTTATATTTTTCATATGATCAGTTTTTCTTCCTCATATATCATAAACCTTACTGCGGGTCCTAACAAATGAAAAAATATATAATCATTGTGATGTTTTGGATTGACCAAAGCTTGAAGGTAAAAAAAGTCGGCTGGAATCAGCTGGGGGTCGAACTTGAAGGGGTTTCCTTATATCAGGAGTTCCAATTCTAGACTCGAATTATAAAGTTTATAAAAAAATTCAAAGTTTACCGAGTTTATTGCAGTGTGTGGGCAGTGCAGAAGACCTGAGTGTTCTAGCAAGAGAGACTAGGATTGGCTTTGATACTGTCGCTTTTATCTTTGTAATACTGCAGCTGAGGGCTCTAAATTCCTGGTTCTTCCAGCGTAATTTTTTCTTCAAATTTGAACTTTTTACATGTTGAATGTTTGAGTTCAGGCTGTATGATTGAATTCCGTTGTGAAATGATACAAGCCAAGAGGTTAAATTTTTTTAAACTTTTTTTTATGACAATTTGTGTTGTTGCAGAGGTGCCATCCTAATCAATCAATTGATAGAAAAAGAGATGAGCGAACAAAATGAGCATCAGAACAAAAAGGTGGAGGAGATCAAGAGAAGGACTGAGGCCATCCGCAACCGCTATATCGAGCAACAGCAAAGGGCTAGCATAGGCGCTTTCCAAGAAGCTTTTGTGGCCGACAGCTATGGACAAGGTAGGTAGTATTTTTGTCAAAAGGAGTTTTAAAAATACAAATTCAATTTTTAGAATAGTTTCACCATTTAATTATCCGGTCAAACTGTAATATGTTAGCCAGGGTCAACTGACTTTTAGCCTAATTTTAATATCTTTTTGCTAGTTCTTACAATAACGTTGCTTGAGTTTAAAAAGAATGATATTTAATGCGACCCCTAATTTCTGAAAAATGGCCCCTAATTTGTTTAAAATCCCGTATGTTGAAATCGGGATTGATCTTTGAATCTTTGTGTCCATTTTTTTAAATTTTTTGCGTGATCGTGTAACCAACAATTTTAGTTTTTTTTTATCGAGCTATCAAACTTTATCGCATGATTTCAGATTTAAATGTACAGATTAAGATGTACTTTTAAGGGGCCGTGGCCACACGTTTTGGATTGTCCCCCGCCAATTCAAAAATATTCGCCTAATCATTGAATTTCTGTGCGGATTTTTTAACTTGGTTTTTTAAAAAACAAGGACTAGAATTCAATTTTAGGTATACAGTCAACTCCCGATTTAGTGTACAACTCGGTTTAGTGTACACCTGGATTATATCATTTTGGCCGGCGGTTAATTAAAATGACTAGAATGAACCCTCGATTTAGTGTACACCTGGAGCCGGTCCCCAGGGTATACACTAAATTGGGAGTTGACTGTAGTTGCGTTAGAAACCAAGTTAAGAAATTCGTATAGAAGTTTATGATTAGTATTTTTTTGAATTGGCGGGCGACAATCTTTGTCTTACATTAATTTTTGTCAAAACCTCTAAACTCTAAATTTTGAAGTCATCCAATAAACTTTGATATCTCATCGGAAAGCTGAGATCCTAGGCTAGACGATAATGCAAAATTAACGCAAAAAAATGTTTACCGGAAATGCACATTTTGAGAATTTTCGATAAAAGGGTCATTTTGTTCTAGTACTTATAGTTATTTTTAATCAACTAGAAAAGGTTCACGGTCTCCCAAAAAAAATCTTTGTAAAAAGTACCATTTTCATCCCTGCATCAAAAAACTCTCCAGACTGTTTGTTGTTTGAAGTGTGCTAATTGAGCGTTCTAAGCTCCATGTTGTCCACAAACACACACACATTTGTATGTGTAACTGTTGTCCATTAGTAGTAGTGTGTTTAGTCAAAAGGCAAAGTACCATGTCAGCCAGAGGACGACCTGGATCTATCATCGATGTAGATGACCCTTTGCCAGGATATGACCTAAGAAACCTGTACCCGGACTCCGTGTTGCCTGGTTCGTGTGTTGATGTATTTGTTTTTACTGGAGTGCTTTTGTTGTAACAGTAGCTGTAGAACTTTTAGTTTTTACTATTAACTATTTTTGTTTGTTTTACACTGCAATTTGAGGACATCGAAGACTCAGCCAGACATCCATAACCATGAGTGATGGTAAATAACACACTAACCGACTAATTATTAGTTGGTTTATCAATGCTTGGCAAAACACCTCTTGTTCATGTTGCTTATTGAATTATTGTTTTATGTTTTAGGAATTTGACTCTAATTTTGCTTCTTCTCCTTTTATCTTCTAAATATCTTCCCAGTTTGGTTTTTGAGTAACACATTTCGGATCCAATTAACAAACCAAAAATCTTTGAAGAATATTTTAGAGTTGGGTTATTTCACGAATGTCTATATTATTTTCTTGTTACAGAAAGATTTTTTTACATACCTTCTTACAAAAACCTTGTAGGTGTTACTAAAAATATCACGTTTCTATCATTTTTCACAAAAATTAATGAAAAAGTTTTGTTTTGTAGCAAGCAAGATATAGCATTTGCTAACTAACATGCCAAAATTTGATTTTTTGCAATTTTATTCCTTCGCTTGGCATATAAATCCAAAGAACGGTGTATTTACTTTTTAATTTTCAGCCAAAAGAGCAGGTGATTACTACATGTTTGACTATGATCCGGGAGAGGATGAGCCAACCAAACCGCCGCCAGGAGTTCCAGAGGTTTGAGTCTTTTTTTGGTTTCAGGTGTTAAAATAATCCAAAAAATTAGGTTGCTCCCGACACAAATGAGTTGAATCCAACTCAGGTTTGTCATCAATTGAATATTTTTTTCATAATTATTGTATACGAACATTTTTCTTTAGCTGCTGTACACCGCAATCTGCAAAAACCTAGACCTTGACAGCACAATGGAAGCAGTGGCTGTGGCAGAGAGTGAGCCAGACAATTGTAGAAGAATGATAATTGCAGTGGCCAAGTCTAAAGAAGATAGAGAAAGAGTGCTCAAAGCTCTGCACCACGACCAAAGACCTGAATCAAGACAGGCTGCTGAGCTACTCATGGAAATGGCTCAGAAGGAAGGACACGAATTGGAACAGGCTGTCGAAGAGGACCTTGGTCCAGTGGTACGCTTTAGAAAAACAGCTGGAGGTGGTGGTAGAAATGGTGATGATAGTCCTGACCGAAGTGAAACCTCATCCGGAAAGTTGGAAAAACACATCACCGAATTTGCAGATGAAGCTAAAGCCTCTTCTAAGTCATGGCGTAAGTTTTGGTTGAAAGTTAGACTGAGTGGCTTAAAAATAATGTAATTTTCAGCAGAACTAATACTTGTGGTCTTCAAATTTGGCTGGAAGGTGATAAAGTCTTCACTAGGATGGGTTGCTTCATTCTTGAACGCCAGATCAAGAGAGCATCGCTATGTGGCTTTTGTGCTGAACAAGGAAAAAGAGCGTTTGAAGCAAGTTATGAATGATGTGAGTTGGTTTTTTATATTATC
Source organism: Ditylenchus dipsaci (assembly GCA_004194705.1). NCBI lineage: Eukaryota > Metazoa > Nematoda > Chromadorea > Rhabditida > Anguinidae > Ditylenchus > Ditylenchus dipsaci. The sequence goes on from SADC01000060.1 coordinate 165,209, forward strand.
ATTGACCAGGCAAATACGGTATGCTCTCTAATAGAAGGGTACCTCCTCCCCTTAAATCGAAATCGTGTTTTTGGCATTGTGGTTTTCACACGATTTTCGAAGAATTCTTTAATACGGTGGCCACAATGGAGGTGGGAAGTGCGAGGTAGAGGTCTTTGAGGTGATGTAGCTCAGCGAGATTTTGTCATTTTACTGATCTGAAAAGTTTTTTGACCTATTTTCAAGGTCCGCTACCTAAAAATCGTCATTTTGTTTGTCCAAATGCAAATATAATGTAAAAAATAGTTAAGACACAATGCCAAGAACACGATTTTGAATTGAGGGGTTACGCGATATTAGAGAGAATATGCTAATTGAAAACCACTTTAGGAACTCTACGATGCCCAAAGGCCAGCCGGTGAGCTTCGCCGCCAGTGGGAAGGTCATAATGTCCACCTAGTGACTAGTGTTGCTGACATACGCAAGTTGGAAAATGATGCCCACCTGAAGTGGGAGCAGCGAAATGTTTTTGCCCGCCTGATTACTGCCATCGCCAATTGCTTTGCTGCCCATACGGATGTGATGTGTTTCTTCTTTGCAATCATCGCTCACTCTTTCTGTGGTGGACTTTTGACACTACCGTTGCCTGCTCTGGTCTTTTTCTGGGGCTCTTTGGCCAATCCGCGGCCGTCAAAAATCTTCTGGTTTGTGTAGCCTTCTATATGTTTTTATTATCGGCACCTTTACTCTCTTTACAGGATTGCCATGATCTTCTATACCGAAGTGGTTATTGTGATAAAGTTCTTATTTCAATTTGGCTTTTGGTATTGGAACAGGCAATCAGCTGTGATTCAGGTAAACATTGTTACAGTCAAACCTAGATATAAGGGCACCTTTTGTGAACCCGACTCTGCTAGCGGACAAAGAATTTCAGCGAAGATTATCGAGATATATATTGGCACCTCCATCTGGTCCCGGGTGCCGCTATATAAATGTTCGACTATATTGTCAGGACTTTTATAAGAAAGTCTCGAATTATAAATTCCTATTGTCCAGAAGTTAACTGTGAATTGAGGGCTTCATATGTTCCTAAATTGTACTTTCCAGGAAACAAATGAGCCCTACAAGCTTCCATATGTGCTCGGCATTCAGAAACCAACTACTTTGCGGTTGCTGATGTGGCTCTGCTTATTGCTCTATTTTTCCACAGATATATGCTGAGGAGGCTCGGACTTTGGAAAGATGCCAATGTTCAAGTAGGCTTTTATAGATATCTTTTACAGATTCAGGTAAAAAAAATTTCTTACTCAGGACACATTTTCGTCTTCAACCGTATCCACGACAATAACTGAACCACAAACCAGGCTGGAGTCTCCGCAGCGAACTTCAATTGTAAGCGGTACTAGCAGAAAAGGATCAGCTAGTAAGCAGAAGACAAAGAGGAATTCTCAGGACCAAGAAGAGGTATATAGACTTATCGTACTTCCTCTAACCTCCTAATTCAAAGCCGTGTTCTTGACATTATGTTTTTGACTCATTTTTTGAAGATTTCTCTCAGGCAAGTCACCACCTATTTTTTAGGCAGTTATATGAGTTGCAAAATGAGTGTCCGAGAGAAGAAATTACTTGCCTGAGAGAAGTAATTAAGAAGAGAGTCAAAAACATTATTCTACAAAGACGTTTTTTCAATTTGGGTGCCGCATAATTATAGGAATTACTATACTTGTCTGTAAAAATTCCTCCTTATTCTATTCCTTACAGATTGATATGGAGACAGGTCTTGGCAGCAGCACTATCCAGCCTTCCACTTCCCAAGCAGCACAGTCAATGTACGCAACAAAAGATGTGGCTGACGATTCCAACTCAAACAATGGTCAAGAAGACCATAGCAGTAGTGGGGCTGTTGTGGTGTTCTTCCGTAAACTGCTCTACCCCAAGTTCCGGTATATTCGAGATCTCTACCCAATCATGTTCTTCCTTGACGTACTTGGCTTCTTTATTGTCGCTTTTGGCTATAAACATTTTGGAGAGGGTGGAACTGGTGACGTGCTTGGTGACATTCAAGCGAGTCGAGTACCAGTCGCTTTTGTGGTGATGGTAATCCTCATTTCTTTCATGATCGTCATTGATCGAGCACTGGTATTTTGTGATTACATACCACTTGGAAAAAATCCACAATTTAATCGATTTTTAGTACTTGCGTAAAGCAGTCTTCTGCAAACTTGCTTACCAGCTTATCACAGTAATTGCCTTACACATCTGGATTTTCTTTGTCTTGCCATGGATCACTAAGAGGTCGGTTTTAAAAACAAAACCTGTTTATGAGTTTTCTTTTAGGGAAACTGTTCAAAATAGAATAGCCTTATTGTTGTACGTTGTTAAATGTGTCTACTTCCTTGTGTCTGCCTGGCAAATTCGCAATGGCTATCCTTCCTTATGTATTGGCAACTTGTTGACACATTCCTATGGATTGATCAATATGGTTTTGTTCAAAGCGTAAGTTATATAGTCTAATTAGACATGTAGATCAACAGCTTCATTTTTCAGGTTCATGATTGTTCCGTTTTTGTTTGAGCTCAGAACTGCCATTGATTGGACATGGACAGACACTTCGTATGTGCTCACATAGTTATCTCACATTAAAATAGAGTCCAAATCTCCATTTTATAGTATGCCTCTATTCGATTACTTCAACATGGAAAACTTCTACGCAGTCATTTACAACCTGAAATGTGCTAGAACTTATGAGCAAAACTTCCCAGCACCGCGAGGTGTTGCCAAGGGCTCCCTGGTAAGAAAAATTGGCCTTTGTTCCAATGAACCAGGACATTTTTTCAGGTTAAATATTTGATGGGCTGCCTATGATTCTCTTCTTGATCATAATCATCTGGTTGCCTTTAGTATTGTTCAGTATGCTCAACCAGATCGGAGAAGTCAGCACTCCCAATATCGCCAAGCTGACTATTAGTGTGGAAGGCTTTCCTGTAAGTAAAATAAAAGTGGCTTGTTGTTAAAGAGCCATGCTCACGCTTTCAAAAGGGCAAAGCATTTTTTTGCTGCCAAAATGCTTCCTTTGCAGCTAAAATCTACTTTTGGACGCTAATCACTGAAAAAAAGCTTTTTAGCTATGGAAGAAAAGCATTTTAGCGGCAAAAAAAGCTTTTCCCTTTTCAAAAAAATTTCCTAGTCATTGAAATTCTGTACTGATCTTTTAAAAGTTGTGGACAATTAGTGCTCAAAATGACCGTTAAAATCTAGCAAATGTTTTGGTAGAAAGAACTGCGCATGTTTATGTAAATATTTATAGAGTTTATACATAAATTATGAAGAAAAAAAAAGCAAATGCAAGTCATGTACCAGCTATTTTGCGTAAATTAACGTGCCAAACAAGCTGACACATGACTTGAATTTGCTTTTTTCTAAATAATTTATGAAAAACTTGCTGAGTTTTTACTACCAAAATGCTTGCTACATTCTAGCGGTCATTTTGAGTAAGAAATGTCTGTAACTTGAAATAAAAGTTAAGCGAACAAAACAAAAATTAAGTAAAAGTTTTCGAAAAGAACCCATGATTCACCCGCCATGGGTAAATGATAACTACAAGAGGTCATATCTCCGAATTTAATTCATGACGCGAGGTCGGGACAACCACTTTCACATGGAAGTTTCGGATACTCTACAATAACAGACAAATAAAATGAGTCGACTCCCGTTCTCAAAACACACATCGTGTACTTCCTTTGTTAGCTGCAGTAAAAAAAATTCTTTTATATGCAAGAGAAAGTCTTTTGAATGCAAAAAAGTAATTTAGCTGCAAAAAAATATATGTAAAAAAGTCTTTTAGCTTCAGAAAAAGTATTTTAGCTGCAAGAAAAAAATTTGCCAACTTTTAAATTTGTTTCTAAAAAACAAGGCCTAGAACTTAATTTTAGGTGTGGTTTTGTTAGAAACCAAGTTAAGAAATCTGTACGGAAGTTCAATGATTGGGAAATTTTATTGAATCGGCGGGCACTAATTTTGAACGCTTGGACATAACCCTTCAATGACTTTTGTTAATAACTATATTTTCAGGCCCTTTACACTATGCAAGCACAAGGAATCGATCTAGTGCTGCTAAATGATACTGAAATAAATCAGTTGAGGAAGCAATTTTCTGGCGAAATTCGCCCCAAAACAACACTATTGATGTAGAGAAAAGCAGACAAGCTGTGGCATTCCTTAACGAATACAAAAATGAGGGAATATTGGTGAGATATTCACATAATTTACCTGTTCTATAAATTTTTTAAAGAAAGTGAAATTCCGACCAACGTCTGAAGTTCCCTGGCAAATTTCCAATGAGTCATTTACGGCGCTCCAGGGGAATTGCAAAAGTCGAAGGAAAACATGGTGGAAATGACAATGAGCGCTCAGGTGGAGTTTGAAAGGCCTCGAATTAGCAAGGACAAGGGTTTGTTGCATTTTCAACATTCGGTTGATTTTAACCTTCTAATTAATTCAGAACCATCAAAACATTCGACCACATTTGAATTTGATGCAAGAAGGTGGTCGCGAACACTGCTACTGCAAGTATTGAATGGTACTGAGCCCGAGGTTTGTGTTTAATTGGGACGGTGACGGATAACCAAAGTTTGACTGGGTTGTGTTTGGAAAAATACAAAAAAAAAAATACCAAGTATATATAACTGATCAAAACAGAGATTGCTGAGAAATTTATTTATGGTTGAATTCTTAGTCTAGGCACACAAAAAATCTAAGTCTTTATCAGAAGAGAATTAAATAAGAGCACCCATTTGGCTGAAAAGCGCACCCATTTTCAAATATCTATCCAAAATGCTTAAAAGCGCACTCATTATGCTCAAAAGCGCACCCATTTGGCTGAAAAACGCACCCATTCTCAAATTTCTCAGCGAAAAGCTTAACTAAAAAAAATTTCACATATATTGCTGTTAATTGACATACATCGACATACTACATGTAGTGTCATATAAATATAGTTGTCGACGTCGAATTCGTCACTTCTGAACATTTTTTGAATTTAAGCTCCAAAAGACATCTGTAGTTTTGCTCGGTGATATTTTTTTTAATTCGACGATATTTCCGACAAAATGATATATCAAGCGTCCTAATTAGTTTAGAGAATGTTCATGCACGTGGCCTTTCTTTTCGACGTGGGGCGACTTGAAAAGTCGATTTGAAAAAAAAATTGAAAACGGGCGCGCTTTTCAGCTAAATAGGTTAGCTTTTAAGCTTTTCAAGGAGACATTTGAAATCCAAATGGGTGCGTTTTTCATCTAGATGGGTGCGCATTTAAGATTTTTCCTCATTTATTATGTAATATGAACGAATGAAGTATTTTTTATTCATTTTAGATGAGGATTGCCGGTGCTATCCCGATGTACGTCACTGTAAGTTATCTCTTATTCCACACTTATAGGGTTGAAAGATGCGGGATTGCCAATTTTGAAGGGTTCAAAATTTTAGTTCTGGGTAGGAGTGTCTAACTTTCTAAAAATGGCCGTAAAATCTATAGAGGTAACAAATGCCACAAAAAAAGTTCTTAAAAAATACACCAAATTTCCGAATACCTAATGTAACAAGTACAATAGAGTATATGGAGTTATGTCCATGAAAAAAATAAGAAAAAATTGTGGAAACAGTCATTTTTCGACTTCTCATTGAGAAGTTTTCAACTCGTAAAAACGAAGAAAGAGTGGCTAATTTAACTTTAAACTGAGCATCACAGAGAATTTTTTTACAAAGTTTTTAAGTTTGGCAATATCGTGTCTGCAAAGTTGGCATTGCAACCTTACTTTTTTATCATTAAAAAAATACTTATTTTAATTAACTAACAGGTTCCAAATGAGGGAGAGGTCAAGGCTACCAATCAATTGCAGGTTTTGCTCGATTTCGATTTGTTTATTCAATGCAGCTTTATTTCATGTTTCAGGACATGGGCACGAATGTCAATATCACAGATATAAGAGGTACCTTCAACACGGCTAGGATGACCATCAACAACTCCACCCAACTTCCCATTTGGACTACGCAAATGGACTTTCACCCTAGAATGGCCAGTTTCAGCCCACCTAAGACCCATTTTCCTTATGCACCTGGCTCCAACCTAGACTACGTAGAGATGATTGCTTTTGTCGACCGAGTTTTCCCTTCTTTCATTCCAGTTCAATTTGTCCAAGGAGGGTAAGTAATGTGTCTAATATTAGGTCGTCCCAAAAGTTCGCAAAATTTCTTTTTCAAAATTGTGTTTCGTTGCGTTTTTAAATTCGTCGTTGACCTATTTTCGACCTTTTCTGTTTTCTAAAGGAATATTCCCTTCGCGAAAAATCCAGCCAGTTTTGAAGCAAAAAAAGCTGAAAAATCCACAACAAATTAAAAAGCGACAAACGCAAAATGGGGGGCCAACGCGAAATTCAGCGAATTTTAGGGACAACCTAATATAAGTAGGATAAAAATTTATTTCCTGTACCGTTTCAAAGAACGGTCGGAAAAATGACATACCGTATATTCTCTATTACACCCCCATGGGGGATTATTTTTCAACCCCTAAAAATCGGAAAAATTGGATGTCGATTCGGAGATTTTCGGGCAGTCGACCAGAATCTGAAAAGTGAAATAAGGAAAGCTCGTGCTAATTAAGAAAACGCAAAAAACAGATTTGTGAAATGTTTGCTTTAGGCTCAGATATGAGGTCGGTAGGGTGGGGGATTATTAGAGAGTGGGGAGTAATAGAGAATATACGGTAAACAGGCAATCCATAGAATGATAATCGAAAAATTTAGCTTTAGCGGACTATTTTTTAAAATATTCACCTTTTCGTAAGTCAAAATCGAATAAATTTCAGAATCATTGCTTCCTATATCGCTCTCGTTCTGTTGGTTGGAAGACTTATTAGAGGAGTAGTTACGAGTGGACCTCTGGATGTCATAATCTCTGAGATTCCTAACCCTGACTACTTGCTCAAAATATGTCTTGACATTTATTTGGTCAGAGAATCAGGAAGCAGGGATGGAAACTTCACTTTGGAACAGGTTGTGATACTCATATCTGTTTAAAATTGTCAACGTAAATTTTTAAAGGATCTATTTGCCAAGCTCATCTTTTTGTTCCGCTCGCCCCAAACACTGATCAAGTGGACTCGCTACAAAGTGATGAAACAGGATTAGGCAAATGAATCAGAAACTTTGATCTTCAAGTGCCGAAACTTTAAATTGCCTCGATCTTGTAATTAAAAAAATTAACGAAACGAATAGTGAACAAATGTAATAGTGTCTTGAATATTTTCACCTCTTTTTTCTCTCCGTTTTACTTCTTTGCTCGGGTATTTGTTTTTTTATCGATGTTAAACTATTTAATTTTTTCGTTGTTTCTTATTTCATGATCGAAAATTGCTTGTAAACATGTTCTTCTCTATGGCGCAATATGTTTGATTATATTAAGGGAGGGGAAAAGCGACATAGGTTGAAAAAGTGGATAAGCGTTTGTGTTTATGACCAAAATGGTGTGTAGGTTCGACCTCCAGTGTTGCCACGCTAGTTCTTTTGGCTTGTTTGACCGATATGTAGGGGTAAGTGGGGTAATTCGAATTTTGTTAGCGCCAGATTCATAATCAGCAACCCCAATTACCCCTACAATTTGGTCAAACAAGTCAAAATCACTAAAGTGCACGCATGCGGAGCCAAACATGCACACCATTTTGGCCCATGAAACACAAAGGCTTATCCACTGCGCCACCGAGGCCGGAATTTATTGACCTAAGTGGATTTTCCCCTACTTTAAGACGCAAAATGTATAAACTTAATAAAAATTTATATAAAATAGTTTGATTTTTGTTTAAAGTCTTGAATAAATTTTGATTTTGTTTAAAACGCACATACCTTAAAACCTCTATTAATCCGACGCCCTCTGATAATCCGGTCCCCTCGACTTTGAGCACTTATATCTCAGCTCAGAGCAAACATTTTGCAGATTTTTTTATTGCATTTTATTACTCCTTAAAGGGGGGGAAGCCATTTATGTTTGAAAAAGTGGCTTCCATGGCGCAGTGCGTAAGTGCTCGCGTTTTTTGGCCCAAAATGGTGTTTTTTGGTGTTGCAGGTTTAAACCCACGTAGGGGCACACTATTTTTTTTGGCTTTTTTGGGCAGTTTAGAGGTAATTAGACTTTTTTGACGCCAGAATCGGGATCAGCGACCCAAATTACCTCTAAACTGCCAAAAAAGCAAAAAAAATAGAGTGCCCCTACGTGGGTTTGAACCTGCAACACCGAAAAAACACCATTTTGGGCCGAAAAACGCGAACGCTCACGCACTGCGCTATGGAAGCCACTTTTTCAAACCTAAATGGCTTTCTCCCCCCCCCCATTAATTCCGGTTCTTCAAAATTTCAGTCAACACCCAAAAATCTCGAGATCGACCCAAAAATTTTCTGATTTTGAGAGGATTGAAAAATAATCCGGCATGCCTGAACAATAGAGGTTATACAGTAATAGCTCATACACATGCTGTATAAGCGCAGAAAAAGTGTCTGCGTTATGCGAAAAAGCGCCCGCGTTTTTTCGTTCTAGTCAAAAAGGCGAAAAAGTGCCCGCTTTTTGTGAAAATGTGCCCGCGTTTTGTGAAAATGTGCCCGCTTTTTTGTAAAACTCCGAAATTATTGTGACAGGTTGTAGCCCGAACATACCTACTGGCTGTAGATGTCCATGTAAATCATGGACCTCTGTGAACACTCTTTTATTTTTTTACAGCAACATAGAGCCAATTATTACTAATTTAGAAGAGAAAAATCTCATTCAGAATTGGGCTGAATCAAGAGTTGAGTATGTGAAATGTGATGCTAAAAAATCTGAACTTCAGACGTATTTACACAATTTTTGATCACCGCAATCACGACAAAATACTAATTAGCTGCACACGACGGATCTTTAAGAGCACTTTTCTCAATTTTTCAGACTCTATGAGATACGTAACAGACTTCGAACATCTGATCTACTGGTTATACCAGTGAGAAGGACGTAGTTATTTTGTTCTCAGAACAAACAGTATAGCATTCTAACTTTATTACCACGGAAACATACTGACACCATAACAGTTAACCAAAGTCTTTCATGAAGAAGGTTCTCAAGTGCACTAAGGAAGCTATTCTTTCGGGACTCATCCTGTTTCTTGTGAAGTCAACCAGCACACATCTCAGCTCTTTGAATGCCTGCTCACTAGGAGAACTTGAAAGCTTGAACTGCGAGAACTAGACAAGCAAGTGGAGCCAAAAACGGGAAATCCTGAAAAATTAGCTACAGGCTGTATGTTCATCAGGTGTAGCCTACAGCTAATAAATGGAAAAAATAATTTGCTGACCTGTTCATGCTTTTTCCAGAATATCAGTAGTATGACATCCATCTAGTTTCGACTGGGGCTTTGAGTGCTTTTCCTGACGCAAGAACTATTTGGTCAGATTTCCTGAAAAGCATAATTGTTATTTGGAGGAAAAGGAAGGAATAAGAATACCTCAGTTTTCCGACAAGTTTTTCCATTAACTGAAGCTGAGATTAAATCCTTTGGCACATGTTCTTTAAATCATCCGAGAGCTGATAATCCTTGTACAGTCGAGTTGTCCTTTTAGCAAGCGTTGCACCGACGTGAGGTAAGCATGGCTAATGATTCTTTCCACCAAGGCAACACTACTTCCCTCGTCGGTCGTTACGAAGAGTTTCTTCAATTTTCTTCATGTATTCCCAGGATGTTTATCTCATCTTCCACTAGAGTCTTGACATTGACGCTTTTTTTTCTACATTTCGCAAGGAATTGGTGAGAAGAGGATCACGAAGTCAACCTTTGCCCTAAAGTAATCACATGTAATCAGAGACGGAAATAGGACAAGGTAACAAACCATTCCGCAGTCAGAAAACGGGCAGTTATACCAATATTACCTTAGGGAACTGACACCATCTTTGTTGAATATCTTGCGACAGCCTATAACATTGCATACTACCAGTTACGTACTCATTTGATTGTTCACGAGCAGATCAAAGCGATAGCCAAATTCTTTGCTGCGAAGCCATGGCGAAGTTGACTGACAATTTCGATCGAAGAGAATCTAAATGAGAATCTTAGCATCCATTTTGGGCATTACAAAAAGTGAGAAAAAAAACCTTTTTGCGGCGCATGTTTGCTGCTATCTTACTGATATTGACTGTCCTTGACGATTCACTTTCAAATTCAGAGATCACTATCACTATTTTTTTTGTCACAGATTCTGTGACAAAAAAATGTTTTGCCTTTTTGAAAACAATCATGGCGTTTTGCTTTTGTGAACTTTAATTTGAATAACATTTATTGCGCTATTATTCCTCGTTACTGCTTCGCGTTGATTGCCAATAATTCCATCGCGAAGTTTCCGAAACTGACCATATTACTCCACTTTAGGAGCAAGTTACATTTCCAAAATGACTACCTTCGCAGAACTCTTCCCTCGTGGCTCAGGAACCATCAACGAATTGGACACAAAGCAGACTCCGTATAATATTATCTTCCATTGTTGTCGTCAGAATTAATTAATAATTGTTATTTAGCACATTCAAAAAGGCTATGAATTTGAGATCAAACACAGCTGGGATGGCAAAGTAGTGCCTCATGAGCCGTTTAAGATCAGTATGCGATGGCACTTCGAAAGACAACCAGGAAAGCCTCACAAGCGTGTGATTAGAGTTGAGATTAGAGGGCCTCTTTTTGATGATCCGGATCCTCCGAATGGTAAAGTGCACCTACTCTGTTTTGGACGTCTTTTACCAATACATATATTCTTTCAGAGTATGCAGGACCCACTCCAGGGGTATGTTTGTTTCTTGTTGTAATTTAACGAAATTTAATTCCCAGCAATTGTTTTAGCTATGGAATTATGAAGTTGTCGAACTATTTTTGCCAACGAGAAAGGACATTACTTGGAAGTAGAGGTACTAATTAAATCTATAAGACCATTGCAGAACTATTGAGTACACTCAAAGTTTTTATGTTGGACCTCACGGACATTGGTTAGTACTTCTGCACAGCGCTTATCGAGAATGCTTCAACAAGGGCGAAGAGACTGAGTTGGAAGTTCAAAACGTTCATCAAGGGGCAGAGTGGATTTGCAACTTTGAAATTCCTCTTGCATACATGCCAGGAAGTAAGTTTTATTTTAGAGAAAACGCTTGACACTAAAACTGATTGTTTAGATGTGACTAAATTCAACGCCTATGCTATACATGGATCTGGGGTAGAAAGGCACTATGAAGCGCTATATGCTGTTACGGATGGAACTTTCAAGGCAGGAATTTCTTGTTACTAGTGTATTCAGAAGTTTTGTCCATTTTTAGGAACCCGATTTTCACAAACTGCAGTTCTTTGGACGCATCGACACTCGACGACTCATACCGGAGGATATAACCGCCAGGCATTCAACGATATGAAGTATGGAGACATGTGGGAATGTGTCAAGAAGGCCGAGAAAGAGTCCTGAATCATTGTGTGACACCCGTTATAATTGTTCACTGAGCGATAAAATCTACCACTTGTGTTACGTTCGCGTTGTCAATACAGGGTGCTTCAAGAAATTGGATACCAGTTGGGAGGCCATAACTTTTTGTAAGTCGTTTCTGAAATTCTGTGAAAGCATATCGTCTAGGCTCGATCTAAAATTTTTTTGGAAAAAATCATGTCGAAAACGCGATTTTCGCTTGGCATCGCCAGGGGATTGGCGCCAATTTTATTTTAACATTATATACCAAAAAATTGTTAGAACGAGCTGAGACGATCTGCGTTTACAGATTTTTAAAAAAGCTTTTAGAAAAGAATTATGGCTTTCCAAAATTTATCAAATTTCTTGAAACACCCTATAAGAGAGTTATGGGCTAACTAAACATTTTCATGCGATTTGTCTTCTCAACTTTCGTGAGGTTCAGCTTCATACCAGATTGAGCAATTTGACAAAGCTGGATGAAAAGACATGAAGTTATGGTACAAAGCATATTTTGCTGCAAAAGGTTTTTTTCTGCAAATCGACTTTTTGTAGCCAAAAAACCTAGTCCGAAGTTATGAACTGAATAAATTAACTGTATCTATGAATCGGTGCAATGCAACCGACTGACTGATGCAATGGTCTGATAATCTTTTATCGTACGGTTGACTCCTATAGGAAGAGAGAATTAGACGCTACTCGGTAATAACACCCCCCCCAAATCAAGATTTTGGGAGTGGTCAAAACCTATTTTTAAGCAATAATTTCGCCATAAAAGGTCCAGAAAAGCAATTTAAAACTCTAAGCCCCAAGCCTCCTGCGCTTCCGAAGGGGACGCAGGGGGCTTGAGAGTTAGAGATGCGCACACTCACTTACCTTAGACATGATTCCGAGAAGTACACTTGATCATAAAATGTATATAGAGTCTAAAAATTCTAGGTGAGAGCGCATGAAAAATCTTACGAGAAAAAAACTAGTGGTCGCCCGCCTTTTCTCCGTGTAACGCCGGGCATGCCCCTTTAATCATGTATATTTAACAGTATACTATATTGTTTCCACTTAAAGATTGATTGATTTGATTACTCTAATTGGACTGTTTTTCTATGCTTAATTTTTTGCAATAGATTTTAACTAAAAAAACTCATAAACGCAACGAAAACAACAGGAGGACCAAGGCGAGAAACCTCCCCCACCATTGTTTAAAAGGGTCTGTGTTCAGATCAGTCTTTTGTGATCGCCATTCAGTATTTTACATATTTACAACGACATTGAATCTGGCAGGAGTAGTGTGCGCCAAATCACTTTGCGACAATTCAATTTGGGCCAAAATTATTCGCTATATTCGGCAAATATTTACCGAATATAGCGAATAATTTTGGCCCAAAATGAATTGTCGCAAAGTGGTTTGGCGCACACTACTCCTGCCCATTAAATCATACCTCACTTCTTAGATGCCCACGCTAATAAGAGGTGATGCGCGGAATTCAAAATCTTTTCTAATCATTGAACTTTTGTATTAATTTTCAAATTGGTTTCTAACGAAACCATACCTAAAATTAAATTCTAGGCCTTGTTTTGTTAGAAACCAAGTTGAAAAATCCGTAAACAAGTTCAATGATTGAAAAATTTTGAATTCCGGGCACCACCTCTTATTAGCATGGGCATGCCCTTAAAACCCATAGGGGGAGCCAAACGTAGTTCATTTTTCTTATCACTCTTGGCAATAAAAAGAAGTATTTGGATTAAAATCAAAAAGAAAAAAAGTTAAGCAAAATAAAGCTTGCTTTGAAAATTAATAAATTTTACAAAAATAATGGTTATGGGTAAAAATCCCCCGCAAAATCCCCCAGCAAAAATCCCCCAACAAAATCCCCCAGCAAAAATCCCCCAGCAAAAATCCCCCCACAAAAATCCCCCCAGCACAAATCCCCCAGAATAGAAATTGAAATTAAATGGACATTTATTCACGGACTCGGACTTAAAATAAGCAAATTATTGTCAATATTATCAATGTCTTAATCAAAATTGGGACCTAAACACGGTTTGATAATACCAAAATATCGGTTTTGCTATTCGGAATCCCCGCATCGAGCTAGAAAAATACCTTAACTACCTGAGGGTACCTGAGGCTACCATGTAAGCATCTCAACCGATGCTGCCAGCAAACACCAATTTTTCTAACCAAACAGCTTCAAAATTCCTATTTCGGTTACTTTAGCATAGCAACAACCTATAATTCAACTTCCCAAGAATTGGTAGTAGGCATCTTAATAGTTGTACTGAAATGGTAGAACTTAGGTGGTGGAACTTGGGTAGTACTACCTCGGCAGTGATACTCACCTAGTAATATCCAGTTATCAGGTATCCAGGTGGCTTTACCTAGTTGGTTAGGATATCCACATAGGAGTTAAGGTCTTTTAGGCATTGCGAGTTATTTTTATACTTAAAGTATTGTGAGTAAAACGAATGACTATACTACACCCTCCAGGCAATAAAGTCATTACCTCGTTTCATGCTTCGGTACTCCGGTTTACATCGGCACTGGGACGTCTTTAACTATAAAATAGTGTTCATGACATGATTTTAGTTAGAATACCGTGGTTTTGAAATACATTTGCTTAGATACATTTGCCTTACTTCAATTTTATTCTGGGGGATTTTTGTGGGGGATTTTTGCTGGGGGATTTTTACTGGGGGATTTTTGTTGGGGGGATTTTTGCTGGGGGATTTTTACGGGGGATTTTTACCCATAACCAAATAATGTAGGAGGACCAAAACAATTGTCAACACAAATTAATAGGGAGAACCAAGGCATATTTTGGCCGAACGTTTAACTAGTATGGAAAGATGGTTTTCATAAAAAAATTTAGATCACGTAAATCATTTTATCTCTTCATTGAGCACAAAATTCAGATTTTTCCAGTTCAATACGATATTTTTCAGATCTGCTGTAGAGTACTATACTTTTAAATTCGCTTGCAAAGCACTTGCTTTGACCAAGCACTTGCTCATAATCTTGAAACACATCGTCCAAAAACTGGCAAATTTGTCTAGGCAATGTGAAGATAGGATATTCTTTTCGATTAGCTTGTTTGGCAGACAGGTATTTGGTGAAGGTGTGTTTGTTGGATGGATATGTGCCGTGCTCGATTACAAACTTGATAAAGTAGTTATAGGTGAAAGCTGTTTGTCTATAGGACCTCCGTAGATGCTTTCAGCACAATTTTTCCAGTGCTCCTGTTTCTCCAGGTCAAACACATAAGGGCGCATGGTCTCTCTGGCTAGGATACATTTGGCAAAAACGAAACTTGGCAAAAACGAAAGTCGGCAAAACGAAACTTGGCAAAAACGAAACTTGGCGAAACGAAACTGGCAAACGAAAGTTGGCAAAACGAAACTTGTCAAAACGAAACTTAGCAAAACGAAACTTAGCAAAACGAAACTTGGCAAACGAACTTGGCAAAACGAAATTTGGCAAAACGAAACTTAGCAAAACGAAAGTTGGCAAAAAATTAGCTTGGTCCCCCTGTTGTCCAAAAATGTCTGAAATCGAAGTTTTTTCTCTTCTCTCAAAACTAGGGTTGTCGGTTCGGGTACCCGTTTTCGGGTAATTGAACCGAAACCCGGTTTTTTCCGGGTTTCGGGTATCGGTTCGGTCCGGGTACCCGAAAATTTCGGGTTTCGGGTATCGGTTCGGTCCGGATACCCGAAAATTTCGGGTTTCGGGTATCGTTCGGTCCGGGTACCCGAAAATTTCGGGTTTCGGGTATCGGTTCGGTCCGGGTACCCGAAAATTTCGGGTTTCGGGTATCGGTTCGGGTATCCGAAAGTCGGAGACACGATTTCAAACAGTGGATCAAAGATTTACAAGAATTTGTTTGCTTGTGTCAGCCTGGGCCCGTATTAATAATCGATTTACCCTTACATCAAGTGTGAGTGTGATTTAGTGTGATTGGGAGGTTCACTGTGATTTTCTGGTGTGAGTGTGAGGTGTGACTGTGATTTTTGAAAACACTGATCTCACTTCACAATCGGCAGAAAAATTGCAGTGTACCTATTTTGTAGTTTTTTTTAATGAAAAGTCAAATCTTTAAATTACTTTGAAGAAATCGTGTTCTGTTATAATTTAGCAACAAGATATACTAGCTTCAAGCAAAGGTGTAATTTTTTTTTAAAACTTACTTTTGGGCTTTTAAGTATGAAGTACGAGTGAAAACACAAAGGACGAGAAAAAAATGAGGACGAAGACGAGTACGAGTCAATTTTAGCCTCGTACTGCGAGGACGAAGACGAGTTCGAGCGAAAAGAAAGAGAAGTACTACGAGTACGAGCGATTTGAAAAATTGTACAAGGACGAGTACGAAGTACGGTCCCGAAAATTTTTGATACGAAGTACAAGGACGAGGACGAGAAATTCGAAATCCCTACACTGGAAACATAATCTCAGGGCTACATTATGGTGTTAAAACTTTTTGAAAAAGGTGAACATTTTCAATCTAATTACGCAAAAGAACATTTGCGCAAAAAAAGTATTGTCCTTCCAGATATCGTTTGTAAGAATGTTAAAAAGTGAGGTAACCGACTTCATAGTTGACCGCGTGTATGCAGGAAGCCTTTTTCTGAAAATTCGATTTTTTCGGATATCGGTTCGGTACCCGAAAATTTCGGTTCCGGTTCGGTTCGGGTACCCGAAGGTTCGGGTTTCGGGTATCGGTTCGGTTCGGGTACCCGAAAATTTCGGGTTTCGGGTATCGGTTCGGTTCGGGTACCCGAAAGTTTCGGGTTTCGGGTATCGGTTCGGTTCGGGTACCGAAAATTTCGGTTCCGGTTCGGTTCCTCGGTTCGGGTACCGGAATTCCGGGTACCCGACAACCCTACTCAAAACGATCTATTTCGACGCATTCGGAGATTTTATGCCATACAAATAAGTTGCGAGACGATTTTTCCTACGTTCTTATTGTCTACGTCTCGTTTAATCCTTCAAAACCCACAAATTTCGGTCCAAGTAAAAAAGATTCGTATCCAACTACAAATTCTCCGTTTTACTCTATATAGCTACTGAAACATTACTAATAGGCGAGCAAAACACAATACTTTTGGTAAAACGCCATAGACATTGATTGGTGCGACGTCTGGCAGACTTCCTTCACTGTCGCTAGATTCTGTAGAGTCATATCGATATCTAAAAAAAACTTCACCCTTAAATTGCATTGAAAAAGCGCAAGGGACGGTATAGGATATAGATATAGATAAGTAAGAGGGAAATAGATCGTTTTAAGAGAAGAGAAAAAACTTCGATTTTCAGACATTTTTGGACAACAGGGGGGACCAAGCTAATTTTTTTGCCAACTTTCGTTTTGCTAAGTTTCGTTTTGCCAAATTTCGTTTTGCCAAGTTTTGTTTTGCTAAGTTTCGTTTTGCCAAATTTCGTTTTGCCAAGTTTCGTTCTGACAAAACCCATGTTTGCCAAGTTTCGTTTTTGCCAAATGTATCCTAGCCGTCTCTCTGCAGATCTGAATTAAAAGTATTTAAAGGGGGGGACCTGTGTAAATTTGAAAGGTGGCCTTGTGGCGCAGTGGGCTTTTTTGGCGTAAAATGGTGCGCAGGTTCGATCCCGCGTGGGGCAGGCCATTTTTGCTTCTTTGGCCAATGTCTAGGGGTAATTGGGGTCGCTGTTTCCGAATCTAGTCGAATTACCCCTAGACATTGGTCAAACGAGTGTACCACAACGCGGATTAAACCTGGCACCATTTTGGGCCAAAGAACGCAAACGCCCAAGTGTCCGCTCCCTTCAGAGAGTATTTTTCTTAAGCCTATATTTTTCGGTTCCCTTGATTTTTTTCACCCTAATCCACTGCAATGTGAAGTGTGCTGGTCTTTAGCCGCGAAGCGACCAAATACCCTTGGTATTGTCGGTGCAAAAGGTGTGGAATATGTGAAAAATGAAAAGGTTGGCTCAGGGGAAAATACTCTTTGGTGGAGGCGGCACCTGGGCTGCTCTGCGCCATCGAGGCCGCTTTTTCAAACTTAAATAGGTCCATCGCTTCAATAAAGTGAAATTTTAAAACTTATGAATATGCTGGGAATATGCAAAAAACTTATGAATATGCAAGCCCTGCAGAAATTCTAATTGATCTTTGCACAAGATTTAGTATTACAGTCAAACCTCGATATAACGTACCCTCTGGGGGCCGGGTAAAGGGGTACGTTATATCGAGGGTACGTTATACTGAGGGTACGTTATATCGAGGGCAGAAACCAAATAGATGACAGGTGTACGTTATATCAAGGGTTTGTCTTCCTTGTCCCTCCTGTTGTTTGTTTGAGTGCTGGGGGTACACCAAATTTGAGTGCTGTGGACATACCGAACTTGATTGCAGGGAATATACCCATCGGTTAGATATAGGGTGAGTTTTACCGGGGGTCGGTTAAACCAAAACTAAACTTCCAAAAGCACACTCAATTGCTCTATATTTTTCCAAATAATTCACAATAATGCCGATAATGCACCACAAGCAAGGGCAGATTCAACCAGGAGGGTTCGCTTATTAATAGCCAATAGCTTATAAATATTCGCTTATAAATAGGTATAAGCACTGGATAAAATGCCCTTTTTCAAAACATCCTTTTTAGCCCAAATGTCCTTTTTAAAAAATTTAAGTCACGAGGCCTGGGTTTGATCCATCAGGCATCCCCCATCTAAAGCAGTGTTTGTGAAAAGTGTTTTCGAAAATTTTTCTGATTTTTCCTGACATTTTGTCTATATACCTATATAAAAATCAAAAATATTTAATTTCCTGTGCTACAGTAGAACCTGGATACAACACCGCCCGATATAACACGACTCAAAAACGGACCGATTTGATCAGCTTCGACTAAAATATAGTCAAATAAACCCTCGATACAACTTGCAAATACAAATCCCTTGGGTGGTGTTGTATCCAGGTTTGACTGTAAGAAGAATTCTTCTTTAGATTAGAGAAAAGGCATTAACCACGTGATTCAGCGAGAGTTGGGCTATCGAATGGTCTATTACTCATACCTATAGCAGCTTTACCCACTGTTGATGTTCCTTTGTAAAAATGAGAAAACTTGATGACTACAGAAAATGTTGCAGAAGCAGAAAAATAGCAAAAACTGTATTGATTGGTAAATATAACTAGTGTTGAGTGCAGTGCAGTATACTGCACTGCATACTGCACTGCACTGCACAAAATTGAGCAAAATTACTGCACTGCGATACTGCAGTGCATCAGTTAAAAATACTGCAACACTGCACTGCGCCGCGCCAAAATACTGCAGTTTCACACTGCAGAGCTTTTTTATTACACTTGAAAAATTCTCAGATGAGTGCCATTTGGAAGCTCGGATTGTTTACCAAAGTAGTCGGGTCTAACGTGGAATACTCGTGCGAGGAATGCGGAAGCGTCATAAAGATCAGCAACAGAAGCCCTACTAATCTCCTACATCACGCCAAAACGCATCCATTGGGCGAAAAAGCTAGCTGAGTTGGACGCTAAAAAAGCATCGAACGTTAATTCGATGGATAAGTTCGTGAAAGTCACACCAAAAGGTAGAGTGTTTCACGCTTTGATAACTGGTTTGATAGACAAAATTTGTAGGAGAGCTCTTTTCGACAGACAGAAAAGTCATGCACTTCATCGCTTGTACTTGTCAGCCTTTTCAGTCGTATAACATCCACATTTACTTCTCTACTCTTATCGGATCCTAGTGGTTTGAAAGTTTTACTTTCTGATTCCATCGCTTTTCCTTAAACCTGGCAGAAATTCTTTCAGATAGACAACATTATAGTGATCGCGTGATGCCGAGAGTTTATGATGGTGCTAAAAATGCAGTCAAAGAGAAGCTCAGCAAATGCGGAACCCTTTCGTTTACATCGGACATTTGGACGAATCAGTCATCTGGGTTTATTAGGTAAAACTATGAGCACGTTATTTCCGGTATTATTTGATGTGTTTAGCCTGACAGCTCATGGGATCAATAATATTGGCAGAGAGAACAGTTCGTCCTATGCGTTCGAGAGTTTGGAGGAAGTCACACTGGTGAGCGAATCAATGAAATCGTTTCACAGATGCTTAACGATTGGTCTATCGAAAAAAAGCGTTGTCATGTCTTCGTTCGGGACTCTGCAGCCAACATGAAAAAGGTGGATAATTTTGTGATTATAGTTTTGACTTTAGACTAATTGTATTGCAACAATTTGTAGCAAAAAGCATTAAATAACATCAAAATAGCATCAAATTTTTGATGCTATTTGATGTCATTTCAAAAACAAAAACGCCAAGCCATTTTGATGCTGAGCATCAAATTTGATGCTTTTGCGAGCTATATTTAAAATTAGCTGTTACTGCACATTGAAACATCCGCATTGTCAAATACTGCAGTATACTGCATCACGTTAAAACACTGCACTGCGACACTGCATATACGATTTTTTGACACTGCAATACTGCACTGCACTAGGGTCATTGAAAAATACTGCACTGCAACACTGCAAAACCGTATTTCCTCAACACTAAATATAACACACCAATTTCACAAGGGTACGCTATATCGAGGGTAACGTAAATATCAGTGTTATCTGCAAGGGTACGTTATATCAAGGGTACGTTATAGCGAAGGTGAACTTATTCTAATTTGAAATGAATCCAACCAAAAGCTCTCAAGCGGTACGTTATATCGGGTTCGTTATATCGAGGTTTGACTGTACCGTATACAGTCAAACGGGCAGGAGTAAGATGCGGCAAATCACATTGCGACAAATCAAATTGCGGCAAAATCAGATTGCGGCAAATCAGATTGCGACAATTCAAATTGCGGCAAAATGAAATTCCGACAATTCAAATTGCGACAATTCAAATTGCGGCAAAATCAAATTGCGACAATTCAAATTGCGGCAAAATCAAATTGCGGCAATCATATTGCGACAATTTAAATTGCGGTAATCAAATTTGAAACTTCAAGTAATGCTTAATCTGCCATTACTATGTGGTCTCAATAAGCTGCCGTCTAAACAGGCTTGTTTGTGAGATGAGATTTTGCTAGAAACCAAAAAATTGACTAGCTGTACAAAAATCAGCAAACAATCAAACAGCATAATGTGCTGTTTGACAGCAAAAGTGTCGAATCTTGACCAGCACCATAATTGCTCTACTAAATCTACTAAATTCAACATTAGAACATAGCTAACCATGTATACAACACCTAAAATAACGATCAACCCAAATAGCAGCCAATGTGACCCTCCCACTTATGCCGCAATTTGATTTTGCCGCATTTGAATTGTCGCAATTTGATTTTGCCGTAATTTGAATTGTCGCAATTTGATTTTGCCGCAATTTCATTTTGCCGCAATTTGAATTGTCGCAATTTGAATTGTCGCAATCTGATTTGCCGCAATCTGATTTTGCCGCAATGTGATTTTGCCGCAATTTGATTTGTCGCAATGTGATTTGCCGCATCTTACTCCTGCCCAGTCAAACCTGGGTTATCCGACACCCCCAAAAGTTCGTTCCAGCCTTGGGTCTGACACTTTTTTTAACCCAATTTTCCAAATATTTGATCGATTCTGTTATGACAGTATGGTCGGAAATATCGTCAGGATTCCGATTTTGCCGATCGTTTTTTGAAAATCCTGCAATTTCATCATTAAAAAAGCAAAACCTCGTTTATCCGACACCCTTTTTCGAAAAAATCGGATAAACGAGGTTTTGCTTTTTTAATGATGAAATTGCAAAATTTTCAAAAACGATCGGCAAAATCGGAATCCTGACGATATTTACGACCAGACTGTAAAACAGAACTTTCAAAAATCTTAAAAATTGAGGTAAAAAAAGTGTCGGACCCAAGGCTGGAACGAATTTTTGGGGTGTCGGATAACGCAGGTTTGACTGTATTCTTCATTAAAAGACCATGGTCGTTCATTTTTCAACCCTCAAAAATCTGAAAATTTGAGGTCAATCTCAAAATTTTTTTCGAACATGTTTTTGTTGCATTTTCTGAGTCCCCGTGCGCTCTACCGATTCCACATTTTTTAATTTTGGTGGAGTACTAAAAAATCCAAAAATGACTCCAATTAACACCCCCCTTCCTTCCCCCCTCCCTATATACATTGATGATGAAAAGTACTTACTCACCTGCCTCTATCGATGTAAAGTTCAAGGAATCAACGTTTTTTGGACAACTGTGATATTCGCAACAATAATTTCTGTCTCTGAATATTTTTGGTTTTTAATCTTAAACTTTTAATTAATGTAGTTGCCAGTCAGTCAACTTTTGCTATTTCAAACTTTTAACCTGACGAATAGTGTTGAGGGTGACTACAGGTCTCTCCATATACTCACTGACCAGAAAATAAGACAACCAGAGGGCAGTACCAAACATAATCCAATAATGCTCAACCAAAGAGCTTTGATGATTAGAGAACGTGACTAAAACTTGCTAACTGTGTGACTTTTACTTTTTTATATAAATTTTGTTAAAAATTAGATAGAATGGAGGTCGCTGGTAGTGAATACCACCCCCCCCCCCCCCGCAGAATCCGACATTTTAAAAATTGCTGTAACTACCCTTTCAAACAACAAGTTTAGGATTAGCCCTTAGGCTTGGGGTAGGCCAGCAAACGGAAGTTGTGACTAATAACTGTGTTACGCACTTTTTTCTGGGTCTGGGACGAAAATTGGGTACTTTTTACTTAAGTAAAAAGGTGACAATCGTTGGGTGGGTATTCGCTACTGGGGTCTTATGGAGCTACAAAAATGGCACTTTTTGACGATAAATGACCAAACTTCATCTTATTTGGCGAATGTAATTTGTTTCAAATTTTGATTTAGGTACCCTAGTTTTAGGCAATATTAAACTAGAGTCTTGTTCGGAATTATGTCTAAGGTAAGTGAGTGCGCGGCGCGCATCTCTAACCAACCAAACCCCTGCGCCTCCTTCGGAGGAGCAGGGGCTTGGTGGCTTGGGGTTGAGATGCGCACACCCACATACCTTCGACACAAATCACTCGAAAGGGACTCTGGATGCATAAAAATGTATGCATACCAGAGTTTCTTTATGCGGTAGGCCCCAGTTAACAAACTATGTTCAAATTCCATCTTTTACGGCATCTGGGTACTTGTTAAGTAATTTAATTGTTTTCTTGGCAAAAAATCGATTTTCGGTTGTATTTGAACTTGAATTTACAAATTACAAAAAATTAAAAAACGTGAAATGGCGGCCAAATGAGTTGCGGCCAAACGAGTTGCGGCCAAATGAGTGTGTACGGTCCACAGGGGTGTCGTTCATCGAGGGTTGACTGTAATCACTTTTCCAGTCGATATACAGCCAAAGTCATAGTCAAATTTCAAATTCCGTTCGAGACAACAAATATCTAAATATAGAGTTTTTGAAAATTTTGATGTTTTTTGTCTCGAACGGAATTAGAAATGGGTGGTATTTAATTTGGCCATAAAATACTGAAAATCGGCCATAAAATATTAATTTTGTCATAAACTCGACATGGCCATAAAATACTGAATTTTGGCCATAAATTTTGAATTTTGGCCATAAACTTTTGAATTTTGACTATAAACTCGAATATGCCATAAAATGCTTAATTTGGCCATAAATTATGGGTATTGGCCATAAACTCGGGTTGGCTCTAGGTCAATTGAATTCCGTCACCAGTTTTGCTGCGTTATATAACTGTGTTACACTTTCATCCTTGCAAATTTGCATGTCTTCCGCATCAATATTAGAATTCTGTGTGTTTAGAATGATCAAGCTCAACGAATGACAAGGAAGTTCACCGTGATGTCGGCCCTCCTGATGCCTTTTCAGTGGTTGCTTGCGCTTTGGCACCTGGATTCGCTATTCTAGGTGAGTGTCTTTGATTGATTGGTGGTTCTGTTCTGACTAGGTCTATTTTGCAATTGGCAATCAACATGTGCTCTACGCTCCGATTGCATCAACTCCAGTGCTTTTCAAAGTAAGTTTATTCAATTGCAGGCGATTGTTTAAACTATCTCAATGGCCGTGTTATGATCGTGCGTTCAGACTTGGCTTTCCGTTGATCAGTGAGTGCTTAAGTGACAAACTTGTTCTATTAACCCATTCTGTATTACAGTGTGCTCCTTCGAAAAAGTCTTCAGCCGAATCGACCTCCAGCAGAAGCAGCAGCAATGATAATGGAGTATTGTTCCCTATCACAAGTGTGTGATGTAATGATCTGAATAAAATTGTTTTTAGTACATCACATTAGTACATTGTTTTTAGTACATTAGTACATGGTTTTTTGAGCATACCGTGTTTGTTGTTTCTTTCCGTGGATAATGTTATAATTGTGCAAGGTCAACATGAGTGGCGAGCTCTCTATTGGCTTATTAGTAAACGATTGAAAAAATTAGACGGTAACTATCTGCTATCCCTGCGCTTGTGGTCGGTCGTCTACCGTACCTTTCTTTGTTATAAATTATCGGCCGGCTGTCTTGGTCCTTTTCGCACTGCACTAGCTGCATTCCAACCCTGGCTGAATGACGTGGTTAGTGTGTCTGCGGTAGTGAATTTATTAGAGTTTTTTTCCTGGAGCGGTGAAGAATAAGGTGAATTTCACAGAAGAGGGACCCAGATTGTGATTCGGAGAACTTCGATAAAAAATGCGTTTTAAAAAATGCTTAAGGAAAGTTTCTGGGTCTTTTTTCAAATAAAAAATCTCTGAAAGGTTCCAGGGCCGAAAAACCAACCCACGATTGTTGGGCATCCTCCAAATGGCTCTTGAGATCTACTTACTAGAATTCGTGATATTTACCTGAGAAACAAGAAAGCAGGTGCAAAGAAGGGTTTTGTAAAGAACAAAATCTGGATTCAACTTATCGACACCCGAGAAACTGAGGTACTCGACCACCTCGGAGTGGATACCTACCAAGTACTAACTAGATATTGAGATTATGAATAATCAAAACAACAATTTGGTCATAACAAACCATTTCAGTACAAACTTTAAGTTTAATACTATAGTTTGTGCGACATTTGGAGGTGATAATACTTTGGTGAGCCGATTGACTTGTAGACCAATTGTACACCAATGACGTAGAGCCAACTTGAGTTCAATATTTTATGGCCAAAATCTGATAAAAAATTTCTAAAAAAAATAAAAATTTCTCTTGTATATCAAGTTGTGCCAATAATTTACGGCCAAAATTCGGTATATCAAGGCCAAATTTAAGTTTATGGCCAGAATTCAAAAGTTTATGGCCAAAATTCAATAATTTATGGCCAAAATCAGTATTTTATGGCCACGACGAGTTTATGGCAAAATTAAACATTTTATGGCCAATCTTCAGTATTTTATGGCCAGTTTTAAATATTATCCATTAGAAATTTGACAGTGATTTTTAAGGGTGATAATTAATGCAAAAAGCAGTTTCTAAAGAAAATCGACCACGCTGAACACGAATAGTGTCAGAATTGCAAGTTTGCAAATATTTCTCATCAAAATGTATTTTTACTATTACTAGACAGTCTGTTTTTCACTAACAAGCCTTGGACACCGAATTCTTGTTTAGCGTGGTCGATTTGCTTACATGAATCCGGTGTCAGAATCCAAGGTTTGTTTAGTAAAAAACAAGTTTTTGCAAATCCTAGTTCCGACTTATACATTAATTCTGCGCATTTGTCACGATTTTATGATAAAGTGCTGCTTTAATTTATATGAAAATAACTGTCCGATTTTGCTATTAATTTTCGTTGTAAAAATTTAGCTAGATATTTTATGGATATGAAAAGTCAGAGTAGAACATTTGGAAAATCCCTACACTAGCAAAGAAGCAAGGATTTTATCTCGACTTTGTAAAAAAACAGGCTAAGTTTAGTATTTTCAGAAAGTATTCAACTCCTGGGATCATTTTAGTATATATTGTGAGCCATGGTGTAGTGTGATGATCATTGCGCACCACTTGAAAATCTAAAAATGATTAGTTGAATTTAATATGACAATTTGTTACCTTCTGAGCCCTTTTAGACCACATCATCACGGTGCGAGAAAAAACGATCGGCATAATCGTGTTCAGCATGAAATTTGAGTCATGAATCTCAATTACGCCGCTTGGGAGCCGGAGTGTTAACATCCTCACAAATTTCCTCCACAAATTTTTTACCAAAAAAACCTCGGAAAATACCTTCACAAATGGTTTGAACTATTTGATCATTTTGACTGATTTGGAAAATTCAAATCAATGCCCCATTCCTTTTCTTATTCAATTTCTTTTACATATTACTTTACATATATACATTTTACATATTACATATTTTTAACCTCTCTTTTTATAAATTTTGAAATTCAGTTAATCAAAATTTTCTTAATTTTCGCTATTCTAATCAAAACATCACTGGGTACCGGCATAATCGTTTAAACCGACGGCTGAAAATAAAGGAACAAAACAGAGAAGATACCTAAGGCCAGAGCAAAGGAAGACAGCATCAACCAAGAAGAGAGCCAGAATTTTTAAAACCAAGCGCTGAAATAAAGGAACAAACAGAGAAGATCCCTAAGGCCAGAGCAAGGAAGACAGCATCAACCAAGAAGAGAGCCAGAATTTTTAAACCAAGCGCTGAAAATAAAGGAACAAAACAGAGAAGATCCCTAAGGCCAGAGCAAAGGAAGACAGCATCAACAAGAAGAGATCCAGAATTTTTAACCAATTGCTGAAATAAAGGAACAAAACAGAGAAGATACCTAAGGCAGAGCAAAGGAAGACAGCATCAACCAAGAAGAGAGCCAGATTTTTAAACCAAGGGCTGGGTAGTTATAAGATAACAGGAAAGAACCCGTAAACAGAGAAGATCCTAAGGCCAGAGCAAAGGAAGACAGCATCAACCAAGAAGAGATCCAGATTTTTAAACCAAGTGCTGAAAATAAAGGAACAAAACAGAGAAGATACCTAAGGCAAGAGCAAAGGAAGACAGCATCAACCAAGAAGAGAGCCAGAATTTTTAAACCAAGGCTGGGTAGTTATAAGATAACAGGAAAGAACCCGTAAACAGAATCCTCATTGTAAATGCGCCTTTAGAGGAACGGTATCACTTCGTGAAAATCAAGGCAGTAATGGTTCTTTTAAAAGTAATGCTTCTTTCCATTATCGGTACCACCCTACTGAAACTTTTTTTTCACTCTTATTGCCGGTTTTTTTTAATGTTTGGTGTGGTGATTGAAATGGTTATGGTCAACATGATCACCTTAACTACCATCTTCTAATCACCTTTATAATAAAGTTCTCTGGATAACAGTGGAAAAATTGTTTTAGAAGGGTGGTCCCGATAATGGAAAGAACCTCAAGGCCACAGAGCTTCTCAAGGTTTGGTTGTTTCTCTCTATTTTTCTAGTTCGGGAATTCAGTGTGAGTCCGTGTTAACATCCGCTTACTGGCCTACTATGATCTTAAGGGATTTGTAATAGCCTTCTATCAGACAAAATGCGGTAATTGTAAAATTCTATGAATTTGTAGGTTTTCAGTTTAGTTGTGTTATACAAAAATAGAAAAAGTTAGATAAATTTATGGAATTTAATAAAACCCTTTACTTTTATTCGCTATAATTCGCTCGAGGGCTCATCGCCCACCCATTGTTCAAAAGGTGACATCTTTTAAGAGGATATTTCTTATTGTCCGCTCTTTTGCACTACCATCAATCAAAGCACATTAGAGACACATACACCAAGTGGTTATGGGAGGCTCGGGATTTCATTCAATTTTCCAATGGTCTTCAAATGGGCTGTTAAAAATTAGCATAAATTGAAAGAAGTGAACAGCTGTTTAGTGCCGATTGCAACCAGATTTTCAATCAACCTGACTCTGCTGAAGTAGTCCAAACAAAGGGAAATTTAATTTTTATCTCTTTTTGTACTCGAATATCTGAATAGCCGAACATTGCCACAACGCAAACAATCAAACAAAATTTTTACCCTTTTCGCTTTAATAATGGGTTAAGTAGGTGTAAAAAAATCCAACTAGATACCCACAGGTTTTCAATCGGCGCATCATTATTGGACAAAACGGAAAAATTCCGGACAAAGCTTTTTTGGAGCAAAAGACTTTTTTTTGGGTCAAAAGACTTTTTTGGGTCAAAAAGACTTTTTTTGGGTCAAAAGTCTTTTTTTTGGGTCAAATTTTTTTTTTCAAAAAGACTTTTTTTTGGCTCAAAAGACTTTTTTTTGGGTCAAAAGACTTTTTTTTTGGGGCAAAAAGACTTTTTTGGAGCAAATTGGCTTTTTCTTGGTGCAAATTTTTTTAGATGTAGTTCTGCATTTTGTTTTTATTTTCTCGATATAATTTTTATTGTTTTGCTTGAATAGAGAAAAACTTCTAAAAAACTGATGTATAAAAGTATGAATGAAAAAATCTATTGCTGCAAAGCAGAACTCATTTTGCGTGGCCGGCCAGTCTTCTGTTTGTGGTGCAAAGGGATTTGTTGTGCTGAAAGAGGGTAAGCGGCAAGTCCATTTCACATAGCAACATCACAGAGTGCTTGCAGTGCTGCTTTTTTGCTCCCACAACACACGAGCATTGATATTCTCCATTCCAGAAAAGATAGGGAGAGACTGTGCAGAATGAAAAACGAAGAGTCTTGTAGCGTCCCCAGTTAGTGTAGCTTTGGTTTCGGAGCTGCAAATCCAGCGCTTGCAATAATACAGGAGTAGCATCTTGGTGCAGCCCAACAGAGTAACATTTTGCAGTGTTGGATGGGCTGTCAAGGGTGGCTTGTTCTTGTTTGCCATCACAAAAGCCTCACGATAAGGCTGGGTGATATTTGAGGAACAGCTGTAGGATTCTATAGACAACTTGTTTATATAAACACAAATAAACACACCAGCTAAAAATTGTCATTCTTTCCTTTCTTTCAGACTTTTCCATTTAATTTCTGAATCATCACTTCGATGGCGGAACCAATTTCATTAACAAAGGATTAGTTTTTCTTAACAAAAGGCGAAAATTTTTATATTCATACATATTCATACTTTTTATACATCAGTTTTTAGAAGTTTTTCTCTATTCAAGCAAAACAATAAAAATTATATCGAGAAAATAAAACAAAATGCAGAACTACATCTAAAAAATTTGCACCAAGAAAAAGCCAATTTGCTCCAAAAAAGTCTTTTTGCCCAAAAAAAAAGTCTTTTTGACCCAAAAAAAGTCTTTTTGAAAAAAAATTTGACCCAAAAAAAGACTTTTTGACCAAAAAAAAGTCTTTTTGACCCAAAAAAAGTCTTTTTGACCCAAAAAAAAGTCTTTTTGACCCAGCTAAAATTTGACCCAAAAAAAGTCTTTTTGACCCAAAAAAAAGTCTTTTTGCTCCAAAAAAAAGCTTTGTCCAAAAATTCCCCCTTTTGGCGAAAAAGTGCCCCCTTTTTTCGTTTCAATAAGAAAGTCATGAATTTCCTTTTTTTCAATTTTCACCCTTTTAGGTAGCCTTGCGCTTCTTGTTTTTAACGAGATATCAGTTGCTGCTTATCTTTGCAAAATGTAGCACAAAAAAGGAAAAGTATGAACCAAATTATTTTTCTGACTCGCTTCATAATTTTACCTTTTCGTGCTACATTTTGCAAAGTTGATGCGATA
This sequence comes from Ditylenchus dipsaci, assembly GCA_004194705.1. Lineage (NCBI taxonomy): Eukaryota > Metazoa > Nematoda > Chromadorea > Rhabditida > Anguinidae > Ditylenchus > Ditylenchus dipsaci. Next base: position 194,310 of record SADC01000060.1, read on the forward strand.
AGTGACACATTTTCACGAAAAGGGAACATTTTTCCGTATCGTTCATCATTATTGTCATGCTACATCTACGATCATAATATACCAATATAACCGCTAGAAGCTCTGCTTTTTTAAAGAATACTAGTATTGCTTGTTTTCATTAAAGGACATGAAACTTGATAAGCACAGCAATTTGCGGAATTCGAATTTGAGCGGGACACCCTGATTTTGTCCATAATGTTTTTAAATAAATTTTTTTCTGCGCATTGAAAATTAGAATTTTATTTATCATTAAATTTTAACACGGACCTTAACACAATGGGGTAGGGATTTTGAAGTGTCCCATTCCAACTTTACGGGACTCATTTGAGCGAAACTCATTTTGGCACCATTATTTCATAGTGATTTTTTAATTTCTCAAATAATTCGAAAATTATATGTTAACCTCAAGCTATTAGGCAAACCTTCAGGTCCACCTTAAAAGAGTATCCAGCTCCACAATCCAAAAATTTGGATTTAGCAAAATTAATTTTAACCTAAATATTTCTTACCTAAAATAAGAACTTAACATTGTTGATAGTACTGAAACATTTCTACCTGGTATTGCCACCTTTACCTGGGTACCAATACCGTTTCAGCCCACTCATCTCATCACAACTTATAGGGTGTACCGAAGAATTAAAAGAAATATTGGCACTATTCCATTGTACCCCCCCCAAAAAGCTATTCCAGTGTACCCCCCCCCCCAAAATAATGACCTATTCCATTGTACCCCCCCCCCCAAAAACGACTTTTTATATGCACTCAAAAACCATTTTTATGTAATAATTTTGCCATAAAAAGGCCAGAACAGCCATTTAAATAGGGTTCAAGGGCTGTATTGGGAGGGGAAGGGACAAAACAGGGGCACTAATAAATAAGGATTTAAGGCACCCTCAAACCAGCAACTTGGGGTCCACACTTAATATATACGTTTGAAGGCACGTCAACCAGCAACTTGTGGAGGACCCAAATACATAAGTACTATTAAAGGCTCTGAAGGGCCAGCCGGGTGGGTCCCGAGGTGGTTATGCCTCAGCCAGGACCCTGTGGAGGTGAGGCAGAAATTTTGGATGGCTGAGCCTCTGGCTCGAAGCCAAAGAAGGGGGGAGACCCTTTTCGGCTGAAAAATTGAAGATGTTGAACATAGTTTGAATACTGGGGCCTACCGCATAAATAACTCTGGTATGCATGCTTTTCATGCATCAGAGTCACTTTCGAGTGATTTGTGTCTAAGGTATGTGAGTGTGCGCATCTCACCCCCAAGCCCCCTGCGCCCCGAAGGGGCGCAGGGGCTTGAGAGTTAGAGATGCGCGCACGCACTTACCTTAGACATGATTCCGAGAGTACACTTGATCATAAAATGCATATAGAGTCTATTTTTGCCACGGCCGAGTTGAAAAAACATGGTAAAGCAGCCAAAAAAAGTGGCCCCTGTGTTATTCTTCCCTCCAATACAGCCCTTGAACCCTATTTAATGGCTGTTCTGGCCTTTTTATGGCAAAATTATTACATAAAAATGGTTTTTGAGTGCATATAAAAAAGTCGGTTTTGGGGGGGGGGTACAATGGAATAGGTCATTATTTTGGGGGGGGGTACACTGGAATAGCTTTTTTGGGGGGGTACAATGAATAGCGGCAAATATTTGCTAAAAGGCACATTGCTAAAAAAGACTTTTGCTAAAAAAATATTGCTAAAGACATATTTGCTAGGCACATTTGCTAAAAAAAATTGCTAAAGGCAATTTTGCTAAAAAAATTGTTAAGGCCTTTTCTGGTTCCTTTTGTGTCACAGAGCCTAAGAATTTTACCAAATATGTCTTTAACAAATAATTTTAGCAATGTGCCTTTAGCAAAAAAAATTTTTAGCAAAAAGTTTTTTTTCAGCAAATGTGCTTTTAGCAAATATTTCTTTAAATTCTTCGGTGCAGCCTTATATCTTCTCAACTTTTTAAGAGCGGGTTTTTGTAGAAGTGAACCTAAAGATGCCGAGAGTGATTTTTTGGGTATACTGGATTATTACAGTAATATCCTATTTACATACGCTGAACACGATGGCATTTATTTTCCGATATTCTGATTCAGTTTTGAGATAATGGCCTCCGAAGTTAAGCACTCGGAAATTTGACTATCATGCAAACTTTTGATTATTTAGGGCACTTCCCGTGATGTTTGTCTGAAGCGTGATGTAGCATTTGAAAGCACAGAACTGAAGTTTGCTAGTCGTCCTAACTCTTATCAGCTTTTGACGTAAACTTTTTTTTCCACATCTCAAACCGGAATTCTGACACCAGATTAGTGATTAGCGTGCCGATTTGCATGTGAAACTGCCCTTGACTCAAACTTCGATGTCCTATTTCAAATTCCTTTAAGTCAATACCCTTTAATTCAAAATGCTTTTTTGTCTTGAGAGGAATTGAAATAGGACAGTAAGGGCAGTTTCACATGCAAATCAAGCACGCTGATCACTGATCTGGTTTCATAATTTCTAGTTTGATAAGTAAAAAAAGGGCTAAAGTGCATTATACCGCGTAGCCAAACTGGCTTAAAGCGTGTTTTTTTGATGTGTGAGCAATTAAAACATACTTAAACGTGTTTTAGAGTGCGGAAGGCCATTTTTGGAAAAAAAATTTTGACCAAAATTTGACTTTTTGCCTTGGGGACCAAGGTAACCACCTGGAGAGGGTACGTGAATACTTTATTTAAGATAGGATTTGAATTTTTTTTGAATATTCATTTCGTTTATTGCCGAGAGAAGAAGAGATCTTGAACATAGTTTCCTTGCAGGGACCCACCGCATAAAAAACTCTGGCATGCACATTGTTTTTATGCATCCAGAGTTTTTCGAGTGTTTGGTCTCTAAGGTATGTGTGTGTGCGCATCTCAACTCCAAGCCCCCAAGCCCCTACGCCCCGGAGGGGGCGTAGGGGGCTGAGAGTTAGAGATGCGCGCACTCACTTACTTGAAGATGAATCGAGCAACGCTCTCGATCAAAAATGCGTCTAGAGACTCTTTTTGCCAGTCTCAGTAAGAAAACGAGGTAAAAAATCCCTCTCCAGGTGGTTTACCTTGTCCCCAAGGCAAAAAGTCAAATTTTGGTCAAAATTTTTTTTTCCAAAAATGGCCTTCCGCGCTCTAAAACATGTTTTAAGTATGTTTAATTGCTCACACATCAAAAAACACGCTTTAAGACAGTTTTGGGCTACGCGGTATACTGCACTCCTGCCAAAAAGTTTACGTCAAAAGCTGAAAAGAGTTGAATGAGATGAATAGGGCTTTCTGAAAGCATAAAATTTAGTTTGGTCCGTTAGACAAAAAATTTGAGAATAATAGACTTTTATGAAAAAAGTCGAGTTCAGAAAATGCTTTTTCACATAATTACCACTGTTGTTCCGAATCTTGCAATCATGACGGGGCGTGTAATACTCGTTAGAAGCTCATTATCTGAGCTTTCAAATGCTATATTACACTTCAGACAAACATCACGGAAAGTGCTCTAAATAATCAAAAGTTTGCATGATTGTCAAATTTCCGAGTGCTTAACTTCGGAGGCCATTATCTCAAAACTATAGAAAATCGGAAAATCGATGCGTGCCATCGTGTTCAGCGTATTGTAAATGGGGTATAAGAGTAATAATCTGGAATACTGAAAATCGCTATCGGACTCTTGGTTCGGGTCCAGTCCAAAATTAGAAAAATCGCTCTTAATTCAAACGTGGTTTTTATGCAAAGCCTCAGGCGCAAAGTAGGCCAGCGTATGTTAGACGAGCTCAAACGTGTTTGCCGGCTTAATTTATAACTCAGTTCAGGCTGGATTGGAGTTTTCAGTTGGTATAAGTGAAGTATGATGAAATGAGATATTGAACTTGTGAATCCAGCTTTTTAGACTTTTAAGATGGATACTCAGAATTACTCATTCAATTCAAGTACCTTCTTGGCACGGGCGTTTTGTTAGTAAAGTTGCTGTTTTAGTATTATTAAATTATGTTCAGCATTTGATTTTGGGTAAGAAACAATGGTTTTCAATTTTCGCTTTATCTAAATGAAATCCGGCGCTACTGGAATATACCTCACCAATAATTGGCTCTAGTTAAGAATCGGCCCCATTTTGTGCCTTGGTCCCCCAGTTGTTTTTTCCAAAATTTTATTGCAGAAAATGATGAATAACACATTCAGCAAGTAACTATTCTTAAATCTCGCGAATCTGATCAAAAAACTGACCCGAAATTTTGCTTCTAAAGCTTAACATGAGAATGACCGCCTGTGAGACCTGCACATTCTGGTGCAGAATTTCACGGAGAATCCGAATATGCAAACCGTTTTCAAAAAAGGCCGTTTGGCTCGATCATCCAACCAAATCTGAATAGCGTCAAACGTGACGTGGGTATGTTTATAAAATCAGTTGGTACTGAACATTTTATATTCACCTGCATGACTTTAATAGCTCGTTAAATAGCAAATTCATCGAGACAGTTTCAACAACGAAATGAAAAGCAAAAGCCGGCGCCCGTGAAACTATGCTTGCACAGGCGCCGGCATCGGTGCCGATTTCAATACAGTCCGGCGCCCGGTGCTCAATTTTTTCTACGTTTTTCTTTTTGCGCTGGCGCCGGCGCCGATTTTTTCAGACCTCAGCGCCTGGTCGCGCCCGGCGCCGAATTTTTTGGCCGTGCAACTATGCGTGCAAGCAGTGTGCCCATATGACTCATCGAGTTGACTCAAAAAAGTAAAAAAAAAATTACCGAGTCAATTGACTCGAAATTCTAACATCGTTTGACTCGCAGTTTGCTCGCAGCATATAATTTTTTTCGCGATTTTTTTGCAAGTCAATATACATATAATCACGAGTCGATTGACTCGCGTGTCAAGTTTAAAAACTTGCTGCGAGCTACTTGACTCATTATTGACTCGCGTTTATTTGTTTATTTGACTACTATTCATACCCGGTATTAAATAAGGGTGGGCTCAGTAATTGCTCAGTAATCATGCAGAGTGGCCAAGTGCCAATGAAAAGTCCGATGGGCATAATTGCTAAGAATCGTGTGGTTTGGCGCAGTTGAAGAGGATTTGAAAGAATAGTGTAAGATTCTGAGAGATCAAGGCTCTCCAACCAAAAATCTGATCTGCTTATCACTTTTTCGCGAAAAGTTTACCCCCCCCCTTTATTACACCCCAAAAAGCAATTATTTTTGCCTTTCGGCCACTCCTGAGTGTGTTCCGCGCGATTTTAAATGAAGGGAGCGGCAGCGTTGTTGTATAAATTCTTTGTTGTATAAAAATTAAATACACCAGGGTTGCCATCTCGCTTCGCTACTCTGGCATGGGTTACCGACCCTGGAAAATGACTTGTTTATCTTTAAAATTTGTAACCTTTGAAAAAATATTATTTTTTACAAGAATTTTTGGGCAGGAGCAGCCTGTGTCAAATCACATTGTGCCAGTGTTTTCATAACGAACACAAAATCAATGCAAAATGAAATCAAAGCAAAATTTCGAAATGAAATGAAACGAAATGGGGTCTTGAAAATGCAATAAGACGAGGTTTACCCTTCCCCCCCCCCCCTTATTATTGACTCGCGATAATAACTGCGAGACGCGAGTCAATAATTGAAAAAAACTCGCTGCGAGTCGAATGACTCGCGATTTTTATAATTTGACTCGCGAGTAGCTCGTGACGTTTGGAATCTTGCCAAGGCTCACGAGTCAGAGAGTCAAGTGGATTACACTGCGTGCAAGCAGTTTTTCAAAAATGAGAGTGAGAATGATAGAATGAGAATGAGAATTTTGCAGAATGAGAGTGAGAATTGTCTCACAATGATAATGAGAGTGAGAATCATTCTCATTCTCATTATCATTCTGTAATCTCATTCTTATTCTCACTTTGAAAAAATTCTCATTCTCACTCTCATGTCATTGTGACTCTCATTGTGAATCTCATTCTCATTTTCCTACTGCTCAACTAACTGTATGCTAACAAATTAATGGATAAAACGGAAATATGCCACGTTCTGGAGAAAAAGTGCCACGTTTTTGTGAAAAAGTGCCACGTTTTTTCGATCTAGTCAAGAAGGCGAAAAAGTGCCACGTTTTAGTGAAAAAGTCCACGTTTTAGTGAAAAAGTGCCACTTTTTTTATTAATTTGCCTAGTCTTGCACAGATATGCCTGATTTCATTGGTCGCTTTGGTATAGGACATTTCGCGCCCGAGCCATTTCGCGCCTAGGACATTTTGCGCCCGCCCATTTCACGCCCGCCCACTTTGCGCCCTAGGACATTTCACGCCCGCCATTTGCCCTAGGAATAGTGGCGCCCGCCCTGAGGTTACAGGTTTAAATCCTAGTAGCATCAGATCTTTTTCTTAAATTTTAGTCATAAACTAATCATTACTGGACCAGCAAGCCCATGGTGGGTGGCAGAACCACCTGTTACCTCCCTAGATGGGTATCCACCTCTAACATCCAAAACTTTGGTTTCAGCTGAAAGTACAGTCGACTCTCGATAAACCGCCACCCCCCAAAAATTCGTTCCGCCTTGGGTCCGACACTTTTTTTACCTCGATTTTTGAAATATTTTGCCAAACCTGATTCGTCAGTCTAATCCGAAAAATCGTACAGATTCTGATTTTACCGGTCGTTTTCGGAATGGTAACACTTTGCCGTAAAGACCCGCGCCTCTCGATAAACCGCCACCCTTTTCTGAAAATAGGGTGGCGGTTTATCGAGAGGCGCGGGTCTTTACGGCAAAAGTGTTACCATTCCGAAAACGACCCGCAAATCGTGATCCTTACGATATTTCGAACCAGACTGACGGATCAGTTTCGGCAAAAGACTTCGAAAATCGAGGTAAAAAAAGTTTCGGACCCAAGGCAGGAACGAACTTTTGGGGGTGGCGGTTTATCGAGAGTCAACTGTAAAAAAAAAAATCAATGTACTTTATCGAGAATCATGTGCGGAAGACGGCCTGATACTTCTAAAACAGCGACTTGACTTGCAGGAACAAAGTTCTGCGTAAGTTTCGTACCCGTAGAGTATTCGGGTGATGCCCAGGTTAGCAATGCTCAACCTTCAAATTTCTACTTGTTTTGACTTTATGTTGTGAAGTGGTACAACAAGTATAACACACAAAAAGCAATTGAAAGAGATTTCTAACTTTCTATTTTCTTCAACAATTTCTAGCCTATAGCTCTGAAGCCATCTGCTTGCGATATTCATCCATATCCTCCTGTTTGCACGATGGACAGACTTCATGCGAGGCACTTTCAGCAAATTGACAAATGATAATACCACAGTCGCAGCCATTAGTTTGCTTTGAACACTCTACAAATTTTTCAGCAAAAAAGTTTGATAGCAAATATACAAATTTACCTTGTCACTAAGTCCAAGCCAACTTATTGGATCTAGTTCCAACGACTTTTCGTCAGTGCCTCAATTTGCAAGTATTCTCTACAAAAAAATCACTAGGACTAACAGCGAAAAAATGGTAGGAGTATTCTCACTTGATTTGAATAAGGCGGTTACTTCCATGACCATGGAGTGAATCGCAGTAAAGCAATCTTTGCTGGCTTATCCTGACTACTTGAAAGAAAACTTAGATTGCTATGTCGAAAATTGCATTACACCATACCACTTGCTGTTTTGCGAATACCATTAAAACCTTGAAATGAAAAATTGATCATTAGCACAAGGGACAAATAAATTACCAAGATAGTATTTTTCAAACCAATTCAAATAGGGCTCACAGAAACAGGCAGGTGCTTTTTTAGAGATGAAAAGCATTCATCAAGTCGTGAGATCGGCACACATTTTAAAATCCCGATTTACGACACTTAAGACAACGGTTGATTTCTAAAAAATTTAGAAGACTAACCTCATGAGCGAACTGAGCATTATTGTCGTAGTCGAAGACCTGTATCAAAGAAGTTTTAGAGAAATTACCAGTAGTTAGCCCCGCTTTTGGTCCCCACATCCATCATCCAAAATCATGTAAAAAATGATTTACGACCCCCCCCCCTTTTTTTTTACCCTTAAAAATGCCGCCAACTGCGGAAAGGGGGGAAGGAGAGAGGTGAGGGTGAGGAGGGGGGTCGTAAATCATTTTTACATGATTTGGATGATGATGTGGAACCAAAGCGGGGGCTAACTACTATTACCAAGTTCAGAAATGGAAACCTGTTCGACAATGGCGGTGCAATCATGAATGTTCCATCAACGAATATTTTTTCGACCATTCTCATCCAATGACTAGCTTTTTTCGTCAAAGATGAATATTCTCCCTCCCGCAGTTTTGTCAGCGCATGAATCAGCTAGCAGCCATTCATCCGGTTCACGTCCATTTATAGCATCATTGAGGAATAATAATGCACTGAAACAAACAGTGCTTTCTAAGAACCATAGATATGAATAATTACCTCAGAGAAGCCGGAACAGGAGGGCTTGAAATCTCTGAATCTGTTCTGGCTCGTCTAATTACTTTCTTTCCTCAGTCCTTATTTTGGGCAGGCGCGATTTGTCCTAAAGCGCGAAATGTCCTAGGGCGCGAATGGCTCGGGCGCGAAAGGGCGAACCCCGTCGCTTTGTTTCCAAGGACATATCAATAGCAAGCTAATGGTAATCTTCAAAATTTCAGGTGGAAATCATTGATTTATCTAAGAACCTTGGCACTATTCCATTGTACCCCCCCCCCCAAAAGCTATTCCAGTGTACCCCCCCCAAAAATAATGACCTATTCCTTGTACCCCCCAAAAACCGACTTTTTTATATGCACTCAAAACCATTTTTATGTAATAATTTTGCCATAAAAAGGCCAGAACAGCCATTTAAATAGGGTTCAAGGCTGTATTGGGAGGGGAAGGGACAAAACAGGGGCCACTAATAAATAAAGATTTAAGGCACCCAGAAACCCAGCAATTGGGGTCCACCACTTGATATATACGTTGAAGGCACGTCAAACCAGCAATTGTGGAGGACCCAAATACATAAGTACTCAAAAGGCTCTCAAGGGCCAGCCGGTGGGTCCCGAGGTGGTTATGCCTAAACCAGACCCTGTGGAGGTGAAGGCAGAAATTTTGGATGGCTGAGCCTCTGGCTCGAAGCCAAAAGCCGGAGAGGGGGCAGACCTTTTCGGCTGAAAATTGAAGATGTTGAACATGGTTTTGAATACTGGGGCCTACCGCATAAATAACTCTGGTATGCATGCTTTTTCATGCATCCAGAGTCACTTCGAGTGATTGTGTCTAAGGTATGTGAGTGTGCGCATCTCACTCCAAGCCCCAAGCCCCCTGCGCCCCGAAGGGGGCGCAGGGGGCTTGAGAGTTAGAGATGCGCGCACGCACTTACCTTAACATGATTCCGAGAAGTACACTTGATCATAAAATGCATATAGAGTCTATTTTGCCACGGCCCGAGTTGAAAAACATGGTAAAGCAGCCAAAAAAAGTGGCCCCTGTGTTATTTTCCCTTCCTCCCAATACAGCCTTGAACCCTATTTAAATGGCTTTTCTGGTCCTTTTATGGCGAAATTATTACATAAAAATGGTTTTGAAGGCATATAAAAAGTTGGTTTTTGGGGGGGTACAATGGAATAGGTCATTATTTTGGGGGGGGGGGTACACTGGAATAGCTTTTTTGGGGGGTACAATGGAATAGCGGCGAAACCTTATTGTCAGAAACGTGGCAGATTTTCACAAAAACGTGGCACTTTTTCTCCAAAACGTGGCATATTTTCCTAAAACGTGGTACATTTTCACAAAACGTGGCACTTTTTCACAAAGCGTGTCAGTTTTCACTAAAACGTGGCACTTTTTCACTAAAACGTGGCACTTTTTCTCCAGAACGTGAAATTAATTGTTTGAAAAAGAAGTAGGATCTTGCTCACAATTAATAAAATCTGAGTCTGTGTTACTATTTTGAGATTAATTAACTCTAGCCATTTCTGAACTCTAAGCATTTCGAACCACCCTAAACAACCTTTACTACCTGAACATCCCAACTATCCCAGAATCTTCGACCTACTGCGACCTCAAAACTGAGAGTGGGTACTTCTGGTCGAGGTGGATATCCACCTGGATGATCTAAAAAAACTTTTCGTTGAAATCAACAAACAAACCATTTTTCCTAACTAAAAATTCTGTAAGAAATGAGGTTTGTCAGAACTAAAATTGCAATTTTACCCACTTAAACCCCAAACCAGAAGTGGTCATAGGTTCAGGTGGACATCCACATGACATCCCCCAAACCAGAAATGGTCATAGGTTCAGTTGGACATCCACATGGATGGCAAACAAAACATTGGTTCCGACTTATATTTATAAAAGAAATTGAGCTTGACAGGACTTAATTTGCGATATACCTACCTTAACCCAAAAACCCGGGTAGCTACCAGATTTGCCCACCTGGATACCCTGGGATATATTATTCAGTGAAATCAAAAGGTTACGCTGTCTTTCGTACAATCGCGTGGTGATTATGTTTGTTGAGACTAAAATCGTGGCCTAACTCACCTGAGCAGAAAAATCTGGAATGACTACAACCTGGGGCCGTATGCATTGGCAGCTAGGATTGAGGATAGGATTAATCCTATCCTCAAGCCGATCCATATGCATTAGGATGGATAGGATTGAGGATAGGATTAATCCTATCCTCAAGCCTATCCGTATGCATTAGGACGGATTGGATTCTAGATCGGATAATTTCAGTGCATTAGCGTCAGCTGCCGAGTAGAGCTCTCGACATTAGAAATTATCCGATCTAGAATCCAAGCCGATCCGTATGCATTAGGACGGATAGGATTAAGGATAGGATTAATCCTATCTCCGATCCGTATGCATTGGAACACGGATTGAGGATAGGATTAATCCTATCCTCAATCCTAGCTGCCAATGCATACGCCCTGGTCATGTGGATACCACCTGGCCACTACCTACTAACTAGGATCTTGCACCTAGAATCGGATACCTTGTCACTTTTTCGGCACTAATAACCTTGTCCGATCTAAATACTCTTCGGTATGCACCACAACCTTTGAAAACCATTTTGAAATAATTGTTGAAACCAACGCGATTTGAACATGTAACGAAAAGTATAGGATTTTTAAATTGAGGCTAAAAGCGTGGAAACACAAAAGAGTCTTAAATCCTAACTAGGGTTGTCGGCTCGGCGCGCCGATTTCGGCTTTTCATGCCGAAAAGCCGAAAATTTTCGGCTTTCGGCTCGGCCGGCCGAAAATTTCGGCTTTCGGCTCGGCGCGCCGAAAATTTCAATTTAAAATCATTTATTGTCCCGGAATGAAACTGTATGAATGAAATTTTTAGTAAAATACTGCATTAAATTTCGTGGGAATTCAAATTTTCTAGTCAGAAAATAACTTGGATTGCTCAGAATCCCACCCCGGAATGGTCAGAAGCCCCTGAAAGTTGGTTTTTTGGGGTTTACTAAAGGGGGAGTAAACTTTTTGCGAAAATTCGATTGAGCGGATCAGATTTCCAGTCAGATGCGCTAAATCGTTCAGAATTCCAGGTTTTTGGTGGTTTTGAGTGGTTCAGGGTGAAATTCTGAGCGATTTAGCGCATCTGACTGGAAATCTGATCCGCTCAATCGAATTTTCGCAAAAAGTTTACTCCCCCTTTAGTAAACCCCAAAAAAACCAACTTTCAGGGGCTTCTGGCCATTCCGGCGTAGGATTCTGAGCAATCCAAGTTATTTTCTGACTAGAAAATTTGAATTCCACGAAATTTAATGCAGTATTTTACTAAAAATTTAAATTTGACGGGAGATTTACATAATTTGACGGGAGATTTACATATTTTGTTTGAAATTTGAATTTGACGGGATAAAAAATAAATTCGACGGGAGATTTACATATTTTGACGGTGTTTTCACTTAGGCCTCAAACACAATGAGGAGTCTGTTTGCGGATGCTAAATCAGATTTGTCGCATGGAAATGGCCATAACTTTTTTTCAGATTTTCAAAAATTATTCTGTTATTACCATTTTGTAGCTAAGATTCAGGGCTACCAGAGGAGCATTTCATAAAGTAGATGTCCTTTAAAAATTGAGATAAAAATGAAAGACTCCGCCACAGACTCCTGCTTCAAATTCTAGTCAGGAGTCTTGGGCGGAGTCTTTCATTTTTATCTCAATTTTTCAAAAGACATCTACTTCATAAAATGCTCATCTGGTAGCCCTGAATCTTAGCTACAAAATGGTATAACAGAAAAATTTTTGAAAATCTGAAAAAAAGTTATGCCATTTCCGTGCGACAAATCTGATTTAGCATCCGCAAACAGACTCCTCATTGTGTTTGAGGCCTTATAGCCTTCTTTGAAACGGTTTCAAAGGTCCGTGAAACGGTTTCATGCAACGGTTTCACGAGTATAAAAAGTGCCATTGTAAACCTGTTCTCATTCTCATTTTTGAAAACACTCGCGTATTTTTTTTTTTTAAGCGAGCCGAACGCGAGTCAAAACCATACGAGCCATTTGTATCGCGAACCATTTGGCTCGCAAACAAAACGAATGGTTCGGCTCGCTCTTTTATGTGAGTTTTGAACGTCGATTTATTGTTAAGGACAAAAAAAGGACAATAAAGTATTGCTAGCTTAATGTTTGCAAAAAATCAGTCAAAAAATTGAAAAAATGAAAATATAAACAAGATTGGGCTTTATTTCAACTAACAATATTTTCCGCGAGCCGACCATACGCTTATATAGATGCGAGCCAAATGGCTCGCGAGCTAAGAAGCTATTGTCACTTTGTTCTTTAACTTGGCGAGCCATATGGCTCGTGAGCTATATGGCTCGCGGACATAGCTATTTGGCGAGCGAGCAGCTCGCGTCCTCTCAAAGGGACGCGAGCCACTGGCTCGCAAACGAGCCAAACGCACAACACTGGATAAAAGATTCGGACTGAATCGGACCGGAAAAAAAGATTAAGGCAGGAATATTCCCGCGAATATTCCCAAAAATATTCGGGTCGGTCTTATTCCGAACCTAGTACAGAGTTCATTTCTGCGTGAAAAGTTAAAAATGTTTCGGTTTTGAAAAGAATTTTACGTCGATTTCGTAAAAAGCGAAACAGCAATCATGATCGTTCGAATCTTTACTTTAATTATTCTGGGCTGCTCGTGCCAGACTCTTTTTTGTCCACATTGTTCAGTCAATTTTCAAATATAAGTTCAGTTTGCAAATCATCGAGACAGTTTTCAACAACGAAATGCAAGGCTACAATCCGCTGATTAATTATGGTTACGGGACGCCAGACGCTCAGCCTCCGCTCCTCCGCCGTCCGGGGCTGCAGGATTTGGACAGTTGATAACGCAACCTGTTCCTCCGACTTCAAATTACAAGTCTGTTTCGTTTGTTTCGCATAATTTCTTTTCGATTGGTTTCCTTTGCAGAAATACTCAGTTCATGTATCCCAGTGCTTCCACGGCCTTTCTCAGCTTTTTGTGCCCGCTATTCCGCAACAGTCTGGTTCACCTTTGGCCGGCTATGGACAACATCCAAAAGCTCCTGGCTCATTAGCTACAGGTTTCCGTTTTTATCTTGAAACTAACTGATGTGCTTTTTTTTATCATTTTTAGGCTATCCCATGCTCAACATGCCGGGTTCACCTTCGACAAACAAAAGTAATGCACCTGGTCATGGCAGTGGAAGTATTTCTAAGTTGGTGGCGTCAATTCAACTCCTCTTGGACTGAACTCTGGTTACTATGCTGGTGCGCTCAGCCTTTAAATTTGTTTCCAGATAGCGTAATCTTATTATTAGGCTATGAACATAATGTGATGGCGTCGTATTGGCAGGCTCAAAATTCGGGTCAGCCGAACAATTGGACGGTGCTGGGAAGAGAGGCAGAGCAATTTTAGAGGTTTTTAGTTGAATACAAAACTATGGTCAAATAAATAATATTTCAGGACGTCAAGGGATCGGTCATCGACAGCGTGAACCGCTTCCACAAATTTACTGCGAGCTTTGCAAGGTCAATTGTCAGGGGAATGAGTCACACAAGCTGCACGTAGAGGCAAGGCTCACAAGCAAAAGGAATTGATGAGCAAAGGAGGAACTGTAGGTTACGCGGTGTATTGTTGATTGCACTCATTTTTTCCTGTTAAGGTTCAGAATCTGTCACGTAACAAAGTGACTTTCAAATGCGATGTATGCCAAGTTATGTGTTCTGCACAGGATGCCTACGATGCGCATGTTAAAGGGGCCAAACATCAGAAGGTAGGATTGTGTGCTCTACGAATTTCAGTTTTGAAAACGAATTTCTAGACCATCGCCACGATGAAGAAGATGGGGCAGTCTTTCCGTCTGCGGAACCCACTCTTATTCCTCCTAAGTATCCTCCTGCGACTACTCCAGTAATTGTTGCGGCCAAGAAGAAGATTGTGGGTGTCAGTGGGACGACGTTTGTGGCAGGAGCTAAGTTGAATACTACTGGTACTGAGCCATCGATGTCTCAGTGCAGGTTGTTTTCTAAATTAGGTCACGTTAACTTGACACTTTGGAATTTTTAGGAATCTCAGGGGACGGAGTCCAATATGAATCTGGTCGGGCTTGAATTTATCGAAGAAATCAATGGAGTGAGGGAAAAACTTCTTACAAGTAATTTTTTTTCGTCATTTTTGCTTATTTTTTGCAAAAGTGTTTTTCAGATGCAAGCTCTGCGACTGCGTAATGTCTGGTTCGAATGAGAAAGTGAGTCACTTGAAAGGGAACAGGCACAAGATTCAGTACAAGGTTATTTTTTCTGTTTATTTCTCAGGTTTGTTATGTTAGATATCTTCAGATCAAGATCAATCCTACGCTCAAGGTGGAAGTCAAGACTCCATACGGTTCGTCTAAAAGCGAGGTCGTCCAAGTGATTATTTTAATTCACCGCAAGCGTAAGTGTTTTCAAACGTTTGTATGACTTAGCTTTATTCCCGCTTTTCTTAGGTACAACTATCAGAGTCCGATGTCCAGGAATACTCCTATGCCTATGCGTTCAGGGTTCCAGCAGCAGCCACAGTGTTTGGAGAGCAGCGATGATCGACATGTGGTGGCTAAAAACGAATCTCTGCTTCCATCTAAAACCGATATGGACTTGATTGAGAAGCTTGTGTCTATGATAGAGCGCACTTTGAAAAACATATCTGACAAATGGGCTGAGGAAGATAAGGCTGCCTTGGTAGGAGCCGATGCCGAAAAGGATGCCTCCACTACTGAACCGACTGAAACTACTGATCCGGAACGTCTTTTGAAAGGGGTTATGCGAGTTGGACTCATGGCCAAGAACTTGTTGCTAAGTGATGACAAGGAAGTACGCATTTTCCAATCGGAAAAATTGCCCACGGAAATTACTTTTTCAGGTTAATTTGCTAGTTCTCTGCTCTAAATTCCGACAGAGTCATTAGTGCAGAAATTATATGATCTTTTCCGACATTATCGAGGTAAATCACTTCTTCGTTTCGCCTGGAAACACTAACTTAACCTGCTTTAGAAGGAATACGCGGAATCTTTTCGTTTGATACAGGACATATCTGCAGCTTCTCTGTTGGCGAGTCTTGACAATCTGCAGGTGGCTTGTCGAATTACTTTCACATCCGTACTTATGAGAAATATTAGCTCAGTTTTGGTCTCTACATCTGGTAAAAAAATTTTTGTTTATTGAGGCAGATGCGCTAGATGGAACCTTTTAGATGGGACAGCCTCTAGCTATGCCGCAGTCGAAAACCAGTGGATGCTTTGCCGGTCAAGCCTTGTTTGGACGCTTTGGATGAACTCAAACATGCTAAATACTACCAGGTTTGATATCTTGTTTGTGCTTTCGGTCATAATCTTTGGAAACTTGCTATCATTAGTGGAGTGATTGAAAGGATAATGTATTAATTATTTATTTTAAGGTTAAGTGTGCCCCTCTCAGTTCGATGAATATCGTTCTCCGAATCATGCGTGACATAGGTAATCGCGTGAAAACTTGGACTCCTCTTTCGGAATGGGTGATTTTCTTTGACCGTCAATTATCTGTTACAGTGAAAGTGGATATTTAGGCCATGGAGCTGTTAACTGAGAAAGCGGTGAGCCTTGACTTTTGATATCACTTGATATGTCCTATTACCCAAGTTATTTTTTAGCTTTCATCGATTCGAATGTCGTTGGGCCCGGAGATGCTGTGCGCCGTGTTTCGAAGTGATAGCTGGAGGGATTCTTGTGAAAGGTATGTTAAATTTTCCTAAAAATTCTTACGTGTTTTAGGGTGCTCCGGGCTTCTTGATCCCTGTGAAAAGGAAGGATTGGATGTCCTGGGTTGTTTAACGGATCAAAACCGCGAGGATATCACTGCGAGCGCCCAACATGTATGCCTTAGATGGTTAGCTTTTATATTGGTTGTTTAAGGCACTGCGCATGATCAGTTTCAATCAGATGTTCAAGGTTCTTTCAATTGATCGCCTTCCGGATAATAGCCATCTGCATGCATACAATCAAGGTGGACTTTTCAATAGAGGTGATGTTGAAAGAAAGAGAGCTCATGAGCTTGACGAGCAAATTTCTGCTGGTAGGTTTTCGATTTACAGCTTCACAATGCAGCCAATTATTTCGTTTTCTATAGACGGAAATTCGGATGCTAAGAAGGAAAAGACGGAAGAAGTGGTTCAGAACCTCTAGAGATTTTTTGTCTAGACTATCCCTGCGTATCGTTGATTCATTTGTTGTCGTGTAACCGGAATCTAGAATTTGTATGTCCTTATGCTGCTATAAATTTTGTTTCGAGGATCGTATTTTTGTTTTCGTTTTGGCTGGTTGAATCAGGACATGGTCAATTCACTCCCTGTGTCAATTCTCTTCCCTGATCAATTCACTCCCTGGCCAATTCATTGAACGAAACTATTTAAATATTGAACTAAAATTTTTTCTTTTTTGTAACTGCAGTTATATCTCTTCGGCATTGAAAACTGAAGTTAACTCACCTTAAAAGTGGATGACCACAAAATGCCTTAGATGATGTAATCGGTACATAGTTTTGTTAACCGGGGTTTACCGCATAAAGAAACCCTGGTGTGCATTAATCATATCATTGGAAGGGGACGATTGACCCGACCCAACTAAAAAGGAACGCTTTTTCGAGGGACACGGACTTTCCCTGTAAAACCGTTTTCCTGTAAGCCAATTCCCTGTGAGGGACGTTTCCCTGTATGGAACGGCAAGGAACTGTAGCGTGGAAGAAAATTATGTAGACTCAACTTTTGATGAGGGATCGAAGTTTGTTGAGGGATCTATGTGTTGGTACCAGTGTCGAGGTGTTCAGGTAGTGGGGCCTAAATTGTAGTGCTAAGTTGATGATACCCACATGATGGCACCCAGTTAGTGAAACTTCGTACTCGAGTGATTCGCATGGTCTCACCAGTTGTTAATGGTACCTTAACGTAGTACTCAGCTAGTGTTAACCAAGTGCTAGTACTCAAAGTTTAATATTTTAGACCATTTTTGTATTTGATTTGTATTTGATCCCTGTATTTGATGAGGTGGATCAGACCATGTTGAAAGCCGGATTACTGCCCGTGTAATACTCAGTACCGCCGAAATCAGTATTCTTATTTCTCCGCTGTCTGCTTCCTGACAGTAGCCACGCGGTATCTTTATTGCTTTTTTTTCGGACTGCCTATTAGTAACTTTTTGAAATGCTTGTGCACAGGCACCGGCTCGCACATAGATTTAAAGCAATTGTTTATCTGCTAAAAAAGTAATTCATCCAAAATGCCTTTGCTGCGTCTGCGGTTTTTAGTCCATTTTCAACTGGTCAGCTCCTTTTTTGTTTTATTTTTGCTTTTTCTCGCAAGTTTGCGACTTTTGCGCACTTTTTACACATGCAAATTAATTATTCCGCGTCGAGTGGTACCAAAATATTAGCTGAACAAATGGCGGAATGCCATATGTTATAGAAAAGTCGTCGCTAAAAATTCTTTAGACACCATGAAATTTATCAGGGATACCGTATTTCCTCTAATAGCAGCGCATGGGCTACTATTTTTCAATGGAGGCTTTGTGGAGGCTTTACAGGAGTTGCTTGGAAAACAATTCATCAAAGTTCCCCAAGCTCACTATCAGGGTCCCTTCCTTGTAAGTCCTTTTTTCGGTTGTTATCCTCTAATTTTATGCATTTGTCACTATGCTTTGCTCAGCAGTCTAGTCGCTGCTGTCACTTATAATTAAAAGTCAAAGATAACTCTTCATTTTTACAGAAGGATAAAAGAGAAAATCATTAATCTACTTAGATACATACTAACAGGTGTAGTAAACCAGACGAGAATAGGAAAAGACATATTGCAAGTCTTGCCTCTACACCTTTTGTTTTACGACACGAAAGACAAGCCTGGGTGGTGAATGATCAATTTGAAGGCCGTGGACATGAGCGCAGGAATCACTCACAAAATGACCATGTTGGCATGTTGTTTAACCTTACAGCCTGTCATTTGTTGTTTTCAAATAAAGCAGCAGCACATGAAAGGAGACCAACGGCGATTCTAATCGCTAATTTGCTTACATGATTGATTGCCACTGCCCCTACCCCTCTTTCGGTTCTATGTAAACTTTAAAGAATTTGCAGGCGCATAAGTATTTATCAAGACAATAAAATTAGTGGGAATCTGTAGCTAAGGTGTGGAACTGATTTGGCGTCGAAAAATTTGGCGGAGAGAGACAATATCTATGAGCCATTCAAAATTTTTTGCTTAATCATTCAACTTCTGTACGGATTTTTCAGCTTGGTTTATAACAAAACAAGGCGATGTTAAAAAACTATAGCTTATAGCTTTGTTAAAAACCAAGTTGAAAAATTCGTAAGTAAATCCAACGATTAAGAAAAAAACTTAAATTGGCGGGGGACAGCCGTTGTCGGAGACGGCAATGGCCCTAAAAAGTGGTTATAAATTTCCAGTGTTAACCCTTATTCCAAAAATTTTTTGGGCTATGGGCTTATGCGGTATTCGTAGAGTTTTTTATGGTGTAATCAAAAAGTTTGAGAGAGATTAAGTTTTTCGTGAAAATGACATACCGTATAACCTCTTTTAACCCCCCAGGGGAATTATTTATCAACCACCTCGGAGGGTGGGAGATTATTAGAGGTGGAGGATTAATAGAGGGAGAGGGTTTATATTTCAACCTCTCCAGCGCCGAAGGAGCAGCAATTTAAAAAAAATATTATTCAGAAAATTGTAATTCTAATTTACGGAATTTTAAATTACGTCTGCATTTTAGTCCTCCGAGCCGTTACTACTCATTTGCGCAAAACTCATTTGCGCAAACTCATTTGCGCAAACTCATTTGCGCAAAACTCATTTGCGCAAAACTCATTTGCGCAAATTTTTTGAAGTTACAGGTTCGAAAATATACTACCCAGGAGTTTTACCTGAGTTCTTCAACCTGGGTACGACCACGTGGGTAGAACAAAACCAAGTGGTCGTCCACTTGGATTAAAAAAATTTTACGTTTTCATGTTCCAAAACCTTTTTTTCTGAATTGATTTAGGCGGGCGACGGTGAATTCATCCAAGGTGAATTCATCCAACGGTGAACTCATCCAATTTTTTGTCTTGACACGTTTTCTTTAAATATTTTTCGTTCCGCCTATTCTATTGACATTACAACCAACCAATTTATACAATTCTAACATTTTTTTATACAATTTTTCATAATAGTGCAAGTATGGTAGCTATGGCCCAACCACCATGATAGACCAAGATCCACGAAAATGCACCCGAACCACCAAAATGGCCCTTGAACCATGTGAATAACTTGTACCGTTAGGATGGACGACGAAGCACCAGGATGGACCCTACACCACGTGGTACACCCGAGCCATCCGTATTTGGCCTAAACCGTAAACACTTAACGAAAAGCGACAATGCAGCTGCGACACCAACAAAGAGTATCCAGGAGAGGATACCGAGATGGGGCTACGAGGGAAATGGTACCCAGGTGTGAACATACATTTATCCAAGTAGCGTCACCCAGGCCGTCATGCCCAACACGTAGTTATTCAGGTAGTGGCACTCAGATGGAGTATCTCAAGTAGGGGTACTAAGAGGCAGTACTAAAGAGGTAGTACCTAGAAGCGAGTGCCCAGGAGCAAGCACGCATCCAGGGGGGGGGGTAGCTAACCGGGCTAAGGTGGCTCTATGTAAATTCGCCGACTGGAAATTCGCCGACACGAATTCGCCGACAGGTAAATTCGCCGACAACTATACCAATAATTATACTAAAACTGATATTTCTTAGAACCGAAGTACTAAGTCAAACTTCTCTACCGGCTTTTGGCCGGAGCGCCTTTTCTAGTGAATAAATTAAAAGAGCATACCCGTGCGTTTCAAAAAAGTTAAGGCCTGGACCAGAATTTTTTTTTGAATCGCCCCATTTTTCACTCGTTTTGCGACAAATCTAATATTGATGACCTTATAATAATTTAAAAAACTAGAAAGAAACTTTAAAAATCTGGATAAAAACGCATGTAAAACTTGATCTAGAAAGAAAAATAGTGCTGGTCCGCGCCTTTTCTCCGTGTCGGGCACGACTGCCCAGCGATTGGGTACACATTGTGATTGGGTACAGCGGTTGGGTACAATTGTGATTGGGTACAGCGGTTGGGTACAATTGCGGTTGGGTACAGCGATTGGGTACAGTTTAAAAATTAGTTTTCAATTTATTTAGTCCCACCGCATGTTTTTTGAAATTTTTTCACTTAGGCTTAGCCTTAGGTGCAAGGTAGACCAGTGCTCGATAGGACCGTTACCACGCATTTGGGCCCGATTTTAAAGTTCCATATTTTGAAATTATAAATTGAAATGTATCAATATGTTACTGTTTTATAATAAAATTTGTATTCATTTCAGGTCCGAATACTTTCCATCGAAAATTTTGACTTTTCTAGATTTTTTACCTGCCTGCCTTCGGCAGGCAACCTAATTCAATAGGAAGCCCCTTTGGGGGTACATGGTCCGGGATAAGGGCTGACCCTTGGGGGTACATGGTATGGGATGCGGCCCAAATGCGTGTCAACGAAGCGGCTTAAGGTCAAACGTCCGTGGCCCGAAAAATTGACAAATTTCAATTTATAATTTAAAAATATAGAATTTTAAAATCGGGGCCCAAATGCGGTGTGCCCAAATGCGGGTGCCCAAATGCGGGTGCCCAAATGCGTGATAACGGTCCTATCGAGCACTGGTCTACCTTGCACCTAAGGCTAAGCCTAAGTGAAAAAATTTCAAAAAACATGCGGTGGGACTAAATAAATTGAAAACTAATTTTTAAACTGTACCCAATCGCTGTACCCAACCGCAATTGTACCCAACCGCTGTACCCAATCACAATTGTACCCAACCGCTGTACCCAACCACAATGTGTACCCAATCGCTGTTTTACCGTCGGGCACGGCTATGCTCCTTTAAAGAGATCATAAAAAACACGAACAACCGCAACAAACAATGCAACAACACAAACACTGACGAGAAAACAGAATTTCATACCGTATTTAAAAGAAATCGTGTCGGGACAAAAAATTGGATGAATTCACCGTTGGATGAATTCACCGTTGGATGAATTCACCTTTGGATGAATTCACCTTGGATGAATTCACCTTGGATGAATTCACCTTGGATGAATTCACCTAGAGCCGATTTAGGCATGCAAAATTTGTTTGTCTACTCACAATAATCCACAAAAGTTTAAGGTCGACCACCTTGGAGTGGGTAACTACCCGCGGTATTGATATTCCAGTTGGTTAAAACAGCATTTTGGTCTTAACAAACCGTGTTCAGGACACGATTTTGGGGGACACGGACAATCACCGTACGGACGATTAAATATAAAAATTTAGCAATCTGATCGATGCTAATATAGAGCTCGTATATAAAGAGTTAGCCCTTATCCCGGACCATGTACCCCAAAGGGTCAGCCCTTATCCCGGACCATGTACCCACAAAGGGGCTTCCTATTGAATTAGGTTGCCTGCCGAAGGCAGGCAGGTAGAAGGAGAAGAATCTTAACCAAAATTAAATGGGGCTCAAATGCGGGGGCTCAAATCAAAGGGCTCAAATGCGTGTTAACGGCTCACGGTGTTCCGATTGACTCATTGTAATAATAATTGTATGTAAACTGACGGTGAATTGTCCCAGACGGTGAATTGTCCTAGACGGTGAATTGTCCCGACGGTGAATTGTTCCGGACGGTGAATCGTCCGTACGGTGAATTGTCACGTACCCGATTTTGGATAGGGTACATTGATTTTTTAATACTTTCAGCTTAATCCAAAATATCGGATTCTAGAGGTGAGTGCTTATTCAAAAGAAGTACCAGGTGGATCTTCTATCCAACCTGAGGTTTACTGGTCTTATAAAAACTAGTTTATGGTTGTTATTCAAGAAAAAATAATTTCTGCTACCACCTGGATTCGAACCTGTAACTTTAAAAAATTTGCGCAAATGAGTTTTGCGCAAATGAGTTTTGCGCAAATGAGTTTGCGCAAATGAGTTTTGCGCAAATGAGTAGTAATCCTCCGAGCAACATACAACTCGCTTTAATGCACCGATTCACACCTGGTTGGAAGTTTAAGGTGAATTACAAGCGAAAGGATATTTTGATGAAACTTTTTGTTCGCGTATTCTCGCAGAGCGCACCCATGTTCCTCATGAATCTGCTTTCTTAGCTTTGAAGGCTAACAAAAATTATAGGAATTACTCTTGGAATTCTTGGACATAGGTCAGTTATCGAAAAAATGATAAGGGTATTGAAGTGTTTAGATTTTTGAAGGGCCAGTAGACCTATTTTTTGTTAACCTTCAAAAGTACGAAGCGGGATTTATCAGGAGCTCGGGCATGCTCTGCAATATGATCGAAGTTCCCCCAGGTCAGAGTCATGCCCCTTTCTTGGTAAATTAAAATAATAATGAAAAAAAAGGCCTGTCATAACATAAGCTGAGAAAAACAATACTTGGACGAAGAGTCTGTATGTGCAGGTTGAGCTTTATGCGAGTCAGGTCAGGTCTTGCGCGAGTTGGCTTCAGTGAATTAGTCCTTGTGCGAGTTGGGCTTTTACCCGTCCTGCGTGTATGGGACGTCTCATTTTTCTTAGTTTTATTTCTTTCATGTGACTTTTTTGTATTGCAAAAATCGACTTCAGTAGTACTACTGCATTCCTACAAGGGCAAACCCCAGACCCTAGCGGTGTAGAACTCTCCGACCAATCTTTCTCGTCACTTCTGATAGTGATGCCGAGTATCTCAACTCAGAAAAAATAAATAAAAGTGGCCCCTTTTATTCCCTTCCCCTCACAATACAGCCCTTATCCCTTTTAAATTCAAAAGGCGCCAATTTAAATTTTTCAAATTTTGACTAAAAAACCATGATACCCCCCTGTGGATCGAAATTTTTTTTTTCTCAGAACCAAAAAACAGCCGGCTTTCTCATGAAATCGGGTCGAGAAACACGAATATGAAGTTATCTCCTCCACCTGATCAGTCCTCGTGGGGGGATTCTGAACTGCAACCAAGTTTACTCGGTAACACTTTACTTGACCCCCCCCAACGCCGACCCACTTTTGATGACAATTTTGAAAAACCGATTGCATATTCGTGTTTCTCGACCCCGATTTAGGCGCGAATTTACCAATCGTTTCCGGTAAAGTGAAAATTTTTTTTTTTCAAACCACAGGGGGGTATCATGGATTTTAGTCAAAATTTGAAAAATTCAAATAAGCGCCTTTTGAATTTTGAAGGGATTAAGGGCTGTATAGGGAGGGGAAGGGAATAAAAGGGGCCACTTTTATGGCAGAACGTTAGAAAAAACATATATTGGTATATTCTGGCTGTCTTACCATGTTTTTCAACTCGGGCCGTGGCAAAAATAGACTCTATATGCATTTTATAATCAAGTGTACTTCTCGGAATCATGTCTAAGGTAAGTGTGTGCGCGCATCTCTAACTCTCAAGCCCCCTGCGCCCCTAAGGGGGCGCAGGGGGCTTGGGGCTTGGAGTTGAGATGCGCACACCCACATACCTTAGACACAAATCACTCGAAAGTGACTCTGGATGCAAAACTTACTTGTTAAACATTGAGTTTTAACAAGTAAATTAACTAGACAACCGCCAAAGAAACGGCGGCGCAGAAAAAAATTAGGGGGGGGGGGGCATTATTAGAGGGTGGGGGATTATTGTTCAACCCCCTCGAGGGGTGGGGGATTATTAGAAAGTGGGGGATTAATAGAGGTTTTACATTAAAGTTAACAATTTTATATTTAAAAATGAATTTGTTGTCATAAAGAGAGGGTGAAAACTGTTAAGGAGATAGTCTCGACACGAAAGGATTTTTCCAAATTTGTTGTTTTTAAATATAGTTTTCGAGCCATATTTGTTGATAATTCGGTGTTGCAGTATCGAAAAAACTTTTGCAGAATTAAAAGTTGGATTAGCATCATCAATGTCAGATTTCCAAATTCTTTCTAAAAATGCCCTAAAAATCGAAATGTAATAGCAAACAAATAATCTATTTGTAGATTTTTTTTTAAATTTTTAATTCCCGTTTTAGGATTAAATTCTGATATTCATAATTCCCAGTGTTTTTTCTGCATAGGTTTGTCTGATATCGCAACCAGTGTATATACATATAATTGTTATAAAAATCGTAATTGGAATTCAAGAGACTTATACCGATAGCCTCATTTCGCATGAGGCTAATCTTTTATCATAATTTTTTTCGTCTCGTTTTGTCTTCTAAGTTTTCATTTGGTCATGTATTAGTCTAGCCTGGTTTCTGCTCTGAAAAAATCTTTCGGTTTAATTTTTCGTCCACAATAAAAAGTATTTCGGCCACAAAAAGAGATTTTCGGCCACAAAAAAGTTTTGCCCTTTAAACGACTCCTAAGTAATTTTCAGATGCTTAAAACGATAAAAAAGTTATTTTCTAACATTTTTCCACACTAAAAATGGATTTTTTTAACTGAAGCCGGACTTTTTGTCTTGGGGAACCAAGGCGAATCACCTTGTATTAAGGTATTCTACCCCGTTTTTGTCACTGGAGCCGGGCAAAAAGAGTTTATGCATTTTTGATTGAGAGTCTTGCTCGGAGTTATGTCTAAGGTGAGTGAGTAAGCGCATCTCTAACTCTCAACCCACCTGCGACCCCTTCGGGGGCGCAGGGGGCTTGGAGTTGAGATGCGCACACCCACATACCTTAGACATAAATCACTCGAAAGTGACTCTAGATGCATAAAGAAGTATTCATACCAAAGCTTCTTTATGCGGTAGGCCCAGTTAACAAAACTATGTAAAATTCCATCTTTTTGGGTATCCAGGTACCTTTCACGTTGGATTGCCTTGGGGGACCAAGGCAAAAAGTCAAATTTGGCCAATTTTTTTTCAAAAAATCCATTTTTTATGTGGAAAAATGTCAGACAATATTTTTTTTTTTGTTAAAGCATATAAAATTACTTAGGAGTCGTTTAAACACTATTTTAAAGCAACCACTTAGTCAGTTAGCCCTGTGGAGCGAGCCGCGTTAATCTCATGCTACGAGAGCTAGACCTAAGACTACGGCAGAATGAGAGAACTCGGTACCGGCTCACAACCGTTATTTAAACATCCTTGCTTACGCCAAAAAAATCTGCGGAAGCCCTTGGCAAAAATTTTCGAATTTTTTCAGGTTTTTTGGGCCACCCTGTACATGTGTATCAGGGAGGAGAATTAAATTATATGAAAAAAGTACATTTTCCAAAAAAAAAGTAGATTTCAACTACTTTTGAAGAAAAAGGTGATTTTATCCAGTGCTTATTGCGATTTTGAAAAGAAAAAAGATTTTGACTAGAATTTTCAAAAAAAAAAGAGGTTTTGGGCCTGAAAAAGTACAAATCTTTAAAAAAACTAGAATTCTCATTCCTGATGTATATGAGCTATCCAGTTGGTTTTCTGTTTACAAAATTCAGCAAAATTAGACCTTTCAGAAATACAGAAAGTGCTTACTGTTTTGGCGCACCATTCGCCCCCCCCCTCTCCCCCTCCATCATAACCGTTAAATAGTCCCAAGAGATGTGTGGTGGTGCTTTGTTATTATTCCCTCAATTTCCTCCTGAAATGATATGCACAATTTCTTCCATCCAACTGGCCAGCCAGCTTTCAAAGAAAAGAGGAAATTTGACAGTTTTAAACAATGGGGGATAGCAGTAGCACCAATCAAAGCCTTTAAGGCGGCAGGAGGGAATCTCGACGGGATGATTTCTGAGGGCGCTCCATGGTGCTAATACTGGTGTCACCCCATCCACCCACAGCCATTATTCTTCATTTGGAGGAGGGGGGGGGGCTGGTGTGAATGGCCAATGATAAATCTTCAGGGGATTTGTTTCAAAATTGTGTGTCCTCCTTCCTGCCCTTTCGTCTGCTTCTCTATGTTGAAGGAGTTAAGTATGGGAGGAGGAGCAGGAAATGGGAATTACAGTGCAAATAAGACTTTTCAAAGGCCTTTGAGATTAATTCAAAATGTTTTCATTTTTTAGTTAAATTATTATTTTGAATATTAAAATTGATTGTAAAAAATATTATTTGTAGCTTGACATTTTGAGACATTGTGAAATTATGTAGTCGAAAATATTTGGTCAACTAAAAGGATACATTTCTAAGTTTTGAAATCCAAAAGTGAGCAGCACTAAAACCGCAGTCTTGTCCTCCAATAAGCACACACTCTATTAGTTTGTAAGAAAAGAGGGGTGAAATTTGAACAGATTTTAAATCAGCTTGGTCTCTCTTCTGTTTTGACATTTTTGCAAAATAGCTGGTTTTCCTCTGAGGTTTTTGAAATTTTATTGAAAACAATTGTTTTTAGAATTTTTGTATACGAAATAATTCTAAAAAAAAGAAAACTACACGAAAAATGGTTGAAAAGATTCAGGGTGATTCTTGACTCTCTGGTATATTTAAAAATAACAAAACATTTCCATTTCTCCTACCAAGACCCCACAACTTCTATTTTGATATTTTGTCTTGTTATGCATTTATTCCTAGGAATAGTTTTGGTAAAAAAACTGAAGTTAAAGGGCCTGCAGCTTTAGCCTTCAATCAATTGATTGGGCTGGAAATTATTTAGCTTTGGTGTTGTTGAATGGCCTAGCTCCTTTCTTCCTTCCAACCTTTTGTAACTAAACTATTTTGTGGTGGTGGTAGCATGGGAAAAACTTTTTCTTCCAAATCTTCAAAGAATATATTTCAATAGATTTACCACTCATTTTGATCCTTTGTTTTTACGGAGTTTTGCCTGTTGATTGTCCACATTGGACCACACACACACAGTCTGTTGTTTTTGTATTCAGTGGTTTTTAATATCACGAAAAAGCATTTTTTTCAATCAAACTCGGCGTTTTGGTTATATATGTTTTTTAAATTTCTGATCTTAATTATTATTTTTTAATTTTTCATGCCTTACCTCTGTTATTAGGTTATTTTTCAAACTTAAACTTCTAATAAGATGTCAACTATTCTTCTTTTGATTTAATTTACACTTGAAAAAATCACAATTTGACCGTGTAAGGCGGTTCTAAGGTGATTTCATTTGCTTCCGAAATAATTCTTGTATCTAGTTGGTTAGTTGTGCCTTTTAATTTTTACTCTAAAACAAGTAAGTTATAGTGACGAAAAAATAGGTGGCTTTTCTTGGCGAAAAAACATTTTTGCTAGGGATTGCGAGTCGGAGCAAGCTGTGATTTCGAGTTGGAAAATTTGAGAAACCATGTTTTTGCGCATGACAAAACAAATTTACCCAAATAAATCTAATCGAAAAAAAACAAGTGATTTAAACTCAAACATCCAGTCATAAATCATATTTAGTAGTAATAAATAGTTGGTTGTGGTGGATTGAGTGAAGGCCACTCTCCTCCAGTACTGTAAACACTTTTGGCCATAATTGGTCATGAATTAAGTTTTGAGTGAGGTTGTGAGTCAATATAGCAGCAAGTGTGATGTATTCATTACACAACATTATGATGGGTTAATAATCGCTCAGTCAGCCAACTGATTCATTGCTGGCTACATCCTCTGATTATTGTCTATTAGTTTACCATAGTACAGCCACAATATTAAACTATTTTTATGAATGAAAAGTATTTCAAACCTCTATG
Organism: Ditylenchus dipsaci; assembly: GCA_004194705.1. Taxonomy (NCBI): domain Eukaryota; kingdom Metazoa; phylum Nematoda; class Chromadorea; order Rhabditida; family Anguinidae; genus Ditylenchus; species Ditylenchus dipsaci. Next base: position 222,448 of record SADC01000060.1, read on the forward strand.
TGTAAAGATTTTGACTTATTTTGAAAGTAAATGAAAATATCGCAGGAACATTGAGATTATCCAATAATTGCCTATCAAATGTTATATAAAAGGACGTTTAGAAAATGAGTGAGCAGCGAAAAGGCGCGGCATAACAAAAGGAGGAACTGAACAAAAATTGGCTGAGAGCTAAAGAAAAAAGAAAGACCACCTTGCACAAAAACACTGAACACGGCAATTTTGCTATCAGAAAAGTTTAGCATAGAAAAAAGTTGCTCTACAGCAAAATAATTTTAAATATTTTCTAATAGTATATTTTTCGTGGATTTTAAGACTTGCCATGAAGAACAAAATTAGATGTCAAATGTGAAACTTTAAAAGTTAGCCGAAGGGTGTATATTAGGGTAGCTCGCGGTCGGTTAATTTGGCCTTACCCGGTTATCGGTTAACCGGATTTTTGCGTACCCGGTTAGTCGGTTGGTTAGTAAAATACCCGGTCGATTAACTCAAAAAGTCTCATGAGTTCCTCAATTAACTTAAGTTTATTTCAACGTATTTTATTTGAGGCACTTTCGCTTTTGCTCACCATCACTTGGTTCCAGCGAGAGGAATTTTCAAATTTTTGCAATTTTTCGCGACATGATTTTCTTATAATATTTTGTAATTAAAAACTAGCGAAAATAAGAGACGAAAATATCATATAGCACTTTATTAAAAATGATTTCTACTGTTTTTTTCTTCTTCGTAAGAACAAATTTTTTTTACAAGATTTTGTTCCAAGTACTACCTTTTTTAAAGCTTATTCTATCCAGTGCATGAACCGGAATAACCGACGGTCATTGAACCCGGTTATCGTTTTTTTCGAACCCGATTATTCGGTCGGTTAATTTTGGCAAAAACCTTGGTCGGTCGGTTAACCAACCGCGAGCTACCCTAGTGTATACCGTGAAAAACCTGAAAATCTCCGAAATTGTGGAGAATAATACAATCCTAGCGAGCAGGCTTTTTGTTGGCTGCGAGGCTCTTTATTCAAATAAAAAAGTATTTGGCAAAATGTGAATTCTCGTAATTTCTCGGTCTAGGCTATATAAAAATATATCATCAGATATTTTTGATAAAAAAATGTCGTACCCGGTGGGAGAACCACATTTTTAAGAGAATCGCTAAATTTAGTCTCTCTTTAGACGCAATATTCCGCCAGAGAACGTTCTTCACATAGCCTTCTTATACACGTAATGGGTGTGGCTTCAGCACTCATTTTGAACACCACCTTACACTCTTATATGCAAAGAAATATCCCGTCAAAATTCTACCAATCCAAAAAGTCATGAAAAAATCCCTTGAACTGTTTATAAACGGCCGCCTTATATATGTCACCAAGCTTCAAATTTATAAAGAAGACTTTTAACAATAAAAGAGGCGTGCGCCTGTTTACTAAACGCATTTTCGGCTTCCATGGCCTTTGTTTGGGGCACTAGGAGTAAGGGCAATGCTTTAGGCCTTTCAAGCTACAAAAGGCATAACGACAGTCATAATAGGCGTCCAATGGTAAATGCTTTCCTCCACCTCAGGCTACCCTGACCCTTTTGTAAACTCATTTTACTTTCAGTATAGAATTTTTTCCATTATGTTTTATGTTTAATTGAGAATTATTTACAACTTTCTTTCATTTACTGTATAGGAGCATACTAGTCATAGCAAAAAATGAGAGAAGACTAATTTTTCTTGGAGCACTCCAGCCATTTTTTGCTTGAAGTCTATGCAAATTGGTTTTTTTCCTTCTTTGCTGTTGACTGGGCTAATAATGGAGGGAATAACAAGTTTCTAGCTTCCACCCATTGTCCACAACTTGGCAGTTTTTTGCCCTAAATGTTTTGATTGTCTTCGACAAAAAGATAAGCAAGCTTTTCCTAGTAGAAAACACCAAATTCAGGTGCTTATTTTGGGAATTTTTAGTCGACATAGTCGACAGCAGGTCATTTTGAATTACGCACTTCGCTTACTTGAAATACAAAAGACCAGGGTTGCCATCCAGAATTTTTGAAAACCGTAAACTTTTTCGCCAAAAAACCTGGTCAAAACCTGGCATTTTTAGTTAAAAACCTTGTCAAAACGGCGTGGCAAGAATTGAGCAATAAAATTTGAGATCACATGATTTTTAACACAATTTGAGAAATTGTAAGATTCAAACTGCAAAAATGCGACCGAAGATTTGCGATTTATCTTTATGTACTGCAAGATTTGCGCCTCACCATATGCAAACCAAGGTATGCGACGCGAAAATTTCACCGCAAGTTTTACGACTGTTAGACAACAGACTGTGAAATTTGAACTGCAAGATTTGTGCACGAAGATTTGCGCTGCATTTTTGTACTGCTAGATTTGCGCCGCCACATTTGTGCTGCAAGTTTTACGATTGTTAGATGAGACACTGTTAAATTTAAGCTGCCAGATTTGAGACACAAGATTTGCGCTTCATATTTGATTTCTTTAATTTCGAAGGCTTTTGCCAGTTTTATTTTGAAAGTTTGGTCGCAAAATTTGCAAGTTTTCCGATTTTTTCGATCATTTAAAAAAAACCGTGCAATTTTGCCCATTAAAAATCTTGCGTCGCAAATCTTGCAGTACTAAAATGTGGCGCAAATCTTGCTTCGCAAACTTTGCAGTTCGAATCTCAGAGTCTCTTATCTGATAGTCGTAAGCCTTGCGGCACAGTTTTTGCGGCGCATATCTGGGCTTGTATTTCTTAAATATTGATTATAAAGCTTGTAATCATCAAGCGAAAATCTCGCAACACATGAGGATGCAGCGCGAGTCTTCGTGCGCAAATCTTGCAGTTCAATTCTCACAGTTTCTCATCTAACAGTCGTAATTATTGCAAGGGAATTATTGTAGAGTTTATCATGGTGTGCGTGTCTTATGGCTCAACATATGTTGTTTGTAAATTCTCTGTCGCAACTCTTATTGCTCAAGTCTTGCGACGCCGCAAAAACATGGCAAATTGAAAAAATATATAGAAACTTTTTGAAATCTTGTATTTTGATAATTATAAATTGTTTTGTGTAATGTGTTTATAATTGATTTGCTAGATTTGCGCTATTGCACAATCGCGAGTGTTTATAATTTTATCCTACAGAATCTTAAGCGAAGTGGAAATTTGGATATCGACCAGGCAAGAGCGGTCAAGTTTTTTTTGTATCACCCTGTATACTGACTTCCACTTTTTTTATCTATTCCAATAAAAGCTTTTTTCGTCACTCGAGGAACATGGTTTTACATCAGTTACTAAAAGAATCCCTAATTTCAGCCCCTCCAGTCAAATTCCCACGGTAAATTAGCCGTCCTGAATTGCAGTTGTTGTGATAAGTCGATAATCACCGTTACAAACCTAACCAAGGAGGGGAAGTTGTGCTGTAGTAGTAATAGCAGTCTACTGTCTTCTCTATCGCCAATATTATTCTCTCTTCTTCCTTGTGTTTTCCTGGGAATTCCTCATTGTTTTTGTGGAGTTGTTGTGTGAAGAAGCAATTAATCGCTTGCTTCAATCAAAGGGCACAGTGGCAAGTGTAGATTTAAGTCTCATCCACTGCTTGGCCAATCATCTAGGGAATTGCCAGTTAATTTGGTTTGAAATTAGAATAAATAAATTGCTGGATAAAGACAATTAATGTTTTGGATTACTGTAAATTACAGTTGACAATAAGGTAAACTATTTGACTAAATTTCTTTGGTTGAAGAATGTGGCGGACTGAAGTGTTTTTGTGGGCCTAACTAGGCTGCCTTGCTCACCCTCTAATCATAAAAACACCCACATCATCTGAGATAGATTTAATCGGCGCATCTTTTTGTTTTGATAGGGTTGATTTCAAGCGCTGTTTGGTATAATAATTGCATTTATTTTTAATTGGAAGAAAAAAAGCCGCTATTTTGCTGTTTATGCTTTTGGAGTTGCACAACACCTTTAGTTTGATGCTTTCTTCATTGTTCACAAAGAAAATTGAAAGTTCATAGTTTTAAGAAGCACATATTTTGTGACTTTTATGCATGGATCTACAGAAATTAAAGTCTTCAAATTATTTTTTTATCAAGTCCTTCACTAATTTGAGGCAAAATTGTAAAGATGTGTTTTATGAAAAAGCAACTAAACTTTCTGATCATTCCTGATTGGAGATTTGTAGCTGACGGCTTGAAACAAAGCGATAAAAAATAATTTCTGGTTTTAAAAAGGTGTAAGTGACGTTTCAAAAATGCTTTTCGTACAAAAAGACGGAAAGACTAATAGATCTTCTCCTTCTTGTGGACAATAGAACCCGCAAGATCCATGAGTCTTAACGCCAAAACTTTTGCTATACAGAAAATATTTGCAAAGTCGGAACCAGGCTGGCGAAAATTGTAATTAGAAAAGTTGGAATAAAAATTGGGCATGGCGAGAATTCCACAAGAGACTATTCCGTGGTGCATAATTTCATAGCGAAGAATTCTGCAGAATGTTTATTTTTCACGTCTCTGCTAGGGAAATCCAAATTCTAAGAATCCGGTGTGTGTGTTTTGTCAAAAATAAAAATTCAGCGAAATTATCTTCCGCGGAATGGTCTCCCGCGAAATTCTCGCCTTTTCACAAATTTTTGGACCCTGAACGCAAACGAACTTGAATACGTGTTCTTATATCGAGACTAAACTGTAAATTTGCACGCGAAATTGGCAATTTAGACTAAAATTTAATTGATTAACTAGTTAGTTGCTAATTGAAAAGAATTTGTTTCTTGACTGAAATTTTCTGTGATAAAATTTATTCACTGATAATTATTTCCCTAACACATTTTCGATAATTTCGCATTATATATACCAAATCAATGTACCATGCAAATGATGTAAATTAACAAATTTTCGTCCTACTGCACAATTTTTTTTGAATCATTTCAGCCAAACAACAGGAAGTGTCTTTTTTCTTGTAACTACTAAACATTCCCTCGGATCAAGATCTCTATCGCCGCTCCACCAACAGCTACTACATATCCACCACCCTTGTAAATAAAATAGGAGGCGGACAAAATAGCCAACACAACAAAAGGGTCTGCTCGAGACAGCAGCAACGCTTCAAATAACTCTGCCCTGCTGCTGCTGCCAACAACATTGTTCATTGGGGGCAGCGATACTCTGGCTTATAACCAGAGAAAGCAGGAGGGGAGTGTAAAGGAATGGGGCGGAGGCAGGAGGAGGATCTTATCGTAACCCAGCATTTGCCTCCTCCCTCCTCCTGCTGGAGTACCGGTTGCTACCTCCTCACTCATGATCTGATTAAGTGGAGGTTGTGTGCTCCTGTTGGTTTGGAACCATCACCACTACTACTTGTTATTATCAGAGTTGATCAAAGCTGGTGGCAGCAGCCATGATGATGCTATCAGCCGCACCACTTGCGGCCAGATATAATCACTTTTGCTCAATTTGATTACCATCTGAGGCTGGCTGGCAACAATATGGCCATGATAGCATCTTATCAATTTGACTGGGAGAACATCTTTTTTCGGCGAAGGACAGCCCCGTTGCCTGGTTTATCACGTGGGGCTGATCTAAACAATCGATAATGGTCTTCTAAAATCTGGAATTTGAAATTTTTGAAGCCCATACTTTTTCATTTGCAGTTTAGGGTGAAAAACAAATTAAATCCAAGGTGCGTGGGATGCTATCAGAACTCGACGCATAGGTATTTTCACGGCTCAGAGCAGACTTTGAACAGGGACATTTGAAGTATTTACTACATTTTTGACTTTCAGTCTGAGTTATATATATATGTCTTCAGCTAGAAAAGTGTGATTTGGATTGAATGGATATCTGGGGGGCTGGATTGCCTGAGGCAGGAAGTGCCACAACTCACTGACAAACTCATTTTAATCGCTTCAGGTTCTGCTATTGTTTTGCTACTATTTGGTGTCACCTGTCCTTTCTTGTTGCTCATATCTTCTTTTAACTATTCCGCAACTTAAAAATTCTGTGTTCTCTCTGATATTCCACTTTTTTCGAAACCCACAAATATTTTTTTTACAAAAGACTTTTGGTATGTCAATACTATGTTATCTGTACGTGTTTAGTGCACCACCATTACATATTTTCGGGATCTACAAGATACTTTTAATAATTAATAAGCTTTTAGCTTGTGGTCGACATCTTCATCTTCTGTCGCCATCCCAATGACACAAGAGGAGTTCAAATTTGCCGTGGGGGATTCTCAACAACACCAGCAGCAGCAACTGTACATCCATCAACAACAACAAAACCTGCTCAGTCAACAACGCTCCACTATGGAACATAACAATGATGCTAGACAACTGGACGTGTCCATGGATCAACAAGAAAATTCACTAGACTCCAGCCATGCAGGCGTCGTACATATTGACGACCACGTTTCTGTGGGAGCTGAAGTTGGAGAGGAAAATGTAAGTGAAGTCGTCTCACATGAACAACCACCAATATGTCTTGAAAAAATTAATTGTAAGCGGGCAAAGCGTGGTGGGAATTCAAAAGTAATATTAAGGACCTGAGAACGCACTCCGGTTTACCGGCTATGTGAAAACCTGCTTAATGAAATTATTATATAGGAAGACAATATAATTAGTTGATAGGTTTCACAAGTAAACTATTCTGTTTCAAAATTGTTTTATGAAACCTGTTAATTAATTTGTCTTCTATTGTCTATTGTTTTCCAATATAGTATTTTCGATAAGGTGGTTTTCGTTAATCAGGTTTTCACATAGCCGGTTTACCGTGTTGTCGGAAAAGCCCGCCATATAGACTTAGAAATCGACGCCAATTTGATGAGTTTCAAAAACAATACTCGACTGGTTATTTTTGGTATAGATCTATTTTTTGAAACCCACTTTTTTTTATTAAAATCCATTTTCCAACAATCTGGTTCATTCTCAGGTTTTTTCTTTATGATTCAAAGAGGTTTTGAGCACAGGATTTGAGTCTAAAATTGGTTACGGTAGAGTTCGGAGACTGTTCACACCAGTTTTTTTATACATCACAGAAATATGAATTAATTTTTTTCGAAAAAGGTCATTACTAGAGAAAATACATTTATTTATAATTATTCAGCTGATGTTCTCTCCAGTCAAGCAGCCAGCATCAGCCATCTACAATGCCAACACCGCACAGTCAAATCCTGCAAACAACCAAATTTACTACCCAGCTCAAATCAAGGCATCCACTGATTATAGTAAGCTGTACACCACTTTTAGACAGCTCGAAAAAAATTAACCATGTTCAGTTTCAAATGGAGGTCAGTTGTATGGTGGCCAATTCTGGTTCTGGAACTGCAACCCCACTCAGCATCCAGCTGCTCCTATGGCTAATTTAGGTAATAGTGGTCCAACACAAAATCCTTCGGTGGGAGAGCTGAATTCGATGGCCACAGCCGCTGCTATAGCCCCTGCACACATGTTTGGAGGGGAAGACCCCACAGCCCCTACTATGTTCATGGGTTAGTCAATGAATGCAATCAATTCCATTTATTACGTTTGTATTTCAGCACAAAACTCTATGAACCACAACTTTTTCCAAAGCAACATGTACGGAGGCGCTCACCAAGACTCCTACTACAACAACCCCAGCTTCGGGCAGCAGCATCATTCCGTGGCCCAGCAACAACAACACCACCATCGTCTCAGCAACTGCAGCAGTGGTGAAGGGAGTAACGCCAACAATGAAGAGGAAACTGGCTCTGCCACTGCATCTTGTTCTTCTCCGCAAGGTGGTGGAGGCAGTGTGGATGCAGACCACTGCCACTCCCAACACCAAATGATCAAGAGATTGAATGCAGGTGATATGGACACGCTTGAAAATGCAACTAATCTGGGCTCTACAGGTGCCAACAGATGTAAAAAAGGTAAGTAAAGTTTAGAGACGATTTTACGGTCTGGGGCTTCAATAATAGTGGATTCGATGCCTTTTTGATAATTCAAATAGTAATTTATCGAAAAAGACAGCATATGAAGTGCAATGACCTTTTGTTTGAGGTACTTAGATAATTTTCAGGGTGCAATTCGGGGTGCAATTAAATCTGCACGATTGAAAAATAATCATGAAGATTTTTGGAATAAAAAAGTGTCCAGCACGCATTTAGCGTGTGAAATTCTCACTGCCAGCGATGGACCTTTGACATCTTTTTATCTACAATTTGCCAGAATAATCAAACAAAATTAAAACAAGGAATCTTGACTCATTTTTCTCATTTTCAGTTTTTTGAATTTCGGTATTCAAGGTCATAAATTGAATAAATTCAAAGGCACCATGACGCGACCGTAAATAAAAAAAAATGTTGAGACTCTCAACTTGAGAGAAAAAAGTGTGAAGCCTTTAGTTAGTTGTATCACTCCATTTGATCATAGGCTGTCTACAGACAACAAATGCGTTTTTTTCTTCTTTAAACTTATCAGTCAATTAATCTTAAAAGGGGTGAGGCTGTTTGCTTTGTGTCTTTTACTGAAATGCACCAACCAGCCCGCCTTCTGTACTTAATTTAATGTCGTTCCTATAAAAAATTCTATGCTTCGCCACTTTTTTATGAACAAATTTTTCTTCAAGTTTTTTAACTCAAGGCATACTGTATATTTTTTTCAGCTTCAACAGACGATCGAGAATGTGTCAACTGTGGGGTGTCGCAAACCCATTGTGGCGTCGAGACACCAATGGTCACTACTTGTGCAACGCTTGTGGACTATACCAAAAGATGAATTCTGGAGCCAGGAGACCACTGGAACGGCCAAAGAAGCGACAGGTCAGTAGTTTTGGCATTTCCAAAATTTGTAAGGAAGTTGGTTGTGCGCCCTCCCAGTGATAATAAATAAAAAAGGCGTTGAGGAATAATAGCCCAGTGGCTCAGTGGGAGAGGAGAGGAAGCCCGAAAGTTAGTGGTGGGCTCCCTCTGGAGATTTTTTGTTTTTTCTCGACTTTTACCGATTTTTCAAATTGACCTCCCACCTCCATTCTGATCCTTGAATGACTGTCTTCCAACAATTTATGCTTTTCATTCAATAATTGCACACATTCACCTGTAATTCTTTGGGTATTGGCAAAACAAAATGTGATTGTGTGGGGTAATAACACCCTGTTCTTTAGCAACATAAGCCGAAAAGGAAGCTCTTTGGCGCATGTGCATCTCATTTCCTCCGCTTCTTTCCCCAAGCCATTTTTTGATTACCGAAAAGGCAGGGATGTGCCTTAATGTAATAATTGGTTGGCAGGTCGAGGAAGTTGGGTTAGTTTATGCAAAGGGGCAGCTAAGTCAGTTTGTTGGTGCATGACAGCCAAGGGGGTGATTATGAAGAACACACAAACATCTACCGCCCTTCATCTCTGTTCACTCATATTTGATGCGATCTAAAAAGGGTGAAATCAACTTTTGATCCAGCCATTCTCAAAGGCGGCGAAACGGCTACTTAATGAGTGAGCCGAACAAAAACTTTGATTGGTCAGCTATGTAATTGTTTGGGAAAATAGAAAGTATTTTGTGCCCAGAGATTATTCGAAAATATGAGGTAATAGTCCAAAGTAAGAAATGTAATTGTTCAACCCAGATTTGCTCACTGCTACATTTTAGGAGCAAATTCTAATATTTAATATTTTTCTACGGTTTGTAGGACTTAATGAAATTGATATGTTCCCTTTGTCTTACTACTCCCGAGCATATGTCCAGAGGGTAATGGCGTAGTTGAATGGAAGAAGTTTGGCCCGGTAATCCAAAAAAGCTGGCTCAATTCCAGCTACCACCATTTTTACTAAGGAATTAGGAACGAATAAGGAACACCAGAAATTGCAAAAATGAACCGAAAATCAATTCAATATAATATTTACCGTACTATTTAAAAATTGCGAAACTTCTGATTGGATGTTCTCTTGGTGTGAAGATAAGTGTCTGCTAAATAAGACTTATTTATCAAAATTATTTATATTATGAAAATTTCTGCTTACTTCAGGGAAACGTACAAAGTTTCAATTGCCCATACATTCGCCTCGCCATATAGCGTGAACTTCAAACCTTAAGTTTGACCGGTGATATTAATATCTCGATTTTCGAAATGTGTGTTCCACAATTAAAATTTTAACGACGAAATCAAAAATTCGAAACTCATCGAACGGTTCATCTAATTTAATTTTAATTTTTAAACCATTTGTTAATTGTCTGATAATTCAATTAATACAAATTCATTATTCATCATCTAATAAATTTAATAAAATTCACTAAAAATAAGGTCTCCAAGCGTTTTATTGTGTGAAATTTTTAACGACACGATAGTCCCGAAAATCGCTCGCACTCTAATTGTACTGGTTGTTTTTTCTAATGACAACAGTCTTTCCGTCATTGGTTAAGTTCGGAACCTTTTGAAAAATAGATTTAAGACAATTTTGTAAAATGGTTCTCGACCAGAAAGATTCGTCCCGCCTAGGGTCAGACATATTTTAGCAAAGTTTTTAAGCAATTTGTTAATTCTGATTAGTCGGTCTGATGGGAAAAATTGCACAGATTTCATTTTTGCCGGCTATTTTCAAGGTTTCGTCCTTTGGGCTCGTAAGGGTGACCTGAATTCATCAACACCGAATTCATCAACAACGAATTCATCAACACTAATTCATCAACACACGAATTCATCAACAAAATTCAAGTTTATTTGTCTTGAGACGAAGCTCTTGACACGATGGCAAACATTGAACCACAGGGAGGACCAAGGCATATTTTAGTGTCACAGGTTCATACCTTGCTGGTAATGGGCAGTCATGAACTGGGCTAAATTTCTCGAGAAGTGCCGAAATAAGCAAATAAACCAAATGCCAGTAAATGTTTCATAATGCTCGGAAAAAGGCAAAATGCCCGAAAACGGAAAAAGTGCCCAAACTGGGTCAAATTGCCCAAAAGTGCCGAAATGTACGGAAAGGGACCACAACGCCTAAACTGGGGTTTTAAGAGTTTAGAGCCATATTTTGTCGACAACTCGGTGTTGTGATCTCAGACAAATTTGTGCAAGATTGATTCTGAAATTTTGGGCATAATAGGGGGGTCAGAGGCTGATAGGTCTCGCCTTTTTTTAAATAGATCAAATGCTCTATAAGCGGACACCCTCGATTTTGAGGACCTATATCTCAGCCTGGAGTAAATATGCTGCAAATCTGTTTTTCAAGTTTTCTTGACTCTCACGAGCTCTACCAATTACGCTTTTTCGACTTTGGGTTTTCACACAAAAAATTCGAGATCGACCTCAAATTTTACCGATTTTCGAAGGGTCGAAAAATAACTGGACATGTCCCCTAATAGGAGGAAATACGGTATAACCTGAGTCGGGTGGTTTTCGTAGCAATTACGATAACGATTTAAACATAAGAGGATGCCGGTCAAAAGAGGTTGCAATTTTCGACGCTTGACTAGCAAATCACATTTAAAAACCTGAGCTCGCTAATCTGAGAGAGTAAAAATGAGGTTCCCGAAATTTTCTCGCTTTTGTAAATGAAACCCGACCAAAAATGTAAATGATGTTTATTTTGCAAAATACCACATAGTTTGCTTACATTACACGCTTACATTGAATCCAGAAATCATGTTTTAACAATATCGTCTAAAAAAGTCATGCTCTGGCGAATAGATATATGTTTTTAGCATTCTCCTCAGGCGCGCTCATGTAGTTCCATCGATTGGAGGAAGGAAAACATCTAAAGTGTAATATTAGCATTTGTAGATAAGTTAAACGACTTTACCACAGTGTTTCGAAGCTTGGCATTCTCCAGGTGATATTTGACCTTAGTGCCTAAATTATTAAATACTCATACTTCTCAAGCCTGATATAGCTATATTCGAAATTAACAACTTACTCAGCTCGCGCAATCAAAAATAAGAGTGCAGAAGAACCACAAAAGCAGGAATAATGAGCGAAAGAATCAGGCTGAGCACCGAAGTTAGCTGAGAGATCGCATAGTAGCCAGAGATGGCGATTGTAGCGAGGACCACGTAAGGGTGATTACCATAGAACTAGAAACAAGACGTCAAGACTATCACAAATATGCCGAAAATTACCCGCTCAATCTGGTCATGAGAAGTGAAAGTAAACAAAGCAACACCCGCCGAAATGCCAATAGCAGAAATTCCGAGCATCACCTCAGAAAACTGTAGAAAGCTGGCCAGGCTGAACAAAGCAAAGTAAAGCAGGAACAGAAAACAACAACGTAAATTAAATTTTACCTTCGGGCAGAAATCAACCCACTTAGAAGGATTCTCTTCATAATATACTCTTTCTGTGGCAAATTTGTGAAGGAACGACCTAAATATTTTTAAATTTTACCTATTCGCGTACAAAAAAGTAGTTCACTTGAGCAAATTCAGATGGTTTCCAGCGTCCCCATGCAGTGAGTCATAGAAGTAGAGCATCCTGGTCATGATATTGATTGCCTAAATACGGAGTTTTCTGCATAATAATCTATCTTTAAAAAGAATACCACCAAAGACAAGTGAGCTTTCGTGTGGATTGGTACCAGATGAAGTTCATGTTCGAAGAGATCCACGTTGATTGTCCAATGAAGCACATCTTTCGGTGGTGTAGCATAGGCCTACTTTTTCGGAAGTGAGCAGCTCAAAGTTCATATTTGCCTAAACACTACGCATGTTCGACCACAAAATCAGATAGGTTAAAAACATTAACAAAAATTAGAAACATCAAAAAGAATTTTTCAAGAACTAAGGGCCAAAAGAATAAAAGGTATTAAGACCGACCTGGAGTTAATCGGCACTTTTCCTACATGCTTAAAACCTATACATTTCTATATGCTAGGCCGAGCTTCGTGTCAAAACAAATAAACTTGAATTTTGTTGATGAATTCGTGTGTTGATGAATTAGTGTTGATGAATTCACTTAACGCCGGCTCGTAACTTTAAATTTAGCGGGCTATGAAAATTTTGATCCGAACCGTGAATGGATACGACAATTTGTTAGTCTTTCAGATCCAGCTAGAAAACGAGCTTTTTTAAGGCTAGACTTAACTGTATCATATTGTTTTAAAATGCATATCAACAACCACACTATTTATTTACATGATCAACCTTGCTTGCACTGACATCTTTTGGCTTGTCTTGAATGATCATCTTCTTTTTCTTCATTCTTGATTTATTAACGACATTGTTTTGCAGGAATAGAATTACATCAACACTTCCATACTTCCCAAAAAAATTATTATTTATTTACTTTTTTGTGTTTTCATTGCCCAATGAAATAGAATCGGTTAATCGGGTGTGATGATGGATTAGTAACAAGAGGGGAAGGGGATGTGTTGTTGTTGACTGAACACACACAACATTAGACAAGAGCAGCAAGACTGGTTACTACTGTAGCTGCTTCTCCCACTTCTCTAAACAATTAATTTGGGGTGGAGGGGATGCGTTAAACTAGCAAATTTACGGATGAATTACTCAATTTTGACTCAATTCTCCTAATAAACTTCCCTTCTTTTATACAACAACCCATATAATCGTATGTGTGCGTGTGAACGGTTTTGCAGACGAGTAGAGTGAGGGAGCAGGGCAACTAAACATTTTAAAAGATTTATGTTCTCAAGTTTTATGGCTCTGGGAGGCAAAATTTTGAATATGGCAGTTCTATTTGGAGGTCAAATAGACAATCTTTGAGTAGAACAGTTAATTAAAAAAGATTCTCGTAACCATTTGTTAATTTATAGAACACACAGAAGCGGACTGGCGTGGTTTGTGTCAACTGCAAAACCACTGTGACCACTCTTTGGCGGCGCAACAACAGCCAGGAGCCAGTATGTAATGCTTGTGGACTATACTTCAAATTGCATGCGGTAAGCAAGATTTTCAATGAAATATTTGGTTGACCGAAAAATTGGGCATACTCTACCGACTTTCTGAAGGTTTCTAAAATATTTGAAAATAATTTCGAAAATTACAATAAAATTCTTCGATAGGTTTCGAAATTTAAAATTTAAAATTGTTACAGTCAAACATCGTTTATCCGGCACACCCAAAAGTTCGTTCCCGCCTTGAGTCAGACACTTTTTTAACCTAATTTTTAAAACTTTTGCCAGTTCTGTTTTTACAGTCTGGTCGGAAATATCGTCAGCATTCCGATTTTGCCAATCTTTCTATAAAAATTCTGCAATTTCATGATTAAAAAAGCAAAAACCCGGTTATCCAGTTTCCTTTTTTGAAAAAGCAAAAATTAGGTTAAAAAAGTGTCCGACTGAAGGCGGTAACGAACTCTTGTATGTTGGATTGTTGGATTCCACGTATGTTGGATTCCAGCGGGAGTTTTTCGACCATCGAAAATTCAAAATATTAGCCAAGCGATGCGAAGCGCCCTATAATTCTGGAAAGTTTGAAAGAAGAAAAGTGGTAAAAGATGTGACTAAAGTCATTCCTGGATATAAAAGCACGCCGAGCACCTTTGGCCGGTCCCGAGGAGTGCTCTCATATACAAGTTTGACTGTTAATACCGTATTCCTAGCCCATCATCTGGACTCTTATGTAATCTCCGAGTTTATTGTTTTGCCACAACCACCAACAAGTAATTTGTCTTGTGTTGCAATACTCTCGGCACCACCAAAAATGGCTTGGCTGGGCATTGGCTCTAGTTGTAAAAATCAGTTTATCTTTGGATTCATGAGCCGGCATTTAAGGGCTGGGAAAGGGGACAGCATATTGGGCAATTTGCCTTCGCCAAAATATTATCAATCAAAGCGATAGTTGAGGATAATAATAACTCGGGAGTTTATTGGTTGAAGGCCCTTTGTTGCGCAACTAATTGCTCTCTATCCACTCTCGCGGCTCAATGTCAACAAATAGCAGGTAGCTTAGAGCTGGCTGATGTGCTCACACACACAAGTATATCCGACACAATATCAAATCAGTTCTTTTAATTTCGCTGTTTTAGTATTGCCGTATTTCCTCTAAGTAACGCGCCCCCTGACTTTGAGGGTTTGTATCTCAGAGCAGAATTTTTTTTCGATCTGTTTTTTTTGCATTTTCTTAACTCCTGCGAGCTCTACCGATGTATGGAATTACAGTGGCTACCTTCGATAGCACGAAATCTAATAAAAAGCGAAACTAGAAAAACTTTGCCCCCGATAACCCGTTACTAGGGGTGTCGGGTTATCCGGAGTTGACTAAAATAGATGAACTATTAGGGCAATTTACTGAAGATATAGAAATGATAGAGAATGCTTCATGTTAGTGAAATTAGACAAATTATACCAGATAGCAGCTATGTTTGAGGTTACAAATCTCTCGAAATTTTTGACCGGCTGAGGTATAAAACGAAAGCCAAAATTTTCAGTTTTTGGCTGGAAAGATGAAGCAAATGATTAGAAAAAATTACAAAATATCAAATATATTTTTTTATTAAAAGATTATGTCAAGTATATTTCAATCCAATTCAGGTGGCCCGTCCAATCAACATGAAGAAGGAGACCATCCAGCAACGCAACCGCAAGCTCAACTCCTCCACCCCTTCCCACACGTCAAACAACAACATTAGCATAAGCTCCAGCCATTCCTCTTCCTGCAAATCCACCTCCAGCAAACGAACTAGAGAGTCCAAGCACACCCTGCATGCCACCATCAAGTATGAGAGCATAGAGCAGCAGCACAACCTAACAGCTAACTCCACTTTCTCTGGTCTCAACGATGACTTCTGTGCTAACGGCAGCTTGACGGGAGTTTTCCATGCCAACCAAGCAGATGTACAGCAGCAGCAGATCCAACCAGTGGTTGCCAGCCATTGCCAGCCGGCCAGCACCAATAGCAACATAAACATTCACCATTGGCACCATGTGGCCACCACCCCCACTGTCACTAACTTCCATGACACTGCGGCTGCGGCACTGCTCTTCGAGAAGACCATGGGTGGTGGATTGGCGTCCGCCTTTGACAAACCCAACCCAAACCCCAATCCTTGGACATTTGCGAATGCAACCGCAGGGGAGCAGTCTCCAGCCTATCACTTGCCCACCAACTGTGTGGCTGCAGCAGCTGTGTACCCCTCCTTCTTGTTCCAACAGAATCCTTCAGCCATGGCAGTGGCTGCAGGGGAGGAGCAGACCACACTGCTGGCTCAGCAGTCAGTCCCTTGCTATTCAAAGAGTGTGCAGGGCCTGACTTCCACGTCCAGAGACATGCTCATCACAAAGGATTTCAGAAATCACCCAGGTTTCCGACTTGGTGAGGCGACATAACACTGATAGAACTATCACTTTAATTTGCTCGTTTCATTTCAAAAGCGGTGCTATATTGCTATATATAACAACTTAACTATTTGCCATTTTTATCTTAAAAATTATTTATACTTTTAGCCATCTAAAAAATTGCCATATATATTGTTTTTCCGTGAATTCCACAAAGCCATTTTTGATTTTGTTGCCGAGACTTCTCAAGTGCCATTTTTGTACAGCGTTTTGTTGTCATTTTTTCATAAGAAATACAATAACTTTGGTGTGTTTTTAAAGGGACTTGCCTGTGCGCGACACCGCAAAGAAAGTTGAATAAAGGAGACCAGCAAATTTTTTGAATTATTCTCTTTTCACTCATTCTGCATAAAATCTGATATTAACGATCTTATACTAGTTTTTAAAATTAGACAGAAAAAACTTAAAAAGCCAAATAAGAGCATATATATGAAATCTTCGAAAAAGATAAGCACTGCTAATCTCCGCCTTTATGTTCATGTAGCGCAAGGGAATGACCATTGAAGTTTTTTCTTTGTAAATATTTTTTGTACTGAATTTTCGACTAATTTGTCTAATCTTCGCAACAACTATTTTTGAATATGTGACCATTATTCAGCAAGCCTATTATTGTATCTCACAAACTACTCATTTTTGACCCTTCATTTCAGCCATTTCCAACAGAATTTTTGAAAACTTCTATCATTGATTTTAACAAAATGTTTCTTGTTTGTTCTGGCTAACCATTGCAATATATATTTAATCACATTTCTACGGTATTATTTTGTTGTTATTGTAAAATAGTGGATTGCGAACTTCTAACTTAATAATTTGTCGTAGGGACACTAACTACTATTATTACTACTAGCGGCAGTAAACAAAGGTTCAACGAATGGTATTACTATGTTTGACATGCACCAAATGTTTATTCTTATTGTTATTTATTTATTGTAGTCTTCAGCACAAATGAAAAAATAAAGATTAATCCATTGCTACTAGCTTACAAGTGCAAAAAACCAGAAAAAGCTTCTTTGTTTACATTTGCAAAGGAACAAAATTCCTGCTGAAAAAGCCTTTTAGCAAGTGTGTTGGGGCATGCTCCTTTATCGCTTCTTCAGATCTTCACTGAACACAGGAGAGCTATCAACGCCTCCTTTCGCTCCCCTCCTGCTCTTTCGTTTTTGCTGGTGGTGGCGACGGCTTGACTGGAGAAAAAGAGAGATAGAACAGTTTTTAAACTAACTAAAAACAAAAAGTAGCTAGAATGTATATGCGTGTGCAGGAGGAGAAGAGCAAAACACTTTTAGTCTGCAATATCCTTTCATATGAGAAATTAATGCACTCAGGGTGTTGATTGCTACTACTGTAACACATTATTGGTACTTGTGCACTTGGGGGCCCCTTTTTTGGTTAACTGTAAATATGGTTTAAACGTCTCCTAAGTAATTTTTGTACGCCAGAAACGATAAAAAAATTGTTTCCTAACAATTTCCGCACTAAAAAGTGAAGTTCTCAAAAAAAAGTTGGCTACCAAAGATTGACCAACTGCCTTGGTCCCCCAAGGTAAAATATCGTATATTAAGGTATCCTACCACGTTTTGGTCACTGGAGCTGGGCAAAAAGAGTCTTAAATGCATGTATGATCAAGAGTCTCTCTCGCAATCATGTCTAAGTTAAGTGAGTGCGCGCATCTCTAACCAACCAAGCCCCCTGCGCCCCCGCAGGGTGCGCGTTCAATCAGTTCAAGGATGCGCGCACTCACTTACCTTAGACATAAATCACTCGGAGTAACTCTGGATGCATAAAAACAATATGCATACCGGAGTTTCTTTATGCGGTAAGCCCCAGCTAACAAAACTATGTTCAAATTCCATCTTTTTGGTTTTTTTAAGATGTATAGGTACCCTTTTGGTGTAATTACCTTGGGGGACCAAGGCAGTTGGCCAATCTTTGGTAGCCAACTTTTTTTCGAGAACTTCACTTTTTAGTGCGGAAATTGTTAGGAAACAATTTTTTTTTTATCGTTTCTGGCGTATAAAAATTACTTAGGAGACGTTTAAACCATATTTACAGTTAACCAAAAAAGGGCCCCCCCAAGTGCATAAGTGCCACATTATTTATGCAAACCTAATGATACTTGAGCTGTTTATGAAATACAGGGTGTCCAATAAAAACTGCAGCATTTTCTAAAAAATTTATCAAGAGCTTCCGCGGAGCGGTGAAACACCAAATTTTTCTTCTGAGGCTTCAGCCAACAAATTTATACCAGTTATAGCTAAAATGACTAAAAAATATTAAATTAATCGAGAGAAGAAAGATTGGTTGAAATTTAAAAGATATGTAAAAAAGGCGGGAATCCCAAAAATGGCACAGTTTTTATTGGACACAGTGTATATGAGCAATTTACAAACAGCCAAAACATTTCACGCCCTCCCCGAATTTAAATAACTTAGTATTAATGGCAAAAAAATAAAATAAAGCCAGTTTTTGGGCTCTGTTTTACCCAAATGATAATCTAAAGTAAATTTGTCTTGATGACCCACGGAGTCATGAACCAATTTTTTCGGTTTACATCCAAAAATGAAAACTTTCTAACTAAATTTTTGAGCATACAACAGAGAAGCAAAAGTCGGAGCAAAAATTTAAACCAGAAGTAAAAAATTCAGAACCGAAAATTGAAAATCGGAAGAAAAAAGTGCCGGACATCGGAAGAAGGAAATTGGAATTCCTTCGAATCCCTGGCGCACAACATGTAGCATTCCAACAAAAAAATTAAATTAGTGAAAGTGAATGAAATTATATTTTTTAAACTCAACAAAAAGTCTGTGGCTTTTTTTATAAATAAAAATATTTAGCAACTCATCGGAAAGTGGTGAAAAATTTTAAGGTAAAAATTTCCGCCAACCAGATACTTTCTTTAAAAAATTTTACAGCTGAGAAAGGATTTGCATGATGGTTATCCAACTTTTTACAGACAGCTTGTTGCTCACATACACTCATTTGAAAGAACAAATCACAACAGTCATTTTAACTTATTGCAGTCCCAGTTGTGGTTTCAAAAGGAACAATTAAATGAATAAATAGCGATTTTACAAAAGCATCCTCCCTGATTTTTTGACGTGTGCTTAGGCACAGGAAAGTCCACCGTAAGTTAAAGGGCTCCCCAGATCAGCTGATTAGGAAAAAGTAGTTCCGGTAGCGCAGGTTGTGTTTCGGACAACATGTTCATGATGTTTCAAAAGTTTCGAAACGCTTCTTAAATAATTCATTCTCAAATTGCAAAAAGTTGCTCCGAGTCACCTTTTTCTTCTTTCAAAACACTGAAGAACTGACCGTCATTTAATGTCAGCTTTTTTGAAGACCAAAAAGTGATAAGGTTCCACCGAGATTTGAACTTGGATCGCAGGATTCAAAGTCCTGAGTGCTAACCATTACACCATGGAACCACACATTGGTTTGTTTTAAATTAGCAAAGAGGTCAAAGCTAATGCACAAATAAAATGAAAATGCACAGAACAAAGAGACGTTTTTTGTCTTTATAATCCAAATTCACCTTTATATGTTGATATTATTGTAGCTACTATAGATCAAATTGTATAGATCTAATTCCTATAGATCTAATTCTTAGTGCTGGTAATCCAAGCACAAGTATAAGTAGTAGGCAGCAGCAAAACCGAATAAGTATTCCCGGAAGTGAACAAACAAATGCTTGGAGATAATTTAGACACACTTTAGGGCGAAGAAATGTCATCAAAAACGGTCCTAGGTAAATTCACCCGCAGTAAATTACCCGCGGTAAATTCACGCTCCGGTAAATTCACCCGCCAGTAAATTAACCCGTGGTAAATTCACCCGCGAAAATTTTTAAATTAATCTTTTTTGTCTTGTGAAGAAGTCTTATCATTTAAAATATTTTCTATAATCCAGTCCAGTTTTTTCATAAGTAACACTAACTCTTAACACTAACCTAACGTTAGGCTAACATTCAAACTAACCTAACACTAACATCGATTTTCAAAGTAACCCTACACTAACATGTTAGTGTTAGTGTTAGGTTAGTTTAAAATGGCGGGTTAGTGTTAGCGTTAGATTAGTTCAGGTGTTAGTGTTAGGTTAGTTTCAGGTGTTAATGTCAGTATTCAGATAGTTGCCTGATCTTGTACAAACTATACCATCTAAAATTTCTCTATTTCTCTCCTGAATAATATAATTTCAGCTATGTCTATCGAAGAGAGCCGTATTCCATTCAAGAAATACAGCCCAGTTCACGAAAGTGCTTGCGAAGTACTATATGGGACAACTACATCGAAGAAAAGGATATTCATGGCAACAAGCTGATGAAATGCAAATGGAGATGGAAGATAGAATTTAGATGGAAGGCCCTGTTTAAACGCCACTGTCAAGTATCGCTAGGTTAGGTATCGCAAGATCACAAGTGCTTTCGCAGAGGTCCTGTCCGTTCCGTCGATTCCAGATAACCTGTTCCGCAACGTTAGCTATAAACGTTAGCTGTCTTGAGTTCGATCCGATTTTCATGGTCGCTGCGATGCTCTATCCAAACACTGCTTTCCAGCTTACCGATGAAAATTACCAAATTGCTGTCAGCTCTGTTAAGAAAATGGCTGTGGCTGATGAAGATGGCTGAATATGCAACAGAGCAAAGAAGTCGAAGAAAGCAGAACAAACCGGATGGAGGGCACGCCTGGTTGTCACAAATTCTGCAAAGTGTGGTCGGCATAAACCCGTTTGGCAAATCAAAAATCGATGCTCTGAAGTATTGATCCAGCCTCATTGACACGGTTTGTTCCTGACATATTGTGATTATTTAAATATTCTGTATATTATTGACTTGTTTTCAGGATGCGAGTCCTGTAGCTAAGCTAGCGTTGTTAGTTCTGTCTGTACCTATTTCAAACGCACCGATCAAAAGTGTTTTTTTACGGGCTGGATTAGCAACTGCAAGTCACTGAAACAGAACCAATTTAGATTTGCTGAATTCACAACTGTTTATATATTGCAATCGTCATATCTAGATATGTTGTTGTGAACCTTTGTTTCTTGATATAAAAGTGTATGGTGTTACTAGACAAGTCACTGTGAGTTCGTTGCCATGTGGAGGATATTTAGCAAGCTAGAAACCATTTTAAGTCTGAAACACGTTTTTCTAATCAAATTTGAGGAGTTTTTTTATTTCCAGCGAAATTAGCTTGAAAAGCTAATAAACACTTTCGGGCGTTTTGAAAAGCCGTGCCGCACGCAGTGTTTTCATAATTCACACTGACAGTGACACTGACATTGAAACTGACATTGACACTGACATGTCAGTTTAGCAAACTGACATTTTTTAAAAGTGGTCGTGGACATTAGAAAAGTTGTCTTTTCGAAATTCTGTAAAGTGCGTTAGACAGCTGACGAATTTCTGATTGAGAAAGGTGTTATCAGAGTTTTAACCTGTCTTTGAAAAAAAAGTGTGAAAAAGTAAGTGTCAGTTTCATTTTTAATGTCAGTTTAGCAAAAAAGAGCCTAAACTGACACTGACATTTTTTTTTGCTAAACTGACATTAAAAATGAAACTGACACTTATTTTTTCCGGCTTTTTTTTATAGGCGGGTCGGAAATGTGATAACACCTTTCTCAATCAGAATTTCGTCAGCTTTCTAACGCAATTTACAGACTTTCGAAAAGACAAGTTTTTTCATGTCTATGACCACTGTTAAAAAATGTCAGTTTGCTAAACTGACATGTCAGTGTCAATGTCAGTGTCACTGTTAGTGTGAATTATGAAAATACTGGCCGCACGGCCCATGCGTGCGTTTCAAAAAGTTAAGGCGGGACTTAGACACCGTATTAGTAAAACAGCTTTTGAAATATTGATATGTTGAATTGATATATAATTGATATTGAAAATCTCGCGACCAGCCCTGAGCACAGAAAAAGGGGAGGGCCAGCAATTTTTTTTTTAATTCCCACGCATTTTAGCATTCTTGTTTCTTGCGCCGTAAAATTTTTTACGAGTACAGTGCGTTTCCTAATGATACGACACCCCCCATTTTCTTGTAAAAACATTATTTTTTTGTTTAGTTAGTTTATATTTTGTATCTATCATGTAGAAAACCGCAAAAAATCGCATTTCACCTAATAAATGGTGTTTTTTTTTTCAAATAGGAAAAATATGTTGCCAAAAAGGCAAAAAATCAGCATAAATACTGACTTTTCTTAAAAGTTTCAATATCAAAATGTACCAGTTTATGCACTTTTTGAAAGCTAAATAATTTCTCCACAAAATGACATGTCAGCCATTTTCAAAGGATTGCACAGAGCTGAGAAACGGTTGGTTGAAGTTGAAAGAAGTGAAAATGTCCCAAAATAAGGCAAACATAGAGGTTTTTTACTTTTTCTAACTTCAACCGTCCTTTTCTCAGCTCTGTGCAATCCTTTGGAAATGGCTGACATGTCGTTTTGTGAAGAAATTATTTAGCTTTCAAAAAGTGCATCAACTGGTACATTTTGATATTGAAACTTTTAAGAAAAGTCAGTATTTATGTGATCAAATAACCATTTTCTTTAGATTTACTTTGATTTTGACTAGAAATCGACACTTTTTTTTGTTGATGGTCATAACTTTTTTAGTAATAATCAAAAAGAATGATTTGACCTACCAAATTGTAGCTGAGATTCAGGGCTTACATTGTAAATCTGTTTTTGATGCGAATGGTTATGCTATAGGACCAATAAACGTGTTTTCACGAAAATGTCGTATCATTATGAAACGCTGATTTTTTGCCTTTTCGGCAACATATTTTTCCTGTTTGAAAAAAAACACCATTTATTGGGTGAAATGCAATTTTTTGCGGTTTTCTACATGATAGATACAAAACATAAACTAACTAAACAAAAAATAATGTTTTTTCAAGAAAATGGGGGTGTCGTATCATTATGAAACGCACTGTATGTCTGATTAATTTTTTGTACTATTCAAAGTCCCAACAATATGCTAGCCATTTTTGTGTCACATCTAAATATTTTTTTTCGCCGAAGCAATACAGTACGTTGGGAGTAACAGACGAAGAAAGAAGTTAATTTTACATAAGTTTTAGAAAAAAATAGGATTCGATATTTATTGCTTTTCGGTAATATATCATTGACAGGAGAATGGCACTTTTTATACTCCGGCAAACCGTTTGCTGCAAACCTTTTTGTTTTTAGCTAATTATTTTCCAAAAGTCGTCCAATTTTAATCCTGTCAACGGATTCATAAGTAAATCGACCCTGCTCTACAACTTTCTCTCTGGTGTCAACATCCATTTTCGTCACCAAAATCGAGATACGGCATAGTTTGGAGGTAGTTTGAAGGGTTTGCCGGCAAACCCTTCAAACTACCTCCAAACTATGCCGTATCTCGATTTTGGTGACGAAAATGGATGTTGACACCAGAGAGAAAGTTGTAGAGCAGGGTCGATTTACTTATGAATCCGTTGACAGGATTAAAATTGGACGACTTTTGGAAAAATAATTAGCTAAAAACAAAAAAGGTTTGCAGCAACGGTTTGCCGGAGTATAAAAAGTGCCAATATAAATACCAGAGCTAATACCGTGCATACCAGAGCTTCTTTACGCGGTAGGCCCTAGTCAACAAAATTATGTTCAAATTCCATCTTTTTAGGGTATTTGGGTACCCTTTTACGGAGAGGAGAAGAATGGGCCATTTCAAATTGGGCCAATTCAATTTGGGCCATTTTCAAATTGGGCAATTTCAAATTGCGCCAATGCAAATTGCGCCATTTCAAATTGGGCAAAGTTCAAATTGGGCCAATGCAAATTAGGCCAATTTCAAATTTGGTCAATTCAAATTGCGCCAACTTATTGGCAATTTTTTAACTGTTGTTTGATTCAAAATCGTGGCCCATTTTGAAATTTGCCCAATTTGCATTGGACCAATTTTGAAAATGGCCCAATTTGAAATGGCCCATTCTTCTCCTCCCTCTTTTACGGTGGTTTACCTTGGTGACCCAGGAAAAAAGTCAAATTTTCGGTCAATTTTTTTTCAATACTGGCTTTCCGCCACCTAAGGTATTCATACTCATATACCGTATTTTCTCTAATTATAGACCCATCTCTAATTATAGACCTCCCTCGACTTTGAGGGTCTGTATCTCGTCGCAGAGTGAACATTTTGCAGATCTGTTCTTTGCGTTTTCTTAATTGCGTTTCTTCTTTGTGTTCTCCCACGAGCTCTGCCGATCCCGATTTTTAGATTTTGGTTGAGCACCAGAAAATATCGAGGTCGACTTCGAAATTTTCTGATTTTCGAAGGGTTGAAAAATTATAGAACCGGGTCTATAATTAGAGAAAATACGGTAGCCCTATTTCAGTGTAATCGCTTGACTAATAGCACGCGGACAACTTCATTTCACCTATCAGATAAAACTTCAAACTTTTTTCGATCCCTTACGGAGATAATTAATAGTAGCACGCAAAGTGTAGCGAAATAAAAAAGACAATGAAATGTAGAGAAATTTCCGCTAAAGTCTAGTATACACCCTTCACTCAAGTCTAGTATACACCCTTCAGTCAAATTAGCTTGGGGACCAAGGCAAATTTTTTTAAAATTAAAAATTTAAAAAATTTGCCTTGGTCCCCCAAGCTAATTTGACTAAAGGGTGTATACTAGACTGAGTGAAGGGTGTATAATAGAACTGATCCGAAATTACAATTTAGGATTGAAAATATTGAATTTTTGAATAGGGGCCCAAATGCGGTGGGCCCAAATGCGTGTCAACAACAGTGCTGCTCTCCTACGGCAAAACATCACATAACTACACACGTACTTAATATTTAGGCCTTTATTGACAGATACATTTACACACCTACAAGGCATATTCCCTTTACATAAACAATGGTGGCTACACAGTAATCACCGGTACGTGACAATTCATCCTCAGGGACAATTCATCCTCACTTGGGAAACGGGACGATTCATCCTCACTTGTATAAACGGGACGATTCATCCTCACTATTAAAAAGGGCCGATTCATCCTCACTCGTCAAAAAGAGACGATTCATCCTCACTCGTCAAAACGGGACAATTCATCCTCACTATTTAAAAGGGCTGATTCTCATTCCTTTTGAAAAAGGGACTCCAGATGTCTTTAGTAAGGGCTCTTTACTGCCTTGATAATAAATTTGTAATACAGTCGAGTCTCGATTTAACGTACCCCCAATTTAACGTACCTTCGATTTAACGTACCCCTAGGGCCGGTCCCCAGGGGGTACGTTAAATCGAGACTCGACTGTAGTTCATTGTCAAATATATTTTATTAGCGCTAGGTCCAAGTCTAGGAGATAGTGCCACCCGCAAGATGGTACGCAGAGTCCGCATTGCCAATTGAATTCCCGCCGTTGAATCAGCCAGGGTGGAGGATGTCGACATTCCAGGAGCATGTCAGATATACCAGGATGGTGCCGGTCGTGAAGAGCTGTTCTTTTTAGGCGATTCAGGTGAAAATGATTCGGAGAGGTGAGTTTAAATTATTATTTTGAGTTCAATCATAATGATGATTCAAGAATATTGGCCAAAGTACACTAACGTTATGACTCTGGTCTTATGGCATATATTCGAGGGCTAGCTTACAATATAGTGATGGATTAGTAAACGTTGAAAAAATTTGTTTGTTTGCTCGTGTTATTCTTTGGTGAAAATAAAAATTGTTTGCTGATAATGATGATCGAGGGTAACATGCATTTATTGTAACATCATTATGAGAATGACTCGCTTATAATAGGTTGGTGAATACCTTATTTTATTTCAACAGAGAAACAGTCTTCGAACATCAACAGTCTTTTTAATGATCAGTCTCTATAAAAGCAGTGTCCCTTTAGACCCAAACTCGCCCCTTTTTCATAAGGGAAGATGGATCGCGCCTTTTTTTATAAATGAGGACAAATTGCCCTATTTACACAAGTGAGGATGAATCGTCCCTTTTTGACGAGTGAGGATGAATCGTCCCTGAGTGAGGATGAATCGTCCGTTTTTACCAAGTGAGGATGAATTGTCCCTTTTTAACAAGTGAGGATGAATCGTCCCTCTTTACCAAGTGAGGATGAATCGTCTTTTTCCCCAACTGAGGATGAATTGTCCCTTTTTACCGAGTGAGGATGAATCGTCCCTTTTTCCCAAGTGAGGATGAATCGTCCCTTTTAGATAGTGAGGATGAATCGTCCGTGTCCGGTAATCACACCATTTACAAGAATATTACTGTGGATATTTGTATGAAGAGAATTTTCTAGACTGCTTCATTGATTCTCCAAGCTGACGTATGGATCCATTCTCTTCCGCAGGCGAGGCTGGCGCTTGGCTGAAGGAAGCGGCTGCTTTTCTGGCTCAGGCTTATCCACCAACTTGTTTGCTTCCAGACTAGAGACGTAATCGTCGTAATCCTTCTGGAAACAAGGCACATTCTTGTGGACGAAGGCGTTGGCTTCTGTTATTCGACTGATGTCTCTTCCACACACTTGTTTCGCTGGGCACTGCGCTCCATTGTATTCGGCTCCTTCGTCTTGCAGGTACTGGCCGGCGTCTTGTAGTCTTCGATCTTGGAAAGGTCGGCGAAAACAGCAGACTTGCCTTTCTTGCACTTCTTGTGCATCGGAGGCAATGGTCCAAACTTCTCAACTGTTTCTTTGACCTTATTAGCAGCTCTCTTCTTGGATGGCTCCTCCTGCTTCTTGCTGTTGATGACGACCTTCGGCTGTGCCTTTTCCTTCTTTTTACTGCTGACAACGACCTTTGGCGACGGGATTTCTGTTTCCTCAGTTGGACAAGAATCAAGCTTTAGAACTTCCTTAAAAATCGGTTTGCTGAAGATTCAAAGATGTGATCAGAACATGGTCATAGAGACAAAATTTTACCTAGGCTTCGTATCCGGCGTAGGCTTCGGCTGAGTCGTCTTCACATGAGTGTTCGAGATAACCGTCACCTTCGGCCTGAAAAACGGACAATTAAAACAATATTAGAAAACAAGAATCGCGTACATGTCTGGAGAGTCTTTCGGCTTCATCCCTTGAGTAGGCAGCACCTTGACATCTGTTGGAGCAGCTGGCATAGAATTCTTCTGTCTGTGCTTCCACAAACACCACAGTCCAAAACCAATGGCAGTAAGCAAAATCCTAAAACCGAAAAGATTAAAAACAGGACTCGATAACTGATTAAATGGTTACTACTCATATGGCCGCAACTCATTTGGCCGCACTCATTTGGCCGCACTCATTTGGCCGCAACTCATTTGCCGCAACTCATTTGGCCGCACCTCATTTGGCCGCCATTTCCAATTTTTATAAGAAAATTACCACTGCTCTTAATTTTGACCTTTCATTGACGAGAGGTAGTTAAGTCATTAACTAAAGGCTATTCTACTCCGTTTCGGTCACTGGAGCTGGGCAAAAAGAGTCTTTAAATGCATTTTTGTTTAAGAGTCTTGCTCGGAATTATGTCTAAGGTAAGTCTGTGCGCGCATCTCTAACCAACCAAGCCCCCTGCGCCCCCGAAGGGGGCGCAGGGGCTTGGTTGCTTGGGGTTGAGATGCGCACACACACATACCTGAGACACAAATCACTCGAAAGTGACTCTGGATGCATAAAAATGTATGCATACCAGAGTTTCTTTATGCGGTAGGCTCCAGTTAACAAAAACTATGTTCAAATTCCATCTTTTAGGGCATCTGGGTACTTGTTAAGTAAATTTACTTTGTTTTCTTGTGCAAAAATCAATTTTCGGTTATATTTAAATTTGAATTTACAAATTACAAAAAGTTCAAAAATGAGAAATGGCGGCCAAATGAGGTGCGGCAAATGAGTTGCGGCCAAATGAGTTGCGGCCAAATGAGTGCGGCCAAATGAGTTGCGGCCATATGAGTGTGTACGGATTAAATAGCTCACAGGGCACCGGCAAGAGAAAGGCAAACGATCAGCACAGTATTGTCATTCTTGTCTTCAGGCGTACCAGAATCCAATGAACCAGGAGGTTTGTAAAGCTTGTAGCGCTCGTCCTGAAGAAAATCATTACAAGTTAATTATAGGATTAAAAGGCTTACAAATTCGATTGCAATGTCCGGACAAGTCTTCTGTATATCTCGACCGAAAAGTCTACCTCCTTTCCATTCTGCACGGTATTGTTGTTCGGCTTGGAAACTATCGTGCACCGACAGATCCTTTGGGATATTGTTGAGAGCTCCACCACCACTTTTAAATAGATCGACGGAGACGGAACTGGAGCTAAACGGGACTCCCACCGGACCGTCAACAGGATTCGTTTCTAAAATGATGTATCAAAGCGATGAATACGTAAAATGGCGAAAACTAACTGAGGAAGAAGTTTTTTTCGCTGCGATTCTTATTCTCCCTCAACATTATATTCATTCTGCAGCCACCAATTCCACCGACGAGAGTCATCCTCAAATGAAAAAAAAATAATAACCATGGTCATAATGTCAAGATAATTACTGGTTTCATCGATATCAGTTGTGAGACAGGAGCTACCGGTAACGATTGCGCGATAAGAGATCTTGCCAGCATCCACATCTTCTTGAAATCACGAGACTAGCCTTCGGATTGCTCATCGACAGTCGCCTGTAAAAAGTAATTATGACTGTTGAAAGCAAAACCAAGTTGGTACTAACGTAGGTCCAGCAGCTGCAGCCAAGAAAATGCGACCAGGAGGAAGAGAAGCAAACAGAGCAGCAGCCATCACCAACATCACAGACCAATTGAACCAATTACGACAAGCACACATTTGGAAATAGAGAGCAAACGGAATATACGACTGATTTTCACTGCAACACAAGCAAGAATGAATTTAATATGACCAAACTTTGCATACTTATAGTATAAGTCTTATACTCGAAGATCAAAATTTATTTTTCAGTTTTGCTTTTAAACTTTAACTTCTACGCGATACAACAAACAGTTTCATAGAATCGTGTAGAAAACACGAATAAAGAAATGTGCACGGGCCGTTCTTTTGGCGAGCAGAACGGGGGTTTAGGTTGGACCTTCTAAGAAACAATGTAAAGATTCTCTGGAAAAATAGCGAAACTTTTCAGAGGGAGCACGACAAAATTCTCCTGCGACAAAATTCTCCCTACGACAAATTCTCCCGCGACAAAATTCTCTCGGACATTATTCTCCCAGACATTATTCTCCCGCGACAAAATTCTCCCGCGACATTATTCGCCCACAATGAAATTCTACCGCTATATAATTTGACCATTTAGGTATGAGTTTTAGAAAATGTGGTAGCTCCACCGGTAAGACATACGACAGTTGGCACCGGGAACTACTACTGTGAAACCATCTTTAGAATGCTCGAATTAGTGCAGAAATCAAATTTGGGAACCGACAATCTACCACTAACCAAGTACCACTACCTAAGCATTTCCACCTGAATACCGATACCTAGTCACTGTCTTGGTACACCACGTGTACCACCTCCATACACCTGGATACTAGAGAATATGTGGGATACGAAACACCTCCAGAGCTATATGACGATTTTCAGAGAATTTCCCATCTACGCGAAAAATCGTACGAGGTGCAAATCGGTGCAAAAGCCTGGATGATACATCTGTGTGCACAACGTCAGGTGAAGATGAGCAAGATTCTTGAACAAAATGCGTACATGGGCTCTTTTTGTGGGGGAACAATACCGTTCAAGGAAACGAACTTTTCGTGGAAATGTTACTTTTCGGGGAACTGACTTTTCGGGGAAACAACGCGCTTTTTAATGGTTTGTCGTTTACCGAGATATGAAACCACGGATGAGACCAGCACTATTTTCTGGTCACTTGGCGATTATAGTGCAAAGTGACCATGCATCATAAATTTTTAGTTACTGACTGGCAGACACAAAGATGGCTTACTTCCTCAACGGCACATCCGCAATTTGACCACAATTTGGAGCTTCTAGATATCTTAAAACTGGTGTACCAACGACCGGGTACACATTATGACCGGGTACAATGACCGGGTACACTTACGACCGGGTACACTTACGACCGGGTACAATTACGACCGGGTACAACGACCGGGTACACTTTTAAAACACTTTTCTTAAATCATGGTTAAACATCTCCTAAGTTATTCCTATACTCTAGAAACGATAAAAAAAAGTTGTTTTCTGACACTTTTTCACATGAAAATTCGGTTTTTGAAAGAAAAAAAACTTAACCAAAATTTGTTTTTTTTTGCATTGGGTAGGTACTTAGATACTTCAAAAGATGGTATTTGAACATAATTTGTGTACTTGGACTTACTTCATAAAAAAACTCTGGTATGTATACTTTTTATGCATCCAGAGTCATTTTTAGTGATTTGTATCAAAGATATGTGGGTGTGCGCATCTCAACTCTATGCCCCAAGCCCTTGCGCCTGCGAAGGGGGCTTGAGAGCTAGAGATGCGCACTCACCTACCTTAGACATGATTCGAGAAGTACACTTGATCAAAAAATATATACAGAGCCCAGTTCCTGTGACCATACTGAGGTAGAATACCATAATGTAAGGTGATTCACCTCGGTTCCCAAGGCAAAAGGTCAAATTTTGGTTAAGTTTTTTTCTTTCAAAAACCGAATTTTTATGTTAAAAACTGTCAGAAAACAACTTTTCTATCGTTTCTAGAGTATAGGAATTACTTAGGAGATGTTTAAACATGATTTAAAAAAAGTTTTTCAAATTGTACCCGGTCGTTGTACCCGGTCATAAGTGTACCCGGTCGTTGTACCCGGTCATAATGTGTACCCGGTCGTAGGGCAGTCCTTAAAACTTGAACCTACATGGTCAAATGATATAGCAGTAGAATTTCATTGTGGGCGAATAATGTCGCAGGAGAACAATGTCCGGAGAATAATGTCCGGGAGAATTTTGTCGCGGAGAATTTTGTCATGTACCCTTCTCAGATTATGTGGGTCAAAATTAGGCTTTGCTAAGGTGGTTCTTCAATCATCTGTGGTTGGTGATTTTTATATTTCTCCCCAAAAATTGCAGTCTTTTTACACACATTGCACTTTTTCAGCCAGTTATACCAATGTTCACAGAAAACTGTACGGATGCCTTCCGCACCTGTAATAACGTAAAAAGTGGGAAGCTAACCCACTAGGCTACACGTGTATATCTTACAGAATAGTAGTAATTTTACCTATGTCACAGCACACCAAGGTTGCTTTTAAGCTAATACACCGTGTAATTTGGGGTTGCACACTGTAAGTTAAAGGCGGGAGGTGGAAATTTTGCGGCTATATTTTGACATCTACTATTTTCACCTTTTTGTATATTTTGTTTTTATCTCAGATGTTTTTACACCGTTTTGTACCTGAGATTTTTCTCTTTCGATTGACTGCTCAAACACCCTAATTAAAAAATAATTTTCGAGGAAATCACACCGACTTCACACTAAAATACCAAGTCTGAGGCTCACACTTGCTTTACAGTGTAAAGTTAGTGTCGTTTACTTTAAAATTATATGCCTTCTTGGTGTCTAACGTTTTCGGAAATTAGACCAGAAGTTAGACCGAATACCGAAATTATGATCGGGATCCCGTAACTTTTTTAACGTATTTCCGATCCCACATTTTTTGAGCCTCAATTTCGAGGCCGAATGCACATCTCTAGTAATCCTGTTGTCTGTCCTGTCTCCAAAATTAAATTTTAGAACCTTTTAAGGGTGGCGGTCTAAAAAGATTCGACTGTATTTTCGGCACACTTTGTCACTCTTGGCCACGTTCACAATGAGTGTCGACCTAAGTGTGAGATTCGGGGTGTTTTTAATGCGGGAAGAGTTGTACTTTTTTCTTAACTGAAACTAGGGTACCTGGGCCCGGGCGTTGTAGTGGTAAGAAAACGCTTCGCGTTTAGACCTGAGCCTAGGGGAGGCCATAAGCCCTTCTGAATTAATTAATTTTTTTGACACCTTTTTGGAAGTCAAAGCTACTTGTTAATACCCTCTCCCCTCCTAAAAAGGCCACTCGGAAATATCCAGCCCCATTCATAATTTTCCAGGTGGGCGATACTTTTTTTTGCCGTAAATCTGCTTTTACCGCAAATTTACTTTTTTTTGCCGCAAATTTACTTTTTCTACCGCAAATATATTTTTTTGGGATAAATCTGAAAAGTGCCACCTTTTGGCTGAAAAGTGCCACCTGTAGCTGAAAAGTGCACCTTTTCTGAGTTTTAGTCAACAAAGCTGAAAAGTGCCACCTTTTGTTGAAATGTGCCACCTTTTCGCTAAAAATTGCCACCTATCTACTGTACTCTACACCTACCACGCCACATCGCTGATACTACACTCACCTACTTTTCAAGACTCACACTATAGTGTTCTTCTAACTAATTATTCCACTACAATTCTATTTTAATTATCTGCAAATGATAGTCTTTATTTCATTCCAGTACACAAAAGTTATAACGAAAACTATTTCGAACAAAACATAATTTTCTTTACTCATCAATAAGGACCGGATTCATATGCTTTCAAAAATGAGAAATATACGCATAAAATATACCCTAAAACAGCGGAATATGCCTGAAAATCGCGAAATATGCTGGAAATTTGGTAAAATGTGCCCTAAAAATCGGCTATTGAGTGGCTTGCAAGTAAAAATGATTACTTTAAAAAAGGATTTAGGTTTTGTCATTTTCGCCATATGAAAATCTGGGACGGGTGAATAAAGACAGAATTTATTTTGGCTAAACTTCGTTATACCACATCCTCCAAAAGTTGATTTTGACCACTTATTCGCGCTTTTCAGGTCGTAATTAGTCGAAAAAACATGTTTTTGGGATTGGGAAGATTTTTTCGAGAAAAAATTTTTTGACCGAAAATTGACTTTTTGCCTTGGGGGACCAAGCTAAACCATCATAAAGAGGTACCCAGACACCCAAAAAGATGGGATTTGAACATAGTTTTGTTGACTGGGGCCTACCGCATAAAGAAACTCTGGTATGCATACATTTTTATGCATCCAGAGTCACTTTCGAGTGATTTGTGTCTGAGGTATGTGGGTGTGCGCATCTCAACCCTAAGCCCATAAGCCCGAAGGGGGCTTGATGGGTAAGAGATGCGCGCACTCACTTACCTTAGACATAATTCCGAGCATACTCTTGATTAAAAATGGTAGGATGTCGTATAACGAATTCCAGCCCTCATTTTTATTTTAAACTATCACTTTAAAGTGCTAAGCTAAAGCTGTAACGTAAGATGTGTTTTTAGACGAGGACCACTTTTTTCCCAAAACAGATTTTGACCGAAAACAAATTTTGCTTATAGGTATAAATAAGAAATAACAAAAATTCAGCATAGATGCTTGATATTTAAAATGTTAAGCATAAATAGCCAAATATGGCCAAAATATGCACCAAAAAGAACGAAAGTTGGCACTTTTCAACCAAAGGTGGCACTTTTTAGTAAAGGGTGGCACTTTTCAGCAAAAAGGTGGCACTTTTCAACAAAAGGTGGCACTTTTCAGCCAAAAGGTGGCACATTTCAGCTTTGTTGGCTAAAACTCAAAAAGGTGGCACTTTTCAGCTACAGGGTGGCACTTTTCAGCCAAAAGGTGGCACATTTAATCCTCGTCCCTTTTTTGTCCCAAATCTGCTTTTGCCGCAAATATACTTTTTTTGCCGCAAATTTACTTTTTTCTGCCGCAAATTTACTTTTGGGTGGCTACGGACTCGGATCCCGACAACTGAGAACACGGACAACTCAGCTTTTGAACAACTGATCTCAAAAGAAACTCATATATAGGACAACTCATCACAATTATACTGATCTTTTGAATACCCGCCCAATGTGCAATTCATTTTTAGGACAACTCATCACAACTAAAACTCATCTTTCGGATATTGGGTGCGAAAATTTCGAATTATGGGGCAATTGACTTCAAATAACGTTCGATTTTCTGGCAATTCGATTCTTTTGTGTTTCAATGTAGGCATATTAGGCTATTTGTGTTTTCGTGTCATTTATGTTCATCCCTTAGTCTTTTGAAAAGACTCTTTCCAACCTGCACATGGCCCGTTCGTGTCTTCTGACCGTTCAATTTCGCACAGAAATCAAAATTTATGCCTATTTCAAATGTGATATCCACTATTCTATGTGAATATTCACCTAGATGACCCGGTAAATTGAAACTTAGCCAGAATATAAAAAGCTATTTTTCCTACACTAAAAGTCTGTGAAAGACTGAGTTTTAAAAGCCTAAAATTGTGCTTAAATTACACTAGCCCTAAAATCTGGGATAGGTTCCACTCAGGTAGACACTTACCTGGATAGTCGAAATATAAATTTAGTTTCAATCGGGAGCAAACTACTTTTTTGACTCAAAATCTTGCGGGTAATCGGGTTAGTTAAGACCAAATTTGCTATTTCACAAAAACGAAAAATTCGAATCCCGAATACAAAGCCCTCCTCATTTGACTTCCGACCGCAATAAGCCACATGAAAGTCTAGCCCATATATTACACCTAAAAACATTGGCAAAACTAGATGTCATCATCTACATTCTATTTAACTCACACTTTATTCTGCATAACAGCACCCAAAACAACACACACTACATCAAATCATCGTACATGCACCTTTTAGAAACAACGTTTGAAATTTAGCCTTTTCTGTTTTGCATCAGTCCTCCTGTCGGTGATAGTGGTGGAATCCTTCTGTACCCACTGCTCTTCTTTTCACTACACAGCCTTGTTTATTCCTGGCGCCAAGATAATCGGCTGTTGAACCCCAACAG
This sequence comes from Ditylenchus dipsaci, assembly GCA_004194705.1. Taxonomy (NCBI): domain Eukaryota; kingdom Metazoa; phylum Nematoda; class Chromadorea; order Rhabditida; family Anguinidae; genus Ditylenchus; species Ditylenchus dipsaci. Next base: position 257,424 of record SADC01000060.1, read on the forward strand.
GCGCTAAAAATATATCACAATCATCAATGTTTCTATCCATATCACAATCATCAATGTTTCTATCCATATCACAATCAAAAAATCATGCATACCGTTACGTTGTGAACGATTGCGCACGGCAAGACACCACCTGTTAGAATAAGCGACTTGCACAATAGCGGAAAGACTTATCTGGATGTGGTTGACATCAACTGATTCACTGCTTGCTGCAACGAAGATACTTGTACGGCTGAGGCCTCTCTCGATCTTCTTTAGCATTTTTGACAGGGAGTAGTTGAAATGGAAGAACAGCATCGATGGTTTACATATTCTGAAATGAAAAATAGAATGACTTGTAATGACATAGTAAATTTGCTTAAAAGTTTACGTCCGAAGTATCGTCTGACAGCACTTCTGATAGCGACCTCGAATAAAACAGGTGAGCCCGACCGAAACAGAGATAAATTTAGCTCGAAAGTATAGAAGACCAATTTTAAACAGTCAAATTATTTCGCGCCCAATGTCCGAAAGATGAGTTTCACTTGAGATGAGTTGTTCAAGGATTGTTAACGGACCATTGCCGTCTACGGCAACAGAAATTTGGACTTTTTGAATTGGCGGGGACAGCTAAATTACTGCGAAAAATATTTTTTGAATTATTTATTTATTTTCATTTTAAATTATGATTTATGCGTATTGGTCGAAGTGGGTCTTCCGGAACTATAAGTAAGTTGTAGTGCAGTGGGTTTGTTAGATCTTGTCCGATGTGGCAATCTTAAGCACGTTGGGATCGACAAGTAGATCGTTCAAAATTTTTGGAAAAATTTAATTTGCAAACTAAAAATATTTCAAAAATATTTTCGCAGTAATTTAGCTGTCCCCGCCAATTCAAAAAGTCCAAATTTCCGTGGCCGTAGACGGCAATGGTCCTTTAAATCACTTTTCCCGCACTTCCAGTCTAAATCGTATGTTTCCCATAGAAACATACTTCCACTCAAATATACCCAGTAAATAGCAATTTGAATTGCTATTTGTATTGCGAAGACATTAGGGGAAAGGGCGAACAAACAGAAATAATTCAGAGTTGAAAAAAATATATTTCTAGTTTCTGATGTTGCCTCTTTCTCTGATGTCAAAGCAAGCTTCCCAGTCGACTCCCAGTGCACGTGAGTTCATTTACTATTATGTATTATACCCAGTCAAAAGAAGCCTAGTGCTCAATCCAGTATAAAGAGTCATAGCTACTCACCAGTATTACATTAGGTCTCGAGCTTCGTACTCCACCCAGAGTGGAGAATAGTTCTCCTTCCAGTGCAGCTAGTAGTGCTATCCAGATAGATTTATTAGAGGCACTTGATTCATTCAATGATGATAGTGACTTCCCAGATGAGTACATCCCAGAAGCTAGTAAATATTAGTCTCTCTGTAATGAGGACTCCCCAGAAGTAATTATACCGAACGACACCCAACTGACATGAGTTCCAACTGACATGACCCAACTGACATGACCCAACTGACATGAGTTCCAACTGACATGACCTAACTGACATGAGTCCCAACTGACATGACCCAACAGACATTAGTTTAAAAAAAACTGTAAATGTTAGGTGTCTTGACACAAGAACTAATATTGGGAATCATTTCTTTTTTATTTAGTTAGTCGAATATATTTTTTTGCTTTGTAACCTTGTTGAGTCACTTTGTTCGAATCTTGAATTTTCAGATGTCCAAAATTGTCTACTTTTACAATCAGCGTGTTGGAAGTAAGAAAGTTAGCGATAACCGGATGCGCAGCACATCCGCTCAAATGCTTTACCTGGTCCATCAACACAGCAATCCGGTTTGCAAGGATGGCATTCGAATCATTTACCATCGCTGCACGGGATGCTACGCAATGCGAGTAAAGTGGAAGAGAGACAATGTGCCGGTCGACAACTACCCGCTGCCAGTCAGAAAGCCGACGGAACCAGAACGTCTGGATTGATGATATGCCAAGCAATGAACACTTTTTGTCAGCCGAAAAAACGCAGTGAGGTTAGTTTTGTTGCTTTTTTGTCATGCTACAGTGAAACCTCTATAAAATTCCCCGCCTAGAGACCGGCCTTGGGGGGGGGGGCCGTTATATAGAGGGGCCGTTGAATAGAGGTTGGACTGTATCAATGGTTTGTTATAGGTCAATGGACTTGCAACCAGAAAAGCATGTTGGCAGAATTAGCTACTGGCACTTGTCAAACTACATCTCCGGCCGTCGTGCGCACTGAACAGAAGCTCCTCGTGAAGAACGCCAAAGAAACCAGAGGTTAGTTGTATTGGTCGTTTTATGAGCAATATTAATTTTTTATGTCCAGAATTCCAGCAAGAAGCTCGTCAATGCAGTGTTGCCAATCGAACCGCTCTCTCCAAAGCCTTCACTCAAGCCAAGAAGAAGAAGTTTCCTGTAATCGCTGACTTTGAAAGTGTGATGGATGATGAGAAATTTCTTTTGCAGTGCACTGAGCGAGGATCAATTGAAGCACATGCAAAGTATGGTGAAACTTTATTGATTTACGGAGGTTAGCTCATTTAAAATGTTATGTGTTTTACATTTAAATGTACATAAAGACATGCTGATATTTTTTTCGCCCGCCAAATTTACTACATGCGCAAGACTGAGGAAATTGTGGCAACTTCAAGTATTCTCCGGAAGGCGCATATCAAGTTTATCGTATTTTTGGTTTTGTCTAGAGAATTCATTCTGCTCCACTCATCACAGTGCTGCTTTAAAGAAATATGGTAGCACCTATCGAAGAATGTGGAGAAAGCGTAAGTGTTTATAAAAGGGTTTTGGAAACTTTAATTGTCAACATTGCAGTGGCTGCGCAGCTGGATGGACATGGAGTGCTGAAGATGAAATATGCCCACTTTGACAATGAGCCAGCAGTCTACAAAGCTTTCCAACGCCAATTTCCAGATGTAGAGATCGAAATGTGCTCTTTTCATGTCAAGTACGATTTGAACAAGCAGGTTAAAATTGCATTTTAAAATGCATCAGAAAATTGTAATTGACATGTTCAGGTTCAAACGAAAGAATTGGGCAATTCTACTCTGATAAAAAAAATGTGCAAGATGCGATTCGAATGCTGAGCGCAATGCAATCGGCACCTAAAGTTGTCTGGACCCATTCTCTGCTCGGTATTACTCAACATATCCGCCTCAAGTTTAATCTGCTGGGAGAAAATTGCTGCAAAGCTATTCGAAATCATCGAGTATTTCCAAGTATTATTTTTGAATTGAGGAATTTGATCAAATGTTATGTTTAAGGAACACATGGCTCTCTCTCAACGATTTCTTCTCTCTCTATGGAATGCAAGGGCAGAGGACAACTAACACCGCAGAGTCTTATCATGGCAAGCTCAAACATTTCTTCCGCGTCGACTCGCCTTTGGAGAGTGATTGTCAACTTTAAAGAAGTAATTATTTTTAATCAATGTAATATAATTCATTGTTATATTTGTGGTTTTAGCTGCAACACGCCGACGAAGAAAACGCGAGCGATGTGAAGAATGGGCGCCAGTCACCAAGAAAACGATCCAAGATAGCCGATGCACAACAGAAATTTGCAGCGGTTCTGGAGTACCAAATTGAAGACGAAAACTTTGAGGTACACCTCACAGCCTTCCTGCTGCACATTGAATACCTCATGGGATACAATAACAGGCAGTTAAATTGTGGACGAAAAATGGAAGAGGAGCCAGCTGCCGAGCAGGGATGGACGAGGAGGAGGAAGAAAGAAGGGCTGTGGAGAACATCGAAGACTTTAACCTTATTGAATCGTCGTTATAATTAGATATTATTTTGTTGTCAACTCATTGAATAAAATCATTTTGTTTCATGAATGAATTTTAGTTGGGGCTCATGTCAGTTGGGTCATGTCAGTTGGACTCATGTCAGTTGGGTCATGTCAGTTGGGACTCATGTCAGTCGGATCATGTCAGTTGGGACTCATGTCAGTTGGGTCATGTCAGTTGGAACTCATGTCAGTTGGGGTTTTACCATTATACCGGATGATAAGTCTCCTATTAAGGGGGTCTTCCAGAGAAATGCATCTCCCAGTCAAGCGCATACGTCTCCCGCATGGTTTCGTATACCGCCTCCAGTCACCCCTCTCCGCTGCGCCGGTGAATAGGGTCCAAGCTTGTGTAGTGACAGAAAGGCTCCAGCATCTACGGATGAATTCCCCAGTATTGTACATGTACTGATTGTAAACGGGTGTTAATAAAGTCATTATCCTCATGTGTCTATTGCACTCCTGGCGGGAATAGTAGTTGCGGGGCTTGTTCTGGTACTGATTCCCTAACCCGATATGGGTCGGATAACAAGCTCTTCTCTACCCTTCTTACTGTTGTCCTAAAAACGAATCGTGTTAAGATCAGTTTTTTGTGATTTGAATCGCTTTTGGCTCAGTTTTGTGTCATCTCAGTTGTACATGTGTCAGTTGTCCGAATCTGAGTTGTCCTATATATGAGTATCTTTTGAGATCAGTTGTTCAAAGCTGAGTTGTCCGTGTTCTCAGTCCGGGATCCGAGTCCGCAGCCACCCTTTACTTTTTTCTGCCGCAAATTTACTCTTTTCTGCCGCAAATTTCTTATATATATGGCGGCCTTGTTAGTGGTCCTAGATGTGATGTTTAAGTTGCTTCTATATTCTAAAAATCAATCCTACAGGGGGGATTAATAGAGGTTATACGGTAGTCAATAAAAACCATTTCTGGCCACTGCTAGACTCTTTTTGCCCGAAGCTACAGAAAAGCATTTCTGATGTTATTTTGAAAAGCCAACGTCCTTTACAGCAAACAACAAAGAATTCATCATAACAACAACAAAATTTTAGCTGAATGAGAGTGCCCTGGACGCTAATTTCGGACGGCCCATTTTAAGACCTAGCAAAGTAGCGACATACTTCTATGACTCTAGGTTGACCAGCATACTTTGCGTCAATTTCTGTTTCAGAAATTTCTGCAGCTAAAGTCTTTACAATTAATCTAAAAAACCCCAGAAGTTTCGAGATCATACCATTGACAAACTCGGAGTAGACGAAGCCAGTTAAAAGCAGAGCGACATCCTTGAAATAGCTTCACGGACGGCGTTCAGGAATCTTGAATTTGCTTCGGCATAGGCTTTAAGCTGTCCGAAAATTATGGTTATTTCTAACACGAAAATTCCCCAAATAAAACCTGTATTTTCCCTCGCATAATCACAGCAGTCAAATCCGATTCACCTGTCATAAATTCTTTGTGCTTATCTAAAGCTTGGCTGACTCACGGTACGTGGTCGTGGCTACCTTTGCTTTGCTCTACGATGACCTTAAATTACACT
>SADC01000061.1:0-306138 GCA_004194705.1 Ditylenchus dipsaci
AAAATGGCCATAGATTCTGAAAATGGCCATAGATCTCTGATTTTGGGACCGGCCAGTTAGCGATACGGTCAGTTAGCGATGGCAAGTTAGCGATGCTTTTTCAAAATTTTTGATATTTTTGCCATAAAAGTACTCTTTTCATGGAAAACAGTTTTTTCTGGGGCCACCCAGTGGCTGAAATTCCTCAGGAATCAATCAAAAAACAGAATTTTAAAATAACGCGTGGTCGCCGAGATATGACCTAAAGTTGCGTGCTTGTCATTTTTAAATGATGACCATCCAACTTTAGGTCATATCTCAGCGACCACGCGTTATTTTGAAATTCTGTTTTTGATTCGGATTCCTGAGGAAATTTCAGCTACTAGGTGTCCCAGAAAAACTGTTTCTATGAAAAGAGTACTTTTATGGCAAAAAAAATATCAAAAATTTGAAAAAAGCATCGCTAACTTGCCATCGCTAACTGACCGTATCGCTAACTGCCACACCACCCTGAATTTTAACCATACTCGCTCGAAATTATGTTTCAACCACTTTTAATATGCTCTTGGACCTGAAACATCCTGAAAAGATGTTTCAAGCGTGTCGATGACTCTTTTCCGAGAAAAAAAATTTCTGTAATTTTCCGACCATTGGTCGCTCAGGGCAAAAAGTCAATTTTCGGTCAAAAAAATTCTCGGAAAATTGTCATCGACACGCTTAAAACATCTTTCAGGATGTTCAGGTCAAGAGCATCTTAAAAAGGGTTGAAACATGATTTCGAGCGAGTATGGTTAAAATTCAGAGAACTATGGCCAATTTTCAGAAATCTATGCCATTTTCAGTATTCTATGGCCAAAATTCAGTAATCTATGGCCAAAAAAAATCTATGGCCAAAATAAATATTCTATGGCCAAAATTCAGTACAGTCGACTCTCCCATTAAGGACACTCTCCCAATAAGGACAGCAAAATTTATGTATTTGGTTTGCAGATAAGTAATCTCGATAAAAGGACGCTCTAATTAAGGACAGCTCCCAATAAGGGTGTAATACGGTGTATTTAATTGCCATAGAATACAGAATTTCGAGAGTGACTGTATTCTATGGCCCATTTTAAATATAACCCTTTTTCAAACTTGGTTTTCTAACAAAACAAGATCTAGAATTTAATTTTAGGTGTGGTTGTTAGAAACCAAGTTGAAAAATCCGTGCAGAAGTTCAATGATTATGAAAAAAAAATTGAATTCCCAGCACCACCTCTTATTAGCGTGGGCATGCCCCTTTTAAGTAACACACATCGCTTCTTCCTGTAATAATCCGGGTTATTTCAAGGGGGTATTTGGGTGCCTAGACTTTTTCCCAAAATGAGACTTTTTTTTAAAAAAACAGGGGACCAAGCAGATCTTAAGTTTTTTTTCGAATTTTTTTTTAGATTGTGTCCGAACCACTCCAAACCATCCCAAACCGTTTTAAACCACCCCAAATACCCTCAAACCGGCCTAAATACCTACAAACCAAACCTAAATCTGAAAAATAAAATTTCTTAAGAAAAAAAATAACCCATTTTTCTAAGGGCAATACTTTTCTGTGGCGTAGAGCGTTAGCGCCTTTTTTCCACTTTTGGCGTTCTGCCTATGTTATAGCCACTTAGGCCGTATTTTTTAACTTAGGCTTAGGCTTAGGCTCAGGGTAGGCCAGCGCACGTTAGCCGGGACTAAAATGTCTTAAGAACCACAAAATGGCTTAAAATAAAAGCCTATGTGGCTAAAGTATAACATAGGGCAGAACGCCAAAAAGTGGAAAAAAAGGGCCTAAAGGCTACGACCCCTTTTCTGTCACAGATTTGAATTGTCACAGATTCACTTTTTTTGTCACAGATTCATTTTTTTGTCACAGATTTCCTCTTTCTGCCACAGATTTGATTCTCGACATGAAATCCACAATTTTAAAATTTTTTCGTGTAAAATTCAGGGGAGCAAAGACAAGATGGCTCAGGAACCACTCCGGAATGGCTAAAAGGCCAAAATAGTTGGTTTTTCGGGGTATACTAAAGGAGGGTGAAGTTTTTAAGAAAAATTGATTGAGTGGATGAGATTTCCGGGTCCGATGGGCTTAATCGCTGAGAATTCCAGGTTATGGTGGTTTTAAGTGGTTCAGGGAAAAGTTGTGGGCGATTAAGCCGATCGGACCCGAAATCTGATTCGTTCAATCGATTTTTCTTAAAAAACTTCACTCCTCATTAGTACACCCCAAAAAACCAATTACCGTATTCCTCTAATAGAAGCCCATGGGCTTCTATTTTTCAACCTCTCAAAAATCTTGAAATTGTCAATCAAAAATGACCTTAACTCCGAAACTTAGTCAAAAATAGGGGGTGGGCTTCTATAGAGCATGGGCTTATATTAGAGGAAGTACGGTATTTTGGCCTTTGGCCATTCCGGAGTGGGTCCTGAGCCGTCTTGTCTTTGTTCACCCCTGAATTCACACACGAAAAAATTAAAAAATTGTGGATTTTCGTGTCGAGAATCAAATCTGTGACAGAAAAGGGAAATCTGTGACAGAAAAGAGGAAATCTGTGACAGAAAAAAGTGAATCTGTGACAAAAAAGTGAATCTGTGACAAATCAAATCTGTGACAGAAAAAAGTTTTGCTCTTTTTCTAACTTAAAATTGTGTGGGGAATTAAATTTGTTAGGACCGAAATCCATATTTCACCACGCGAACCCCAAAACGGGCGGATGTTACCTCCTGGTCAGGTGGATACCCCTATAGGCCTAAACATAAAAAAGTTAATTTAAATAAACAATCCATTTTTTCCAAACTAAAAAATTAGTGAGAATCGAGCTTTTGTGCGAAAAAGTGCGATTTTACCTACCTAACCCAAACCTTGGGTGGGTACCACTGGACAGGTTGATATCCAGGTAACTCCAGAGTGGGGGTATATTCACCCAAATGACCTGAAAAAGTCAAACGCTTGACTTTTTACATCTAAAATTATGGTGAAAAAAGGTATGCACCCAGGTGGATTCGAACCAGCAACCTTTACATCCCCTATTAGAATCCCTAAAAACTCCATCCAAAGTAACCGATCCAAGTGGTCACCACTTGGATCAAAATTTCATTTACGTTTGGGGTTTAAAACAACTTTCTGCGCTTATTCAAGCATGCTGAAAATGGTTTGACAGTAGTAAAATTACGTTTTGTTATATAGGTAAAATTACTACACTATAAGATCTACACGTGTAGCCTAGTGGCTTAGCTTCCCACTTTTTACGTTATTACAATTGGCGCAGTCGGCAGGATTCGAACCTACGCGGGCAAAGCCCAATTGATTTCCAGAGCAGAGTCGCACCCAACCTTCGATGTTGAAATGGATATTAAACGTCTCTTTTAATTCCGTGCAAGATAGCATCACCGATCCCTGGTATACAACTCTAAAAGTGGAAAAATCTCCTATCAAGTTTCTTATAGATTCTGGTTCTGGCGCTACCCTTGATTACTCTAAATACTGGGAAAAAATAGTAAACACCAGAATCTACTATTCTACAGGGAAAGTCATTTACGGGTCATACTTCCAAGCTAAAGGAAAATGTAGTGTTAAGGTACAGTATTCTTCCGAACAGAAACACTATCTTTTCATGTTGTGGTAGAGAACAGCTTTTTTCGATCTTATGGCCGACCGTGGCTTATTTCTCTAGGTTTAGTTAACCGCATGACGGAAGTGTGTTCTCAGAATACTGTAGTCGCTCAATTTCTCCTGAATCAATGTCACTTCTCCCAAGGTGTTCGACAAGGATCACCTTCTAAAAATCTTTCTCGACTCTTTTTGACGATAAAACTCTTGGATTGTGCACTAAAACTAAGGCGCATTTATATGTCAAACTGGAGAAAGGCCAAGATTCATTCCTAAACGACCTGTACCCTTTGGCGTTAAGAAACCGTTTCTGAAGAAATAGATCGTTTACTTCGTCTAAATGTAATTTGTCCAGTTGATTACAGTGAGTGGGCAGCACCTATTGTGGCTGTCAAGAAAAAGAATGGTCAAATAGAGTTGTAATAACGTAAAATTGTAATAACGTAAATTGTAATAACGTAAATTGTAAGCCAATGTAATAACGTAAAAAGTGGGAAGCTAACCCACTAGGCTACACGTGTAGCCTAGTGGCTTAGCTCCCACTTTTTACGTTATTACAGTTTTGTCAAGAAATTTTGAGTTATTGTAAATTCTTGATTTCAAGAACTCAAACATTTCTTGATAAAACGTGATTTTACCACTGTCAAACCATCTTCAGCATGCTCGAATTAGCGCAGAAAAGTTGTTTTGGAATCTGAAAACGTAAAAGTTTTTGATCCAAGTGGACGACTACTTAGTTTGGTCACTGTCAATGGAGTTCTGAGAGATTCTGAGGGGTGATGTAGAGGTCGCTGGTTCGAATCCACCTGGGCGCAAACCCTATTTTTATATAAGAGGTTTGAGTGGTGTAGATCCATATACCATAGTGGACTGCCGTCCTGCCGGACCCGTCCCGTCGCCGTCCAGTCCTAAGACGGCTCGATTTTGGACGGGACGGCGACGGCCGGGGAAAAGAAAAAGCCAGGACGGAGACGGAGGACGGCCGGCCAATTTTTTTAAGACGGCAGACGGCCGGCCAGATAACTAACCCTTTTTGGTCGTTTAACTTGGTCTCCAAAAGCAAATGTCGAATTTGGTCTAAAACTTAAAACTTTTTCGGCCAAAAATTTGCCAGCACCAGTGTTTTCGAAACTCACACTCACACTTTTGCCTCACACTAACTTCACATACATTTTTTTCATATTTTTTGTTTTCGTATATCAGAAATTTTTGCACCATTTTGTAGCTGAGATATTTCTCTATCGATTGAATGGTCAAACATTTCAGTTCAAAAAAAATTCGACAAAATCACACCAAGTGTGAGGTAAAAAACCAAGTGTGAGCCTCACACTTGGTTTTTACCTCACACTTGGTGTGATTTTGTCGAAATTATGTTATTAATTATTAATTAATTAATTATATTATTATTAATTATGTTCATAAATAAATACTGTGGATGGTGAGAATACCTGTAGAAACGATTCCCATATCCCTTATCGGATATTTTTTATTGGATTTTCACTCCATGGATAAATCGGCTCCGAATCAAAACGCTCTTCCTAAATCTCAGGTTTTGATCCACTCGAGTATTGCAATGCTGTAATAGCACACAGATGGAACATTCAGTTCAGCTATATTTCATCTCTAGACAGTGGAACATGACTTCTGTATGCAAAATTTCTCGATTTTCGTTTAGAATGCTGACTGCTGATCGTTAAGCTTTCACAGTCAGCATCAGTGTCAGCAGTCTGACACTGATGCTGAGACTGACACTGGTACTGACACTGCCACATTGTGAACGCACCTTTAGTGAAGCTTAAATTTTAAAAGAAAACACTTTTCACACAGAAAACAAAAATTTTTTATTTTCATACCCGAATAAACAATGATCAGTTGCTTTCTCTTGCTGTCAATGAACCTAGCACGGCCTCTTCACAATGTTTGCAAGAGTAAGAAAGAAAGATTTCTCCATACTGGTATCTTTATGGTGCACCATGGCAAGCCAGAAGATCCAGCCACCAAAGCCCGGTTATCAAAATACAGAGACAAAGCTGGTACAATAGATTCTATAATGGGAGATTCTGGCGTGACTTCCACTTCTTTGGCAACCACAGAATTGGAGCGGCAGGCGGCACCCACATGCAGACCGTCCGGATTAAAGCATCGGCAGGCTTGAGGTTTGAGTATTGGTCCACCACTGGCTTCGCTGCGGCTGGCATGAAGACAGAAGACTGGCTGAGACACCCATTGGCAATAGCTGGACTGACGACGACTGAAGCTGGCTTGAGGACTCTTCGGCTGACTTAACCACGCCAGGCACCACCAGAGGAGACATCTTCTTATCACCGGCACAGCGGGAGCGCGACTTAGAGGCGATGGTCGAGGTAAGCGGTCGGCCTTAGAGCTGGTTATCTCCCTATTTTCATGAACTTTAGAACTGGTTGTGACCGAAGCGACAACGCTAGTCGGAGCACTATAATCTGGTCAAACTCGTCGATCAACTTAATCGAGACGGTAGCTGGTTTATTCTGGTTACATGATTCCTTAATCTTAGAAACTAAATCTGACTGATACCATTATTAAGCAATAGCTCAATGGTTTTCTGTATTTCAATGGTATGAGTCTGGTATGATTTCTGGTCTGCGCTGTGACCAAAGCTGGTTACATTATGACAGGGCTCCCGATCGTACTTATTAATAAGATTGTACTTATTTTGGGACCCCAAATCTTATATTTCTAAATGTACTTATTAATAAGATTTGTACTTATTTTGTAACTTTGTACTTATTTGTACTTATTTTGTGAATCTACGCCTGAAATGTAAAAAACACTTCGAATTTTCAAAATTTCGCCTGCGGCGCATTTTTATTTTCTCGAAAAGGACGAATTCCATGCTCACTTAATTCAATGCAAGACTAAATCAATTTGGCTTCGATGGGAAAAGATGGCTAACCCTCATTGAAAGAATTGTGAAGCTAGGAGATTTGCTGACTGTGCTCTTGTCGTCTGCTGAAACATCGACTGCACGAAGCTGAGGAGCTGATAAAATAAGTAGCGCCTAAAATCGCACAAATAAATGAGCTCTTCAACAAAGTGGCGAAAGTCAATCGAATGCTGCTCCCAATTCCGATGAAGTTTTTAATGTAGATCCAGCGAAGAACAAGTGGCAGAAAATCTTCAACGAAAGTCACAACCATTATATGAAAAATTTCAGATTTCGTCTTCAGAATAACGAGTAATGACTATACAGCCAACCCTCGATTAAACGGCCCCTCAATTCAACGGCACCCAAAAATAGACCAATTTGGTCGGCATTGACTAAGATTTAGTCAAAGTGAACACTCGATTTAACGGCAAGGGTTGACTGTACAAACTTGTCAGCATCGTACTCTTCATTCAGCTGGCTAATGTGTTTGTGGAGCAAGTCTTCTCTTTGTGCAAGTCGCTGTGGACAGATGCAAGGAACTCTCTGAAGGTGGAAACTCTCAAAGCTCTTCTCCAAGTGCGGGTGAATTTCGATATCAATCGCGCCGGCGTTTCTGATCGGCTTATGAAAAAACGAGGACTGCGAAAAAAAATTTGAATTTTTCTGTTTTTTGCTTTTTTTGAGCAATGTATATTGCTCTGTTTTTGCTGAAAAATAGCAAAAACAAATCGAATTGAACAGAAAAATTTAAAGTAGGAGATACAGTGAACCCCTAGGGCACCCCTAGGGACCGGCCCTGGGTGCCGTTAAATTGAGGGTTCACTTTGACTGAATCTTAGTCAATGCCGACCAAATTGAGGGGCCGTGAAATCGAGGGTTGACTGTTTATGGAAAAGCAAACTGTTTCCATTGTTTTATTTCTTTGAATGTGGTATCTTTATTGAAAAAAGTGTTTAAAGCCGATTTTCGCGTACTTTAGAAAATGTACTTATTTTCGGTGTCAAAATATTATTTTTTTGGAAATGTACTTATTTTCGAAAATTTTCACCGGGAGCCCTGCATTATGATCACGAAAAGAGAGACTACTAACCTTTCTCAACGAGCGTAAACTTGAACAGCTTGACATACTAAACCAATCTAAACTTAACTTAAGAATGATTTAATTGGATATGGATTTTTTCTGGTGCAAAAAAATTTATTTTGGTGCAAAAAGATTTTATTTTGGTGCAAAAAAAATTTGGTGCAAAAAAGCTCTTTTTTGGTGCAAATTGAATCTTTTTGGTGCAAATATAATCTTTTTTGGTGCAAAAAGATTTATTTTGGTTTAAATCGCATTGGTGCAAATTGAATTTTTTTTGGTGCAAATTGAATTTTTTTTGGTGCAAATAATTTTCTTTTAGTGCAAATTGAATTCTTTTGGTGCAAATAGTATTCTTTTTGGTGCAAATTAAATTCTTTTGGTGCAAATCCAATTCTTTTTGGTGCAAATAGAATTCTTGGCTATACTATAGAATGCCCCCCCCCCAGCTAGCGAAAAATTTACTTTTCCTGAAAGGGAAAGGACCCGTCCCATTTTGATTCTCGTGCTCTGAATAGGCACGGAAACACTTTGGTTTCCGAAAAATCGAAAAAAAAAAATTTTTCGATTTGCCTTGGTCCCCAAGGTAAAAAATTTAAGAAAATTCAAAAAAACATTTTTTTGAATTCCCGCCAAAACATTTTTTAAGGGATTTAGGGCTGTATTGGAGGGGAAGGGACAAAAGAGGGCCACTAAGCACACAGAGCCCACTAACAAGAAGATGTTGAACATAGTTTTGAATACTGGGCCTACCGCATAAATAACTCTGGTATGCATGCTTTTTCTTGCATCCAGAGTCACTTTCGAGTGATTTGTGTCTAAGGTATGTGGGTGTGCGCATCTCAACTCCAAGCCCCCAAGCCCCCTGCGCCCCGAAGGGCGCAGGGGCTTGAGAGTTAGAGATGCGCGCACTCACTTACCTTAGACATGATTCCGAGACGTACTCTTGACCATAAAATGCATATAGAGTCTCTTTTTGCAACGGCCCAGTTGAAAAACATGGCAGGACATCCGAAATAGTCCAGAATTCACTTTTTTAAATTTTGACATGAAAGTGGCCCCTTTTTTTCCCCTTCCCCTCCCAATACAGCCCTAATTCCCTTTAAAAATGTTTTGGCGGGAATTCAAAAAAAATTTTTTTTTGAATTTCTTAAATTTTTTTACCTTGGGGACCAAGGCAAATCGAAAAAATTTTTTTTTCGATTTTTCGGAAACCAAAGTGTTTCCGTGCCTATTCAGAGCACGAGAATCAAAATGGGACGGGTCCTTTCCCCTTCAGGAAAAGTAAATTTTTCGCTAGCTGGGGGGGGGGCATTCTATAGTGTTACCGAATTCTTTCTGGATAATATATTTTTGCACGTATAATACTCGTTTTCGCCCATCGCATATTTCTTTTTGCCTGTAGATTTCGAATGACCGTAGAATATTCGTTTTTGCCCGTAAATTTCTTTTTTTTTTCTATTTTCTGCCTGAAGATTTTAAATTTTGCGGAAATTCAATTTTATGGTCAGAAAAAGACTTGGTTTGCTCAGAATCCCACCCCAAAGTGACCAAGTTTGTTTTTCGGGAATTTATTCAAGGGGGAGTAAACTTTTTGCGAAAATTAGATTGCGCGCATCAGAATCCTTTTTCGATCGTCTCAATCTCTCAGAATCCGGATTCCGCCAATTAGAACCACTTTAATTATTGGTCAGGGTACCCAAATACTAGTTGGTAGTGGTTTTGAAAAATGAGGTATACTTCATATACGCATTGCTTAAGTCACAGGTTTGACTACCACTGGCTGCACACCTTTTTTCTACTTTTATTTGCAAGTTTTGTGTCAAAAGGATCCTCCATTCTTGGCTATTCAACAAGATGATCAGAGCAAGCTTTCACCCTTACTGAAGCTTGTATTCAGGCTGAAGTGGGCTAAATTTCCGAAAATCGACGGTTTTTAGGGTTTTCTTTGATTAGTTTTATTGAAATTTTCTGACCATTTTTACAAGTCACACTTTTTTATACCTTAATGTGGCCAAGAATCTAGGCTTTCATTTGAGCTATCAAACAGAAGAAAGTTATTATGAAATTGAAGCTAAAATTTAAAAAACATCCAACGATTTCGATTCCATGCACTCCCACCAGGGATGTCACCAAAATTCTCGATATTGTTCTGGAACTGAAGTTTTTTGCAATTTTAATTTAGATAATCGTTAACAACCTTATACTGAAAATGTTTCAGTATATGACTATAAATGATCATGTAAATTAGAACTGCGAAAAAACCTCAGTGCCAAAATAGTACCGAAATCCTACTCCTCAAAAATATTCTATCCTTCCTTGGTCAAACCTTCGCTAGCTACCTTGTTTTTCTGTAGTGATTTTGGTTTGTTAAAATTTTTGTCTGTACACCATGAAATTATAACTCTAGAAAGTCGGTGAATAAATAAATAAAATTCGCTGAGGTTCAGGCTACACAAATTTAATACGCATGATTGTGGATGGTTTTCTTTCATTCTGATGGTCATTTGCTTCAATTCGCAAAATTGAGGCAGTTTCTGACCGCAAAGCAGTGCTGCTAATGATGTAATCTATTTCTAGACAGTTTTGACTTTAGAAGTCAGTATACTTAATAAAAAATAATGAGATGTGCGCCTAGCGGGATAAAAACTGTCGATTTAGGGCGATGCGTACATAAAGTGTAACCCCCCCCCTCATTGAGTGCTTCTAAATGGCGGAATCCGGATTCTGAGAGATTGAGACGATCAAAAAAGGATTCTGATGCGCGCAATCTAATTTTCGCAAAAGTTACTCCCCCTTGAATAAATTCCCGAAAACAAACTTGGTCACTTTGGGGTGGGATTCTGAGCAAACCAAGTCTTTTTCTGACCATAAAATTTGAATTTCCGCAAAATTTTAAAATCTTCAGGCAGAAAAATAGAAAAAAAAAGAAATTTACGGGCAAAAACGAATATTCTACGGTCATTCGAAATCTACAGGCAAAAAGAAATATGCGATGGGCGAAAACGAGTATTATACGGGCAAAAAATATATCATCCAGAAAGAATTCTATTTGCACCAAAAAGAATTGGATTTGCACCAAAAAGAATACTATTTGCACCAAAAAGAATTTAATTTGCACCAAAAAGAATACTATTTGCACCAAAAGAATTCAATTTGCACCAATGCGATTTGCACCAAAATAAAATCTTTTTGCACCAAAAAAATTATATTTGCACCAAAAAGATTCAATTTGCACCAAAAAAGATTTAATTTGCACCAATTTTTTTTTGCATCAAAATAAAATCTTTTTGCACCAAAAGAAATTTTTTGCACCAAAAAGAAATCTTTTTGCACCAACAAAAATCCATATCCGATTTAATTCTGTCAAGACTGCTCCTGGTTAAATAATTCTGGTTAGGACAAATGCTAGTTTGAATTCAAATATAACACTGGTATAATGCTGGTTAATTCCCCCATATTGTGTTCTCCTGGAACACTAGTTATGGTCAGACAAATACTGGTTATTAAAGTTGGGGCGAGTCCTTACACAAGCAACTCGAATACCTTGTGCAGAGCTTTCAGTTCCTAGATCGTCATCAGTTGAATCGCTAAAGACATCGACTTCCTCTTCACTTTCACTGTGCATTTTTGCGCACCTGACAATTTAAATAATCAGCGTAATGGCGACAGGGTGTTGATGATAAGTGGTATCGATCAAACTAGGTTCAAAACACAGTGTAACTAAGTGAATAAACAAAATCTAAACCACACTGATTTTTGCAAAAATTCTTAAGGAGATATACATGCGTGAGTATAGGGTCAAAAAGAGATCTATACCGAGATTTTACAAGCAAACTTTCGCCCACACGACTGGATTTTAAGACTTATGTTTTCGAAACTTATTTCTCAAAAGTTCAAACGTTTAAACTCATTTCTCTGTTAAATTTAAATTCCCAAACTCATCTTGTTATAAACAGAAAACATACAAAAAAGCTCCGAAAACGGAAAACCCCGAAAACGGAAAGAACCGAAAACGGAAAAAAACCGAAACGCGAATTTTTGAAACTGGCGCTTTTTGAAAAAAATAATGCCGAAAACAAATACAGCTGACGTAGACAGATCTTTAAGAAAGCTTATAAATTTAAAAATTGGTAAAAAATTTGGACGCTAGTAGCGAATATTCCCCCCCCCAACGATTTTCACTTTTTTACTTAAGTAAAAAGTACCCAAATTTATGTCCCAGACCCCGGAAAATGTACGCAAACTCTTCATTAGTCACAACTTCCGTACGCTGGCCTACCCCCCAAGCCTAAGGGCTAAGCCTAAACTTGTTGTTTGCAAGGGTAGTCACAGCAATTTTTAAAAGTCGGATGCTTGGGGGGGGGGGGGTATTCGCTACTAGCGCCAAAATTTGAATTAAAAAAAATTTTGGAAATTTCGAACGAGAAAAATGTTCCGGGCTTTTCCGGGCCGGCCCTGACCCTGTCCGGGCCGGGCTCTTGAAAACAAGTTCCGGGCCGGGCCAGGCGAAATCAAGGCCCAAAGCCCAGATAAACGGTCACCCCAAAAGTACGTTCCCCGCTGGGTCCGACACTTTTTTTAGCTCGATTTTCAAAGCTTTTTTTTAAATTCTGTTCTGACAGTCCGGTCCCAAATATCGCAGGGATTTCGAGTTTACCGATCGTTTTTAAGAATTCAAAAACTTTTTCTCTAAAAAAGCAAAACCTCGATAAACAGGCACCCTATTTCTGAAATGGGTGCCCGTTTATCGAGGTTTTGCTTTTTTAGAGAAAAAGTTTTCGGATTCTGAGATACGATCGGTAAAACCGGAATCCTTGCGATATTTAAGACCACACGGTCAAAACAGAATTTAAAAAGGGCTTTGAAAATCGAGCTAAAAAAGTGTCAGACCCAGTGGGGGAACGAACTTTTGGGGTGCCCGTTTATCGAGGTTCGACTGTATGAATTTTTCGCTTAGTGAAGTTTTGTTATTTTTTCCGGCGCCTTCATGGTCGAAATATGCAACACCCCTCTATTTAAACACCACCTTTGAAAGACCATACTTGTTGATGCAAATGAGAATTTGACAAATTCAAATGCGCGCGGGACACTTCTCTTTCGTCTCGCACTCTCCTCTTTAAAATTATGTCGAGCGACTAAATAAAGTGGAGTGAGAGACGAAAGAGAAGTGTCCGGCATGAATTGGAACTTGTCAAATTCTCATTTGCATCAACAAGTATGGTTCTTTGACATAAAAACCCCTCGAGGGAGGTTGAAAAATATGACACCCGGGTTTTCTATTAAAGGAAGTACCGTAAGGCCGTTTGCTTATTCAACAATTAATGCAATGCGATAGAGCAAGAAAAACTTCACTGGACAGTGTTTTAACATATTTCTGGAGTGTGAGCAAGACTCTCAAAAATATTTCAAAAAAGACTTTCACCTGAAACTTTTTTTCACTATGAAAATTTTAATTTTTAACACCATATTCGTGTTCAGGATGGTCGATTTGCTTTGAAAAATTCCTTAAAGCCTTATAACTTGCTGTCAAATTTGAAAATCTCAAGACAAAAACTATTCAAGTTTAAGTTTTTTCAACTTTTAAATAATTGTTGTGTTGAGCGGAATTTTTTATTTGACAGCAAGTTATAAGGCTTTAAGTAATTTTTAAAAGCAAATAGACCATTCTGAGCACGAATCCGGTGTTAAAAATTTAAATTTTCTTAGCGAAAAAAAGCTTCAGGTCAAAGTCTCTTTTGAATATTTTTTGAGAGCCTTGCTAAATACTCTCGAAGCCTGTTTTTATGTTACTATAAAACGATATCCGTTGCAGTTTTTCTTGCTCTATCGCGTGGCATGAACTATTGAATAAACAAACGGTCTTATCACTGGTTTTTGTGCAGATTTATGTGTTAATGACGTCTTTAAAAATGGTACAATTGTTTCTTTTGATTAAAATCTATTTAGTCCGCCAAATTCCTGTCCGCTAAAGCCAAGTCCGCATATTACCGACCGCATTTGTCGGCCGCAAACGTCAGTCATCATTTGTCGGTCCGCAAAATGATGCGTCCGTTAAAGTCGTGTCTGCTAAGGTCCATCCGCATTTGTAGGGCCGCGAATTTGGATCTGCGCTTGTCGGGTCGCAAATGTCGCGTCCGCTAAACTTGCAGCTCAAATGACAAATGACCTGACCTGAGGTAATCGTCAAATGTACCACCCTGATCACCACCATTTGCCAACATAATACAAATTATTGGAAATTCAGCAGTCTAATTTGCATTCAAAATTATTCCCCTTTTTTGTTATCTGGAACACATTACACAAACTGATTGTTTATCGTGTAAATCACTAGAATTAACATAAGCTCAAACTAAACTGAATATAATTTTCAAAATAGCGCTCTTTTTGCCTTCTTGACATTGTGTTGTTGTTGGGCATTGGGGCTGGAGGATGCATGGATGCAGCAGGTGCACTTTGTCAAGCACACACGCATACCATTTGCATTTTATGTAAAGTTCACTGGATGTTTTTGTGGTTGTTGTAGTTAATTCCATTCTCGCCTTCTATTAATACCTTTGGTGGTGCTGCTGATCATCATTGTGAGCAATCACCCCATTCCCTCCTAAAAAAGAGAATAAAGAAATATTTTTTCTATGATAGTTTGTTGGAAAAAGAGAGCTCTGGCTCACCATCTTCTCTTTTTTTAACTAAAATGTGTATTTTGTTGTTGTTTGTTTGTTCACCCTATCCTGCCCCTACCCTTGAATGGGGGATGTGTGCTGATTGCTAACCAAATCGATTTGTTGGTTTCCACCTGGGATAATTTTTTCTTTCAGATATGCTTATATTGCTGCTGCTCTAAATTCAGCTTAGTTTTTTAAGTGCAGCTTTTCTCAAAATTGTTCTTTCTAAATGAGCGGATAAGGAGCGAGGCCATCAAGTTGTCTGTGAGCTCAAATGCTCAAGATCCATCATCACACAGTGGTCAACCTGCTGGTGGGAATAGTCATCGGTCTATTAATTGCCTTTTTATTTTTGCCCGGAGATGTTGGCAGGTTAAATTTAGAGTATTTGTTTTCAACTTTAAAAATGTTGACGGTTTTCAATTTAGGTACAGATCCCCAACTCAATGTTTAATGGGTTGGATGAAAGAGGAAGAGAACAAAAACACCACCATGATGCTCACGATGATAACGAGGTGGAAGATTTGAGTGCACCCATGTCCCCATGCATTTCCACTCTAATTCAACACATGCTCACAATGGTTGGTCAAGTTCATTACTGCAGTATTTTTATTTTATTCGCACGAGGAATTCGTAGAATTAAAAAAAATGCTATAAACGGCGATGTTGAACAGTTGCTTTCGGCTGAGTGTTCCTAGGGAAATAACTCGAAAAAATCTAAGGATTAATTAATTCCATTAGAAAAATAATTTCAATATTTCACGTAGTTTTTGGCATCAGTAACTTTATTGTATATTTACAGGAGAAGGCACTTTAGCTGCTGAGATTGCTAAACGGGTCAAAATTTTCTGTTGGATTTTGACTGGCAAGCAGAACCACGTGAACAGGGCCAGCCATGTAAAAGCCACGTGGAGCAGGAGGTGCAACAAGTAGGTTTGACTTTTCCGACAAAATCCTTTGAACTGCCTGTCTAGATACTTGTTCATGTCGTCAGAGAATGACGACTCTCTACCAGCCATTAACCTGAACATAAGTGAGGGGCGCGATCACTTGTGGGCCAAAACCAAAGCAGCTTTCACTTACCTCCATGAACACACATTGTAACACTTTACTATATTCAGGCTTTTTTTAAAGGGGGGGGGGTGCGCAAATCACAATGCGAATATTTTGACTTCTCATGTTCAAATTCCCCTGGATGGTTTTACTCACTTCTAGGGCAAATAGGTATCGGAATCATTTCCAGCACTGCTTTTCTCTAAGCAACTGCCTTAATCTTGCGATTTCATGCAAATGAACATCAAAATAAAGGAAACCAGCTAGAAGCCATTTACTTTTGTTTTCTCTATTAGAAGGCCAGTGTCTAATAGAAGTCCACCTTGGCCAAAACTAAGGGGGATTAAACAAAGTTTTATTGTATTTTGACACAAAGCCAAAAAAAGTTTTGATGGTTGGAAATAGAAGGCCATGGCCTTCTATTAGTATAAATAAGGTAGTTCAAAATATTTGCCACACCTTGTAATCGCTCGTTCAGGAAGTTGGAGTTGGCGTTGGAGTATTTGGCACTGGCCAACTCCGACTTCCTGAACGAGCCAAAAGCTGAAAAAACTGATTGTTTGGAGGTTGAAAAATAACCCGACCATCTTCAATAAACCGACCGATTGGCTATTTGTGCAAATACGGTAATCGAAAAACAATGTCTAATAAAAATAAATTTGTTTCAAAACATGTACATGGGCCCGAAAAAATTTATGAAATTTTGAAAAATTGTGATAATGAAACTTTTTCATCTGCAACTTATTCTCATTGTTTTTCCTGCACATCATTTGTGTTTCTTATCAAAAAACTCCCATTTAGCTTAACTATTGTCCTTGATTTTCCTGCGAAAATCGATGGGACGAGGTGCTAATAACGCAAAATTTCCCGAGTTTTTGGGTTACCCTGTAGTCTTTGATCCACAAACTTTGTTTTTGTAAAAAATTTGATATTATAGGAAGAGTATGACTGGTTTTTGAAGGCAGATGATGACACCTATGTGATTGTAGAAAACTTAAGTGTTAAATAAATAAAGAAAGCTTCTTTATTGTATCATGTTCGGTTTAGGTATTTGCTGATGCCTCACTCTCCAGATGAGCCCGTATATTTCGGCTGCAAATTCAAGCCATTCACTAAGCAGGGGTAATTAAAAATATTTACGAGCCTAAAAATTAGACGCGAAAATATTATTTTTTAGAAATAAATTCCATTTTTGCTTAAAATTTCAAAAATTTCAAATAATTACCCAACAACCTGCTAGTTTATGATGGAAAAAAATTGTTTTTATTTTATTTAGATATATGAGTGGAGGAGCAGGCTATGTGCTGAGCGAGCTGCTCTCAAGAAGTTTATTAAAGAAGGTTTGCCTGACAGCAAAAAGTGGTGAGATTGTTCAAACTTTTATGATAGTCTTATTGCCCTGATCCACAATTTGCAGTTCTCCAGGAGAGGGTGGCGCTGAAGATGCAGAGATGGGCAATGCTTGGAAAGGATTGGAGTGAAAGCAGGAGACTCCAGAGATGCAGAGGGACACCACAGATTCATGCCTTTTGTGCCTGAACATCATCTAACTCCGGCCACGTTGACCCGACTTTTTGGTTTTGGCAATATACCTACTACCCTTTTGACCAGGTAATCTTTGAATCGAAAGACTTCCTTTTGTGTTTTTGCTTTATATTGTCGCACAAGTCTGCTTTGCCTTTAAAGGCCAAAAATTTTGTCTAAAAATGTCAGCTCGGAGACACGGAAGTAAAAAGGTCTAAAATCTTAATCCAAAACGTCAAAACAAGGAGGGCTTAAAGATTTCATTCAGGGACCTGGATGTTGCAGTGACTATGCATTTCTTTCCATTATGTGAGTGCAAGTCTGATGTATGTACTGGAGTACCTGGTCAGTAATACAAACATCCTTGATAAAAAAACTATATGAATTTGCTCTTTTAATTTCAGGTATACCACTTGCGGCCTTTTGGACTTGACATGCCTTCTTCTGACAATCCGAACCAGACGCAAATGTCTGTTGCTTATTCCATGGCCATCTCAAATATGGGCGGAGATGATGTGTTTAAGGTTAACCCTTGCCTCCACCTACATTAGTAACAATACAGATCAACAGATAATTTTACAGAAAAACATGACTGATTTGTCCACACTGCTCAAAATCAAAGCCAGATAGTATTAGTAGTGGTCAATGGATGTGTTGTAGATGAATGTCTGGGTAATTTACTAATGACCCTTCGTGCAAAGTCTCTTTTACTATAAAATACAGTCGAACCTCCCAATAACGATCACCCGATTAACGATCACTTTCCCATTAACGATCACCGAAAAACTTTTGGTTGGTCTATATTAACTGAAATCTCGAATAACGACCACTCCCATTAACGATCACCTCCCAATAACGATAACCTGAGGCTGGTCCCTAGGGTGATCGTTATTGGGAGGTTCGACTGTAGCATAATAGCGTGTCTTGACAACAGAATCATTAGCTTTATAAAAATTAAATTTTTTTGTAATTTTTTTTCATTATTTAATCATACAACAAGAAAAATATAGGAACCTGACAAATCGTTAAAAATATATATTGTATAGTTTTTGACACTGCTCAGATCTGCACTATTATTAGGTTTCGACTAATTTCTTGTAAAACATGGCATATTTTGACTCAATATATGTATTTTGAATGTTTGTCTTTATTGAGCCGTGCGAGGCATGAAAAATTTATTTGAAAGCTCTAAGTCGGTGTCTTACTCCATTGATACACTAAACGTCTGTTTATAATCGATGAGCACTCAAAATGTCACCTACAGTACGGGTTTCTCTCTCTCTTACATGCTCCAGAGATTAAGATATTTTGTATAGTACAATGTTTTACCCTTCCTTATTATCTTTTTACTTCCTACTCCCTCAGTTTCTAATTCTCTTTATTCTTACTCTCTTTATTGTTTACAAAGTGATGTGTTTATAAGATCAAATATTATAAAATACAGTCAAACCTCGATTTAACGACCCCACCTCAAGTTCGTTCCCACCTAGGGCCGACACTTTTTTTAACCCATTTTCAAAATGTTTTAGCGATTCTTTTTCGACAGTCTGGTTGTAAATGTCGTAAGGATTCCGATTTCGCTGATCGTTTTTCAAAAATCTAGAGTTTTCGCTATTAGAAAACCAAAACCTCGATTTAACGACCCTCTAATTTTCAAAAGGGGGGTCGTTAAATCGAGGTTTTGATTTTTTAAAAGCGAAAACTTTAGGTTTTTGAAAAACGATCGGCGAAAACGGAATCCTTACGACATTTACAACCAGACTGTCAAAAAAGAATCGCCAAAACATTTTGAAAATGGGGTTAAAAAAGTGTCGGACCCTAGGTGGGAACGAACTTGAGGTGGGGGTCGTTAAATCGAGGTTTGACTGTAAGAATTATTTTAAAAAATTTAAATTTTTTTAATCCTTACACTATACATAAAAGGGCTGTTACTAAAGTCGAGCCTCGATGTAACGAATCCTCGGCTCAATTTGGTTGGATTTGACTAAAACAAAATAAAGCATAGGTAGCAGTATTCGTTCTCGTGCTTTTAAATGGCACGAAAACACTTTGGTTTCTGAAAAATCTAATTTTTTTGATTTGCCTTGGTTTGAAATTTTGAAATATTCAAAAATAATCAAATTCAAAAAAATTTGCGCCAAAGCATTTTCGCGCCAAGCATTTTTAGTGAATTCTGGAATATTTCGGATGTCTTACCATGTTTTTCAAGATGGGCCGTAAAATGCTTAAAAAGAGCTTCTATTTGCATTTTATGGTCAAGAGTAACTCTCGGAATCATGTCTAAGGTAAGTGAGTGCGCCCATCTTTATATTTAAAACAGCATTTTGGTTTTAACAGACCATTTTCAGAACACGATTTCGGGTTGAATAGTATAGTCGAAATAGAACTCCAAGCGTCCACGCTCCCTGCGCCCCGAAGGGGCGCAGGGAGCTTGAGAGTTAGAGATGCGCGCACTCACTTACCTCACACATGATTCCGAGAGTTACTCTTGATCATAAAATGACATTTGGAACTCATTCGCAATGTTGAAGAATCTTAAGAATTTGTGGACAATTGTGTGGATTTTGTGGATAAATTGACCTGCGGATCAGTTGACCTGAGCACCTGATATGGTCGATAATCGATATTTTACCATAGAAAAGTTTCTTTTAGTGGCACAACATATTCTTAATGACATATCTAAGCTCTTTTGCAAATCAAATCATTTAGAGACATCTGTTTTAAAAACAAATTTAGCCAAAAAATTCTACTATTTTTGAGGTTTTAATTTCTTATAAAGTATACACTAATTTGATAATACCTCAAAAATTCAAAGAACAACGTCTGTGCATGGACTGAATTTTAGTTACATTTGCGCAAATAGGCATGATGTTTGAGTCAGGTGCAAGTGTAGTTTAAGTGTCCAGAGGTCTTCTTTGGCCATGCATTAAAAATTCTGCTAACAAAGACAACAAGGTCAACCGATTTTGGAAAAATTTTTTTATTAAGGTAGGTATTTGGTTAGCGCTAAAACTTTTTTTCTTTCTGGTTGTCTTTTGTTCAAATAAAACAAAAATGTGTGATGATTTTAAGTTGGCTGTATTTGTGTCTGATGGATCAAATTTCTCAAGTTTATAAGAATAAAAAAGAGAAAAAGCTGGTGCTTTCAAGCAGGCATAATTTTTAGTCAATTCGCAAAAAAGTGGGCGGTGTCAAGTTATTGCCATTCAAACTTTTTCTTGGCTAAAAGTTACCTTTTAGAGTTCAAATTGGAGCATTTATCCGGATTTACCATACTGTTTCAAAATTTATAAGTTGATGTCTTGTTAAATCTTTTTCGATTTTGCCTTTCTTCTATCTTTTGTAGGAGTCTTATGAAAAAAAATCAAGAATGGCTATAACTGATTTGGTTTGCTAAAAACTGAAAAATGCCACGAAAAACCTGAAATGTGCCACGAAAAAACTTCAACCTTAAATTTGACAAACTTTTTGTTTTGTTTTTTTTTTGACATTTTTTTCATTATCGTGTAGCCCTGAATCTCCGCTTTCTAATTAGTAATCAAACTCCACTGAATTATTTAAAAAATTATGGAATTCAGGGGTTCGATTGAAGTAACTTTCTTGTTTTTGTTACTTCATTTAAACCCCCGAATATCTACTTTTTTAAAATAATTCGGTAACGTTTAATAGCTTGTTGGAAAGCTTAGATTCTGGACTACACGATACTATAAAAAGTTTTAAAAAATCAACGCAAAATACTAATTTAATATCAATTTCGCTTTTTCATGGCATATTTCAGGTTTTTAGCAAACCAATCAATTTATGCCACTAAGAATTGTAATAATTTTTTTAATTCGGACCTTTTCGGCCAGCAAATCAGAACAAAATATACAAAGCAGCGCAGTCGGGTTTCAACAAAAATAAGTTTAAATGTACGTGCAAGGTGTGCTTTGTGATTTAACAGGCTCAAATATTGGCTTGAGTTTACAATACCCCCCCCACGGGACTGATCAGGTGGAGGGCATAACTTCATATTCGTGTTTCTCGACCCCGATTTCATAAGAAAGCCGCGCGTTTTTTTGGATCTGAGAAAGAATTTTTTTTCGAACCACAGGGGGGTATCATGGTTTTTTAGTCAAAATTTGAAAAATTTAAGTTGGCGCCTTTTGAATTTTAAAGGGAATGAGGGCTGTATAGGGAGGGGAAGAGAATAAAAGAGGGCCACTAATCATAGAGGGCCCACTAACAAGAGGATGTTGAACATAGCTTTGAATACTGGGCCTACCGCATAAATAAACTCTGGTATGCATGCTTTTCATGCATCCAGAGTCACTTTCGAGTGATTTGTGTCTAAGGTATGTGGTGTGCGCATCTCAACTCCAATCCTTGCGCCCCTTCGGGGGCGCAGGCGGCTTGAGAGTTAGAGATGCGCGCACTCACTTACCTTAGACATAATTCCGAGAAGTACTCTTGATCAAGAATGCATATAGGGTCTCTTTTTGCCACGGCCCAGTTGAAAAACATGGGGAGGCAATCGAAGAATACAAAAAATCACCTTTTTCACGTTCTGCCATAAAAATGGCCCCTTTTATTCCTTCCCCTCCCATGCAGCCCTTATTCCCTTTCAAATTCAAAAGGCGCTAATTTAAATTTTTCAAATTTTGACTAAAAAACCATGATACACCCTGTGGTTCGAAAAAATTTTTCTCAGAACCAAAAAAACAGCCGGCTTTCTCATGAAATCGGGGTCGAGAAACACGAATATGATGTTATCTCCTCCATCCGATCACTCCCCGTGGGGGAGGATTGTAAACTGCAACCCAAATATTTAATCCAATAGCTGTTTACAATTTCAATGACCTTTAACTAAAAATATCAACCCAATAATTATGTGCAAACCCATTGTTCTAATGTTGCTTTTGTAAGTTTAAAGTGCCTTTAATCCCAATTTTTGTTATGAGTATGAGATAGTATGAGAAAAAAATGTTTTGTATGAAAAATATTCAAACGTCGAATATACATGCTTTTGGGTGAAAATTTGAAATTTTTTCCCCAAAACGAACCAACACGACGACAGATCATAGCTCGCTGTCTTTTTTTCAAATACTATCTTTACTTAGAACGGCCTGTACAGAAAATTAACAATTTCAATTAGATGTGTTTGCCTGGAAACCGTGTGTATACTGTTTTTTTTTCAAACACTTTAATGGTCCAAAAGTAATCCCTGCCTCAACTCCACTTTTTCATTACTATTTTACTAGGTCATTAAACGCAAAGATAAATCCTCAAATTAATTGAAATTTTTAGATAAAGGATGCAATAGACTGCAATTGTGTGTGTTGCGCATATCTATTTATTTAAGCTATTCCCGTAATTCGTCGTATAAAAATAGATCACTTATTATGGCTCGTTCACAATGCTGGGTACAAGGTGTGAGATTTACATAATTCCGAAAACTCTTACTAGCCTTTTCTGATATTTTTAAAGAGAGAAGAAAGGGAATTTTGGTGTCAAAATAATCCTCACACTCTTGGCTATCCAATAAAATTATTAGTGGAAGGTTTCACAGCTACTGGAGCTTATTCACAGGCTGAAACAGAGTAGAATAGAAAATCTACCGTTTTCGGAGGTTTTCTTTGACCGGTCTGGTTGATATTTTCTGACTTTTTTCTACAAGTCACACGTTTTATACCGTATTTCTTCTAATAGCTCCCCCGGGGGAGTTATTTTTTGGATGCCTTCTAGAGGGGGAGTTAATAGAGCAGGGAGAGTTATCTTTTAGTCCCTCGGCGCCAAGAGCGCCGAGAAAAATTCGTAAACACAGAGGCACTTTCGCCGGTTCACTACTTCGCTGCGGGCAAAATTTGACCATACTTTTACATAGTCTTGACTATAACTACTTTACTATACTTCAATACAGACTGTGCCATGTAGATGTATACCTGCTTCATGTACCGTATAACCTCTACTAATTATTCATGCCAGATTATTTTTCAAAATCGGCAAAATTTTGGGTCGATCTCAAGATTTTTGGGTTTAGCCTATGGATGTCAAAAGCGATTAAATTTAGTCTCTTTATCGCTTTTTAGTCTTTTCACTCTCCGTGGACTAAAGTTATAAGAAACCGTTTTTTCGACCAGTTGTCTCAGCCAGAAATTAGCTCTGGAGTTAGGCTAGCTTATCAAAACAAATTCAACCTTAACTTCAACCGAAAATTATTTTTTGAATTTTTAAAGCTAAATTTTAGAAAAATAAAATCTTATAGCTTTTTAGTCTTTTTATCGCTTTTGACATCCATGGTTTAGCCCCAAAATCTTAAAAGCGGAATCGTGAGTTAAGAAAATGCAATAAAAAGGCCCGCAAAATGTTTGCTCTAAGATATAATTGTTCAAAGTCGAGAGAATCGGTCCATTACTGGGTGCCGGATTTATATAAGTTTTACGGTAAGTACGATTTTTTGGTAAACCCTTACAGTAAACCCTTGATTTAACGACACCCCTGCGGACCGACTGAGGGTGTCTTTGGATCGGGGTTCACTTTGACTAAATTTCAGTCAAAGCCAACCAAACTGGCTCATATTCGGGTGTAGTTAAATCGAGGGTCGACTGTACCGACGTTTTAGCTTCTGAAGCGTGCTTAGGGCCCGGCCGAGCATTTTTGAAAAAAAAGTTCACCAAAATTTTACTCTTTACTTAGGAGGAACAAGGTAACTTAACCCAAAAGGGTACGTGGATAGTCAAAATGTCGTGGTTATGTGGTATTCTACTATGTTTTCCGACTAGAGCTTGGCAAAAACACTCTGTATGCATTTTATGATCAAGAGTCTTGCTCGGAATTATGTCTAAGCTAAATGAGTGCGCGCATCTCTAACCACCAAGCCCCCTGCGCCCCCTTCGGGGGCTTGGTTGCTTGGGGTCGAGATACGCACACCCACATACCTTAAACGCAAATCACTCGAAAGTGACTCTCGATGCATAAAAAATATATGCATGTTTCTTTATGCGGTAGGTCGTAGTCAACAAAACTATGTTCCAATCCTATCTTTTCTGGTCTTTCAGTTTTAAATCTTAAAAAATAGATTCTTCGACCATAGGGTGGGTATCATGGTTTTATAAATTTTGGTGGAAATTTTTTTTTCAATAATGCTCGGCCGGGCCCCTAAAGACACTTTTTATGCATGTATCAAAGTCAAAAATATCGAAAAGAGACGATTTCGCGCGTTTTTGAACCAGGCGGTATAGTGTACTTTAGCCGAAATATTTTTTTATCAACTTTTTAAACACCATACCAGCTACCGTATTTGCTCTAATAATCGGCCACTCTCTATTAAACGGCCACTCTCTAATAAACGGCCACCCCCAGAGACCTACATCTCAGTCCAGAGTCAATATTTTTTAAATCTGTTTTATGCATTTTCTTAGTTACCATGAGCCGTCCTGTTTCCACTTTTCAGATTGTGGTTGAGCACCCAAAAATCTCAAAATCGAAATGTTTTTTTTTCGATTTTTAGGGGCTGAAAAATAAACGGCCATGGCCGATTATTACAGCAAATACGGTATTTAATCAGTAATATATAAATTTCAGAGCCTTTCTTAGCTTGTGTTTAGCCAAACCTGGCCTAACCTAAGCTTAAGCCAAAAAATTTAACAGGATAAACCAAGGCAAAATTTCATATGTGTTCTTCTAACACATATAGAGTCAAAGTAGTTAAAGCAAGTTGATGGTGTTGCTAGTGTCCAGGTTTTCATAACCTTGAGGAAGTCGAACTTCAGCCATCTTATCGCCTGAATATGTGCGTTTATAAATGTCTGCTCTTTGGTTTTTATTGACAGCTCTATGGCGCTCTTACCTACCTGCAATCCAAACATTAGCCAGCAATTAATCTAGCAAGCCTCAGACGGTGCTTAACATCTCAATCAGTCCAGAGTGCTGCTGACAGGCTCTTTGCTAAAAACCCTTTTCAAACAAAAAATAAAGAGTTTAGCCAGAAAGTAATGATGGTGACACCTGTCTTCTGGCTCAATCATTCGGCCAGACCTGCTACTAACCAACTGGCTGATTGATTTGGTTTGCCTAAGTGTTTATTATGCTCCAATGTCTTGTTTTTCATCATCATTTACTACCTCTGTTGGTTACTTCTACACACAATAGCACCACCTTTTTTGAAAATGGCATAGCAGAATTAGCTGCTAGTAAGCGGTTTAAGTGTGTGTGATTTCTGGAATCCCCCACCTCCTCTTAATTATGCCTCTATTATCTTATGGCGGCATTAAGGTGGTGTCTGGTAATAGTAGTGACTTTTCCTAATAACTACATTGTTTTTATAACATTTCAACATCGTTGCTCATCTTCATTAGCATTTTTTACTGTTTCATATGCGGCATGTATGCGGCATAAATTCGATAAAATAAGTTTACCGTATTTCCGTTCGACTTTGGTGATCTTTATCTCGGGGAAGAGTAAATATTTTGCAGAACCGTTTTTTCAGGGTTCTCATCTAAATTTTTTTAAATCAAGTACAGTTTCCTTAATCCGGTCATTCGGCAAACAGTGCCATTTTATCCAGTGCTTGTTAAGTTTTGAGCACCGAAAATAAAGATTTTGACCAAAAATTTACAAAATTATTGTGATTTGTGGTTTTCAATAAATTACAAACTTTTAAATAAAGTACGGATGAGAACCTCATAAACGGTTGATTGCATTTTCTTAACTACTACGAGCTTCATTGGGGTTTTGGAAATCTTGAGATCGGTCCAAAATTTTCTCGATTTTGAAGAGTGGAAAATGAAAAATAGAGCCCTGGCAGCTCTATTAGAGAAAATACAGTAAGAAAAAAGTGGAAACCGATTTCCAAGTGTACATTTATAACTTTCCGATAGGGTGGTGCGGTTACGGTTTATTTTTTCTCAGACTTTTTTATCAAAGATTTGATCAAAGATTTGATAAAAATGTCTGAGAAAAAATAAACCGGTTCCAAAAATAAACCGTAACCGCGCCACCCTACTTTCTAACAAACAAAAAAAAACCTGAATACCATCTGTCGAGCATTATTAGGTGTGGCAACTATTGACATTTGGCTCATTAGCAGACCATACAAAGGATCGTAGGTAAAAATAGAATGAGTAAAAACAAAGTCACGCTCTAAATCCACAACTTCCTGAAAGGTAAATGCATTTCCATTAAAATGATTATGAATTGACACTTAAAATCCGGTTTGTGCTAATTGGTGCGTTTTGTTCGAAATTCCATGTTGAGCAAGATAAAAGAAAAAAATTATCTGAAAAAATGCTATTACCATGGAACCTTCACGGGTTTATTGTATGAAGCCAAACAGTTTCGGGTTGTTTCAATTACTTGATTGTATTTTTATACGAGAACAACTCTGCGCAGCTTAAACACCTATCTGGCGCAGAATTTAACGAGCTTTCAAATTAATAGCAATTTACTCGGGTGAGTGGCCGTATTACACGCACAATATTAGCACTTTTTCAAGAGCTCTTTGAAATAAAAATACAGTTAATTAATTTATGCATCGAAAAAATTCTGATATCACCGTTTATTTTTCAGAACTTGACTGCACATCATTTGGACACCAAAACAAGACAGTAAGTCCTAAGATAAAAAAGTTCGAAAATCAACAAATTTGTTGGTGTCTAGGCTATTCCGGGTCATTCAAATTCGAGCCTTTGTGGCGTTCTGTAACTCAAAGTTTTTTTAGACAAAAAAATATTTATTTTTATTCAAGCCGTTTAACATTGAGACCGACTCAAACGTGTATTTCGAGTCCCAGAAAACATGAAAATTTCTGAACGCCACAAAAGGCTCGAATTCGAAATAAACCGGAAAAGCCTAGACACCAACATATTTGTTGATTTTTCGACTAATTTCTCTCATGACTTGCTGTTTTGTCTTGGTATCAAAATGATGTGCATTTTTTGCGCTTTCTGTTACAGTCAAGTTCTGAAAAATAAACGGTGATTTCAGAATTTTTTTGATGCATAAAATAATTAATTGTATTTTTTATTCCAAAGAACTTTTGAAAAAGTGCTAATATTGTGCATTTTATACGGCCACTCACCCGAGTAAATTTTTACTTATTTGAAAGCTCGTTAAAATTTGCATCCGATATGTGCTTCAGCTACGCGAAATTGTCATCGTATAAAAAAATACAATCAAATAACTAGAACAACTCCAACCTGTGAGATGTCCAACAATCAACCCGTGAAGGTTACATGGTAATAACACTTTTTCAGAAAAGTTTTTTCTCCTATCTTGCTCAGAACGGATTTCTCAACAAAACGCACCAATTAGCATGGACCGGCTTTCAAGTGTTAAAAAGAGGAGAAGATTAAAAAATTTACATTGCACTTCCGCCTCAGGAAGTTGACACGTGTTAAATGACTTTAAAAACAAATTTTAAGCTTAGAATTAAGATTTGGGTTTTTTCTTTCGGTTATTCTATGCACTAAATTTAAAAAAAATACTCGGCTCTTTTGCTAGCTCTAAAAAACCTTGAAAAAAACTTTTTTGACATAAACCCAACAATAAGTGTAGGTATTCTGGTTATTTCTTTTCTGTTTCGTTTAAGCTTAGAGTGTGGTAATCTGATCTTTTGTCCATCAACTCTTTATTTCGGGGTGTGTTTTCGGTTTTAAGCCCAGCTGATTTTCTTTCTCGATCGCTTTTCTTTCCAAAAAATGAGAGGTTAAGCAAAAATAATACTTCTTGTACCACAAATTATATTTGCCTTTTGAAAACTTTGCTCAAAGTTGTTTTGATTTTTTGTTTTGATTTAGTTTTGAAATAAAAAATGACTACTAAAAATGAGTACATTTTATGAAGTTTGAAGACCATTGGAGCAGTTCGATGGTTTCTAACCAGTAGTCACCTTTTTTTCCGCGTGCATCTTTCAATTTTCGTAGAGCTGATCGATATCAGCCATGGGCGGAGTTTAACAACTAATATATTGAGTGCCCGAAAAACGATTAACATTCCTGAGAAGATAAAGAAAAACGTATAAACTTTGTAGACACACCAAAATAACCGCTGTTTCATGTTCGCAACGTTTGATCACCAGTCCATCTTTTTCAGACTGTCCTTCGATTAGAATAAATACGGTTCTGTGGAAGTAATGAAAACAATTTTTGGCATTATATCAAGCGTTAAAAATGTCCAATTTGAGTTATTATGTGCAAAACTTACAGTTATAAGTAGCCTTATTTTTTCGAAAACGGTAGCTAAAAATTAAAAAATTGTTAAAATTTGAAAATGGGCGGTGGGTGTCCTGACTTTTTTGAAAATTTTGGTCGAAATGAGGTATCATTTCGAATTTTTTTTTGATAATTTTATCAACAACGCCTTCACGGCGGTGCCAGCCGGCAATAAAACGCCAGCCGGCGCACCAAAGCTTATTTGTCGTTGCTCTCCCCCGTCAGAATGGAAAATTTTAGCTTTTTTCATATATACCGTATTCACTCTATTAACTCCCCATGGGGACTTATTTTTCAATCTCTGAAAAATCGGAAAGTTTTGTTGTTGATTTTGAGATTTCGGGTGCTCAACAACAGTTTGAAAACTGGAATTAGGTAATCCAGTAATAACTAAGAAAACGCAAAAAACAGATTTGCAAAATGTTTGCTTTAGGCTGAGATATGGGGTCCGTAGGGTGGGGACTTATTAGAGGGTGGGAGTTAATAGAGTGAATACGGTATTTAGCAAAAATATTTTTTGAAAAAACCAAATAGAAAATTATAATTTTTTATATTTAGCCAAAAAAGTCGCCTTCACGGCGGTGCCAGCCGGTAATAAAACGCCAGTCGGCGCCGCCGCGAATTAAAAAAAAGGGTTTAAAGTAAAAAAGCACTGTAAAAAACGGCAGTATAAATAAAGAGGCAACAGATAAAATGGCCTCAAAAATCAACAAGCATTAGATAAAATGACCGATTTTTTTTTGGTGCGACCCTCCAGTCAGAAATTCCTGCGTACGGCACTGCCTGTAATTATCACCAAAGAAAAGTGTTGGTCGAATTACCGGCAATTTCGAAATGGCTTTGTCACATGACTATTATCCAACCCTAGTTAGAAGTTTGAAAAAAAAATGCGTTCAAAAAAGTATAGCATCCATAAATAACCAATAAACACCAGAAGATTTGCATCATAATTTTTGTTGTTGTGTGAGGGTGTTCACATGCTACTACTACTACATCCACTTGTTTGACTTGAACTATGTGTTCGTAGCGCACTATAGTCTAGTCCTGCCCTTGCCAGTGGTCCCAAGTTTATTACTCGTAACTCAGTTAGAAAAGTTTTTGCACCTAGGAGACCAACTAATTATGTGTAAAACCAACACACTCCACACTAACTTAATTTGCCTGATGTTTATTTCTATTTATTTGCTTCAGTTGATCTGGCTTCTTCGTTGTTGACCCTGAATTTCAGGTTTGAACAAGACAAGTGTTGACCAGTGGTTGAGGACAACATGTTTGGTAATCATAATCCTCACTTGCCCCTATTTCCTTCTCTAAGTTTCCCACCACCCTACCCCTTTATTGTGCCATGAAGAGTAATAGCTGCTACTGCTTCTTCTTCTGTTTTCTTCTTTTTTTCGCCTACTGCCGGCACTAAATACCCGCCCTTTTTTTATTCAAAACACTCTTTTTGCCACTTTCAGTCCGTTTCTCTCAGTCCTGTTGCCAAAGTCGAGCAGCAGGCTTAGTCAGCAAGAGCACTAAAAGTTGTTTGTATTTAGGGCTATCAAATATTTGTGTTTAATTAATTGGGTAGTGTTGGCTATTAAGGTCACGAGGCTAACTGGTCACCCTAATATGCTGACTAATCGCTACTACACTATACAAGCAAGTACAATGAACATGCGAAACGTGCAGTGTAAGCTACTACTAAATCGACTTGTTAGGCTCGGGGTAGGCCAGCGTACGGAAGTTATGACTTAGGTACTTTTTCTGGGGTGATGTGCTGAGCTCATCGAATCACAAGTCAAACGGCCACGAAAAATTCGTGGTGATTTTTTCAATTATATGCATGCAGTCGATTATTGCTATAATGACTATCGATTTAAAGACTCTTGTTAAAACGACCCAATTTTTCTGGTTCGTGAAATATGTTATAACTAGAGCCTATTGTAACTTACAGCTGTGGATATTTCAATTTTTAAACTTTCCGACACACAATGGAGCGTGATGTTGTCATAATAGGGCGTCCGGAAAGTTCGTGCGTTTTTTTTATTGAAAAGAAGTTTTAGCGAATACACCCGAACGAGGGTCAACTGCCGACCATTCCAACTGCCGACCCCAACTGCCGACCATCCCAACTGCCGACCCCAACTGCCGACCATCCCAACTGCCGACCCCCAACTGCCGACCATCCAACTGCCGACCCCAACTGCCGACCATCCCAACTGCCGACCACCAACTGCCGACCAATTTTTTCAATTTATCCCAGTTGTAAAATTTATGGAAAAAAGTCA
Source organism: Ditylenchus dipsaci (assembly GCA_004194705.1). Taxonomy (NCBI): domain Eukaryota; kingdom Metazoa; phylum Nematoda; class Chromadorea; order Rhabditida; family Anguinidae; genus Ditylenchus; species Ditylenchus dipsaci. The sequence continues at coordinate 30,298 of SADC01000061.1, forward strand.
AGTAAAAGAGTATCGATGAAAGGCTTATTAAAATATGAAAAAAGTACTCTAACTGTGAAAGTCTTCGAAGAGAAAAAGACATTTGTACTATTCAAAGATTTCTATGCATTTTAGCCTCTACGTATAATTCAAAAATATATAATGGCTTTGAAGGTTTATTTATTCATTCGTAACACAAAAAGGGGGAGCCAACAATATTCAAATCAACAATGGTTTCAATAAAGGTTAATGTGCGCTGGATTCTCCAGGTTCTGTACGGCGTTCGCTTCTTCCATTTCTTGTTCAACCAATGGCTCATCTTCTTCAGCTTCACTTTCTACCACGGCGTCCACATTGATGTAGCCATCAGGAAACCGATTTGCAGCAATAAGGCAGCAAGTTTTTCGTCGAAATCCCCATCATCCACTTGATTGTTGAGAACCACCTCGAATGCCTGTTGAGCTGCAAGAATCCTGGACGAAAGAGCAGCCGAGTCTTGGGATTGCTGACGAGGAGGCTGGCGTCCATGAGCGACATCACTCGCATTTTCTTCTTCTGCATGATGCAACTAAACAGTGCATGGAATTTCTCCCCACACATCCGAAAAACTGACCTCCTTGAAGCGAGCGATCCACTCTCCAAGCAAGCAATTCGTTCTGAAGTGGTGTCGCAACTTCCCATGGTATGACTCTGCCGTGTTGTGGTCCTCTGACCTTGCATTCCAAACAGAGAGAGAAAAGGTCCGAGCGATATCCAAGTGTCCCTGGAAACATGGAAGTTAAACATGAGAGTATGACACGTAAAAGAAAGAATTACCTGTAGTAATCGACCAACTGGTCCAACTTGTTTGCCGTGTCATGCAGATGTATGCTACGGCGTGCTTTAAGCCCATCCACCTAATTATTTTCATAAAAAGACAAGTGCTAGTAATTGTAAGGTTTACCTCACTGCGCTTTTTTCCGTAACAAAAATGAGGATGGTTCGGCTCCATTTCAATCCATACACCAGCAATACCGTCAGCTTTCATCGTAGGCAATGGGTATTCATCCAGAGCTATATCCTGTTCTTTCCACTTCTTTCGCTTAGCGTTGCATTCGGTGCACATGTAGTGGACGATTATAGCACCATCGATCTTTATTTTAGTTGTGAGAATCGACCATGTATAGCACTTATTAGAATCTCCCCTGAATTCAGTGACTGCCATTTTTTTACTGCCGACGCGCTGGCTATAAGTAACTCTAACGCTGCCATCTGGAAATAAATACGTCATAAGCACAGGAGCACACAACACATCGCAAAAGTTTACACACATCGGCCAAAAAAATTTATACACATTGGCAAAAAATATTATGGAAAGACAGCGATTTTCAAAAAAAATTAATTGGTCGGCAGTTGGAATGGTCGGCAGTTGGGGGTCGGCAGTTGGATGGTCGGCAGTTGGGGGTCGGCAGTTGGAATGGTCGGCAGTTGGGGTCGGCAGTTGGGATGGTCGGCAGTTGGGGTCGGCAGTTGGGATGGTCGGCAGTTGGGGGTCGGCAGTTGGAATGGTCGGCAGTTGTCCTTTTACCATACACCCCCCCCCATAATCTGACTTTTCAAAATCGCTGTAACTATTCTTTGAAACAACAAGTTTAGGCTTAGCCCTTAGGCTCGGGATAGGCCAACGTACAGAGGTTATGACTTAGGTACTTTTTCTGGGGTCTGGGACATATATTTGGGTACTCTTTTCTTTAGTTTTAACAGGAAAAATTTATGGGGAGGGGTATTCACTAGTAGGATCATAATTTCTTAACATTGCCTATATCATGAAATAGGCATCTACCTAGAGCCTAGTTAAGGATATTACTTACGAATAATGTGCACGATAAAGGTGATGTGTATAGTTAGCTAAAGAAAGGTCAATTCTGACCGCGATTTAGCTGTGACATACTTCCTTTTCCCATGCTTTGCTTTAAAATTAATATTCAATGCTGTGTAGTAGTAGTAGTAGTACTTAGCCTACTGCTCAAGAGGGTGTCTCTGTTGTGTGCCAATCGAGTTAAACTCTTTTTTGGGAGGAAATGTCTACTACCTTCACCACCTCCTACTGGACCACCTAAAACAATTGAGGGCAAGGGGGACAAGTACATCGGCCCTTCACTTATTGCATTAGCTGTGTGTGCATGTGTTACATATCCCAGAGGGCTATCTCTTCCATTCGCCTAATAAAAAATTGCATTTTCTTAATAAACCACTTGGCGGTTGGCTCAATCTATTTGTTTGCCCTTGTTTTTGCATGTTTTTGGACACTTATGAAGGTAGCTAAACCATAAAATTATGGTTGTTTGATGTCTATAATTCTTGCATGAGCTGTAATTTAGAGATAGCGCTGAAGTTTTTGACCGTTCCCAGCAAATATTGTCTGGTTCAAAAGTTTGAGATTTTGTCTGTATGTTGGCCTTTAGCTGAATAAGAGTGACTAAACCAAAAATCATGGTTGTTTGATGTATGTGGCTACAAGCTGTAATTTGAGGATAATGCTTTGACTTCATACCATTCCCAGCAAATATTGTTTGGTTCAGAAGTTTGAGGCTTTGTCTGTATGTGGGGTTGCAAAGTGGGATTAAAGCACCAATTATATGCTAGCTTAAAATTATAGTGAAATTAATTTCCGACACAAATATTCTAGCGCTTTATAAATAAATAATGTATACTTTTAAGAGATCACTTCAGACCATTTGTGTAAACAAACTTACTTTTTAAAGCCTGGCGCACGGTGTTAATGCATTATTTTTAGCTGTTTTCCAGGATTCAGACCCAACCTAGTCATCCTTTCTATTTCACAAGTGTGCATGTTACATAGGCTAATCAAATCCAATTGCTTAAAATTGAAATATACTTTTCGAAATTTCTGTATATTTAATTGTTTCAACTTTTTTCTTATTTCGACAGAAAATACAGTCAACTCTCGATACAGTGTACCCTCGATATAGTGTATATTTTTCCGATCCCCGCGAGCTACACTGTATCGAGAGTGGACTGTATTAAAAGTTATACAATTTGAGCTTCTAAACTTTAACTTTAATAACGTTCACTTTAGAGCCGTAACGCGTTTCTTCTAATAGAGCCACCGGTGGTGTGGGTTAATGTGGCTGCAAGCTGTAATTTAGGAATATTGATGAAGTTTTGATTTATCACCATTTACTGTGAATATTATTTGAATTAGACGTTTAATTTTTTTTTGATTTTTATATAATTTATATTAATAAATAGGGAGAATTTAGTAGTTAATCAAGCGCGACAAATTACTTTGCAAAATACGTACAATGTCTCGAGATACAAAAATTGAACTTTACAAGTATATTGCTTTGCTCTTTCCGTCTACAAAGCAACACTAGAAAGTGAACTGTGTCTACATTTTTAAGTTTAAAATGATAAGCAACATAAATTGGCTGTTTTGTGTCTTAATGAAGTAATTCCGAAAATGCAACAGACTCAAACTCTCACGCTCTTTTTTTTGTTTTCTTTGCCAATCAAAACTACGAAACTTTGTTTTTATTTGGTGCTTAATGTACTTAGCTGTGTGTGTGCGCATATTAAAAGATGCATTTGTCAAATGGATTATAGCACCTGCTAGATCCATCCAGCTTGAGCTTCCAACCTTTCATCTGATTTTTTGTAGTTACATGTGGTTATGTTTTTTGTTTTTTAAATTGCTTGTGTGCCAAAAACATGTTGTCTAAAATATCACTTTAATCAATTTGCCCTTCTGCGAGATAAGTACCAAAATGATGGTACTCAATTTATTTGTCTTTAAAGGGGAAAAAGGTACTTAGGTTTGAAAAGTCGGCCTCAGTGCCGCAGTGTTTAAGCGTTTGTGTTTTTCGACCAAAATCATGAGCAAATTCGATCCCAAGTGGTGACACGCTATTTATTTTGGCTTGTATGACCAATTTATAGGGATAGTTCGTGTCGCTTATTCCGCATCTGGAGCTAAAGGTCGAATTAACCTGACAAATTGGTCAAAATAGCCAAAATAAATAGGATCGAACCTCCGCACGATTTTGGGCCAAAAAAACGAGGCCCAATTTTCAAACCTACCGTATTTCCTCTAAAAAGACCCCAGGGCGCCTTTTTTCAAACCCTCAAAAATCTGAAAAAATTTCGATTTTGAGATTTTTAGGTTCTCACCAAAATCGAATAAGCGGAATCGCTAGAACTCGTGGAAGTTAAGAAAACGCGAAAAAAAACTCAGTAAAATATTGACTCTGCTATATTGACTCTTACATTGACTCTGATAGAGACCATCAAAGTCAGGAAGAAAGCATTTTAGAGCAGGGGGCCTTTTTAGAGGAACATGATAACTAGCTTACCTACAACTTTTTTTTGGGATTTTACCGGTCCGCGGAAGCCCTCAGCAAAAATTTTATAAAAATGATGCGATTTATACGACTGCAAATTAAAACTGCACCATTTTAAAATGGAAAACGGCTAGGTCAATATTCCCTTGGTTAATAAACTGTTTTCAGCTAAAGTTTTATAAATAATTCACTTAAACTTCAATTTTTTGGTATTACAACGGCCTGTGGAAGCTCTTGAAAAAATTTCCCAAAAATTCTGATGCTTTTATTAGTCGCTCTGTAATTTGACAGGTGCTCATTTAAAAAAAAACAATGATTTGAAAAAAATGTTTTGTTTGTCCTAAAAATCGCTGAAAAAGGGCAACATTTTGGGAATTGTTGCCACTAGCCTGTTTTCGAACAATTATAAGCTTTAAAGACACGTGTATTTTAGAAATATCCTTTACCCCACCATACTTGCATGCATGCACACTCAGATAGTAGGTGGCCATCCCCCCTCCCTTCATTAGCCCGTTATTCAGGCTGGTCTTTTAAATCTGCTAATTTATTTTTCTAGTTGTTCCCAGTAAATTAAATGATTGTTTAAATGTCTAAAGTAAGGGAATCACATGAAACATCACATTTTATATTTGTATTTCAGAATTTTCGCTTAAATCATTTTGTTCTTTGACTACTATTACTACTATCCCTAAATATGCACATTTGGGCTATTGAGTGATTTATCTGGAGAATTATTTCTTATTTTTCAATTTTGCCTGCTGTTTGATGGACTACAACAACCGGAGTGATGTGCTTGCCCTCACCCAATTGTCCAGCAGCCAACAAACTGTTCTGGTTGGTGGTTACATTTTACATACATGCCATACAGTTGCTCAATTGTCACTTTTTAAAATTTTTTATATTATTTTTGTGTGGTCTTCATTGTTTTATTATTTTTCGATAGTTTTTTAAAATATCGGATTATTTTTTATTAATGCTAAAAAAGTAAATATTATCAATGATTTATTAAAAACTTTTAAACCTAGTGAGATCTATTAAATAAATTAAAATTATCTAAAACAATGCCGTGTCCATAACCAAACACATGCACGGGTCCAAATTTATTTTAAAATTTGAAGCCCGGCATGGCAAAACACCGTTTTTTTCATTGGTAAAAAGCAGATCCGAAAGGCAATCGTAGGCCGTTTTATCAGACTCAAAAGCTTTCCAATGAAATCGAGAGAAAGCAGTGAATTTGGTGCTCCGATTTTGAAGTTCAATTGTACGAGCCAGTTTTGAGCTCGTATGCTGAACTTGCCAAGAATTAAGTCCGACCGGGTTGTGAAAACTTCAACCTCACGTGTACATGTATGCCATAACCACTATACAATATTTGTTGTGTTTTTCAGATCTCTTCCATAGGTGGTGCTAATGGAGTGTTGGTTGAGGCTGATCTGCAACCTATTTGCATACATGTCTCTGACGCTATCAGGGCACAGGGCATCGACGATGTCACCAGGTAGTACATTCGACTATAAACAAATATTTAACCAATAATAATAATTTTAAAAATTAAAAATACATAAAGCATACAATAAAAAAGTTCATAAAAAAGGTTGAGCCAGAACTCAATATTCTTGCTTTTCACCATTTCCCCGTGTTGTCTATTCAATATTTTAATCGTCAAATTAAAGTATTTTCTTATATGGACAGTGCATTATTATTTTTTAAGTGCTTATTTCCTGCTTTCCTATACTTGCTCTAATACTTCGCATGTTGGCACGCATCTTTTTTGATAATAATAAAAATTAAGTACAAATCATTTTTCTGGTAGTATTTATATTTTAACTTAAAGGGCTGGTTGTGCTCAACACATACAAATTTAGGCCCCCGTATTTGTAAGCACTAGTTTGGGTAACCAACTTTATTAAATTTGGAGCACTTTCAAATTTATATAATTAGTGAGTTGTGGTGCTACTTATGACTTGTTTTTATAAATACATTTTTGCATGTCATCATCACTGACGCGTGTGTAACTACAACACAGCAAATTATATAATGGTATAATTATTTTTTGTTTGTGAAGTTACAATAAATATTACGTCTCAAAAAAATTTTTAAAAATCTAATATCACCCGAACTTTTTTTGTCCTTATCCAATAAAAGAGGAGGCTTTTTGGTTTTGGTCCACCCCGATAACTTTTTTCTTGACTTTTTAGGATTAGGCAAAGATTGGTCACCGTATTTGAGGACAAGTTAAAACTTAAGTCTAAGATTTAATCCGTCTTAATCCTAAGCCCTTGTCTTAACCTAAAAAATCACAAAAAGGCAGATTGATCAATTGAAAAAACTTTTCGTTGTATTGGATGCGGCCAATTGGCTAGTTTGTTAATTTTAGTCTAATTTTTTTTTGCAAAATTTCCTTTTTTAAAATGTGAAAGGCTGCAAAATATGTTTAAATCTTTTATCCAAGCATTTTTTTATTTTTTGTTGCAAAAATAAAGGTGAAAAAAGTAGGAGAAGTTGTAAAATTGAATGTGACACTTTGTGTGTGAGGCAAAGCAGTCTGTGTGTGTCTTCTTTTGTGGTTGTTGTGCTGCCGAGGCTTGACAAACCTGGCCATTATTTCCACTTGTCCGCCGAGGAAATTGGCTTTTCAACAAGGCGCCAATTCAATAGCCACAACAAAAGAAGAAATCAGCTAAATTATTTTTTTCCAGGGACTTTTTGTTATTGCCTTTCTAAAAGCACTATTCTTGGATTTCCTGTTTGTTTTTGGAAAGTTTTTTAGGGGTTTTTTATGTAATTTAGCTATGTTATATCTCTAAACTATGAAAAACCAACGAATTAAATTTAGCGCATGATTTGAATTTTCGAAACAAATAACTGAATATTTGTCTTTCACTTGAAAACACTTAACACACTTAGAAATAGATTGGAAAAAACTAAAAGTGGTAGCTGGTCACGCAACTTTGGGTTTTAGCCCGTTTGTTGGGTAGGGCAAGACATAAACAATACAAACAAGACCAGCAGATAAATGGCCAAAACAATTAGCCGATTAGCTGGCATATTCAAATTGGTATAAATAGCATAGAAGATGAGTGGGGAGTACTGGTAACAATTATTTTGGTGAGATTAAAGTGCAGTATAAATTTGAAACAATTTATAAAATTATCCTTTTACAGCTTTTTAAAGACACAAACATACCATATTTGCTCTAATAGGTCGACAGTCTCTAATAACCAGACAACCCCTACTTTGAGGGTCTGCACCTCAGACTAAAGAATTTTTTTGCAAAGATGTTTTTTGCGTTTTCTCAACTCCCAGGAGCTCTTTTGATTCAAATTTTCGGATATTGGATTTTCACCCAAAAGTCTTGAGATTGACCAAAAATTTTTGATTTTCGGTTGATTGAAACATAAACCGACATGTCAGCCTATTAGAGTAAATACGGTAGTTTTGAATTCGTGAGGTTGAAACACCCACTAAATTATTAAGTTTGAAACAAAACAACTAGCGATGGGCAAAAATCTGAAAACAATCGGAAACAAAGGTGCTCTCATTATACTAGGCTTTCTTGCAAGGACCAAAAAAATCATTTGAAGTTTTTTTGAAACAAAATTTTAAGTGCATTTTGCTAGTCGTTTTATCCGCACTATTTTCTTTTTTATTTCAATTAGCCAACTCCAAAATTGGGAACATTTGGAAGAGCAGACAGAGTTTTTTGCAAACTGCCTATCTTCCGACGAACTTTTTCACTTGAGGGTATATTTCGAGAGTTAGATTATTTGGAAGAAATAGAAGAACAAGAGGAAAACAAGCCAGAAAAGTGTTTTCTGCTGCTTTTATGACATGATAGTCCATTGCAGATATCAATGTTCTTTGAAATGGCATTTTAAAAACATAGGATTCGATTAAAATTCCCTTTAAAAAAATAAAAAATTTCAAACACAATAATTTATTGTTATTTTTATATTATAGATAATACGAAAATTTAACAATTTCAAGATCAATCACGAAAATATTATTTTTTAGGTCATTTTAAATATGGAATGTCTGAGATATATGTAGATATATCGTACTTCCTCTGATGAACCACCATAATAGCTGAATTTTCAAACCAGCGAAAATCTGAAAAATTTTGGGTCGATCTTGAAATTTTCAGGTGCTCAACCAAAATCTGAAATCATTGGAAGTTATTAAAAATCAATAAACAGCAATGCGAAATTTTTACCGTGCCCCAGATAACGCTTTCAAATATGGGGGTTGTGGCCATTTCGAGGAAATATGATAATCAGCGTAAAGACTTTTGAGTTAGCTAAATTTTACTGTGCCTACACGTTTAGCGCTTTTTGGGACATTTTTTGGATTTAGGTCTTTCCGAATTTTCGCCGTGCATAAGAAATTTTTTAGGTCCGTCGAGCATTCACTGGTCTACATAATTTTTAACTCTTTTTAACTTAGGCGCTCCGATCGATTGAAGACTGCGAGTGCAGATTGTTGACTTTTTTCAACATTTATAATTCATACCAACTCGACTAATGACCTATTTGGTAGCCCTGAATCTCAGCTACAAGACAGCACCGACAGAACAATTTTTGAAAAATAAAAAATAAAATATGGCCATTTCCGAGCAAGGATTGTTTGATTTACAGTCTACCATTGTGTACGAGGCTTAAACGCCCCTATTCTAATTTTAGATTACCCAAAAAGTATTTGTATGTTCTTCAACTTGAGTCGATTTAACTTTAAATCTATGTGACTGTCTTTATTGAGTGAAATTGTTTTAAAAAATAGCAAAAGCAATTGTGAAAAGAGTCTTTCAAGTGGTAAATGAGCTTTCATCTGCTGCGCCTTATTCTCCAATGGAACATAATTAACAACTCAACAGTTGTCCTTCCGGAAAATAAAAAGCGAATTCTTCTCTGATTTCTGCACTTATTGGTAAAGGACATTCCATAAAGTCTGTTAATTATATCATCAACTAAAAAGAATTATACTCCTGCTACTTTACTTTTCCAACAAGTGGTTTGCAATTGACGCACCTAGCTAGCTTGGCAACAACAATACATACTAATTAGGGTCTGCACCTACATACACTTCTGGGTCAAGCTTCTCGCTAGACTACTCAGAAAAAATATTGGATATATTGGAAGAATTGTTGATAAAAAGAGAGCAAAATTGAAAACAAAATATCTCGCGGTTCTTATCCTTCATCAGGATCCTTCAGCAGAATTAGTTTTTCAACTTACCCTTTTAATCATTTGATTTTCATAAATTGATACCCGAGAATAAAAAATAAAAAAGAGAATAAAAATTAGAATAAAAGGTAAAACTATATATGGATTGAAGTTTACCTATTTGTTTTACATTTTAAGATTTTTTCAGTCGAACGTTTGTGCAGATCCTGTTTGGTCTGGTGTATGGCTGTCTGTTTGCCCTCGGGCTGACTGGCAATGGAAGTGTCTTATGGGCGGTTATCCAAAATAAAAGACTTCGCTCAGCGAGAAACATATTCCTGCTGAACCTGATCTTGACTGACCTGCTGCTATGTTTGACTGGAGTGCCTGTGACTCCATGGTATGCCTTGGTGAGCACTCCACAATAATACTTGCCTCGATGATTATATTTAAATGTTTCAGTCAAAAGAATGGCGTTTCGGCAGCCTGATGTGCCGCCTTATGCCTTTGTCCAATTCTTGTGCCGTTTTTGTCACCAGGTCAGCCATTCAACTTTACTACAGCCAAATTCTTGATAAAATCATTCTACAGATACCGTATTTATTCTAATTGCCGCACAGTCTCTAATAACCGCACACCCCCAACTTTGAGAACTTATATCTCGGAGCTGAGTGAAAATCTTGATCAGCTGTTTGATGCGTTTTCTTAACTCCCACGAGCTTCACTGATTCCACTTTTCAGATATTTGTTGAACACCAGAAAATCTCGAGATCGAATTCAGAAATTTCCGATTTTTGGGTGATTGAAAAATAAGCGCACATGTGCGGCAATTAGAAGAGAAACGGTATGTCTGATAGCCTCCATTAGCTTTTTCACCCCGCTGTTTTTTTATTTTTCAGTGTGGTGGTTTTGCTTTGAAACTTGCACAGGTTGACTGCCATATATTCTCTATTAAATGAGCTGCTCCTACTTCAATAAACGTATTTGTGACAATGTGGTTCTGACCAGCTTTTTAAAGATTTCTCTTAAATTGCTACAAAATGTGTGGTAATTTGTGTAAGAATGTCGTCAAAATGAGTCAAAAACACAAGAGCACGATATTGAACGAGAGCAGAGCCTGTCTAAAGGAGGATATACGGCATACAAAAGTTTTTTTATTTTCTTTATTTTGGTCTCCGTTGTTTTTTTCTGTGATTTCAAGACCAGTTTTTTTTATAAAATTGAGATTTTTTAAATTTTCCGCGTATAAATGGATCAGCTATTGGACTATTTAATTTTATTAAGCTGCCAACAGCACTAGCCTAAATTTGGTGTAACAACAACTGGATACAACTTTTGACTGGATACAACGACTGGATACACAGAAAAATCATTTTTGTAATATAAGTCCAAGTGATTCCCGAATTCTGGCAGAAAATACCGAAAAACTATTTTAGGCGATACTTGGACATGCCCTACTTGATAAACTTTTTGAGAATATTTGCCTTAAACCTAATATATAGACCTAAATCTGACCAAAATAACTGAAAATGATGTATAACTATATAGTTGTTTAAGCTTGTGTTTAGGCGCAGGGTAGGCAAGCGTATGTTAGGACGGGCTCAAACATGTTTTCCAAAATACAAAAAAAGTAATAAAAAGCATCTTTGATCTGTCCTGCACCTAAGCATATGCCATGTATGAAAAAGTGTATCCAGTCGTTGCATCCAGTCATAAGTTGTATCCAGTCGTAGGGCATTCCCTAAATCCTAAATCGAAAAGAAGTGTTGTTTTTGTTTCATACTGAACGTATAAGTTATGGAGGCCCAAAATCACTTGAGACTTATCTCAACTCAACAAAATGAAAAAGCGATGAACGTTTTTTTTGTCGAAGCAGGGTTTGTGCATGTGTTCTTACTGCTGCTGCTGCAATAATCTTTGGGAATAGACTTTGAAACAAAGCAGGCCAACTACTTGCGACTCCCTTTAAAAGAAAAGTAGTGATGGTTATTGGAAGTTGATAGACTGCACTGGGTCCTCCTTCTACTCCTTGAAACAGCAATAATTTCTCATTCTTGGTGTTTAAAGCTCTGGAGCTCGATAAATAAGTAAGGGCTGAACAAGTGTATGAGGAACAAAAATCAGGGAATGTTTTCAAGAAAACATTTTTTAAGTGTTAGAAGTTCCAAAAAGATAAACATAGAAAAGTACATGTAATTAAGCAGGCTACCGCATTATCTGGTTGATGGATTTTTTGTTAATAATTAAAACTTCCGATAATTAACGATCTTCGAATGATAAAGTAATGTCAAATCGTAAGATAGGCCGTCCGAATTTTATTATTTCACGCTGTCCGTCTGCCGTCCCATCCTAATTTTTTTATAGTGCTGGCCAATTAAAAAGTAATAACGGCCGGCCTTTTTTTCACTGTGAATCGGCCGTGCGCCGTCTAACAAAGCTGACCCCTTCGGTCGGTCGAGACAAAGGATAAGCCGAGCCCAGCTGACGGTCAGTTGAGGAATGTGCTATTTCGGAACTTTTCTGTAGCATCAAAGTAGAAAACCATATAAAGTAGTAACAAAGTAATTAATTCTCAAAAACCGAAATCTATTTTTAGCTGGAGTCTGACAGCCATTGCCTTGGACAAGTTCATGCACATCATTGATCCCACTCGAGAGCCATTCTCTGTTCGTTTGGCTGGCTTTATTACGGTGCTCATTTGGTTGATTTGTTCACTGGTCAATATCCCATATTTAGTAAGCTTCTAAACATTAATTTTTATTTACGAAAGTATTGCATACCCTGATTTATTTTAAAAAATTTGATTTTTTCCATCAATCAAGCCGTGAAGGAGGCTAGATGAAAACCTGCTTAACGAAGCACACCGAAGTTATATTATAAAGTGCTGCTGATATGTCCAGGTACTTTGCAAAATTGCGCAGAATGGACTACCCGAAGTTACCCGTAACGGATTTTCAAAGTGTGGATTGTGGCGGGAATTCAAACAGTAGCTGCTTTTTTAATTTATTTTCTATTAGAACTATTAGAATCATTGCCACAATTGACATTTTGAAATCCCTGGCGGGCATTTAAACTACTTGTTATTATAGTTACCACTACCATGAAAAATACCCATATAAGTTGGACAATAAAAATATTCATATAACAAAACAGACTCAAAAATGGGATAAAACCATGATATCCTTATCATGGGTTTTCGGCAACTTCGGGTAGCTCGTTCTCCGAAATTTTGCAAAGGACAGTGGCCCAAGTGTCCGCCGCCCCCCCCCTCCAAAGAGTATTTTCTCTAAGCTTACTTTTTTCATTTTTGCCTAAGCCTAAGGCATAAGCTTAAGCCTAAACCTAAGCCTAAGTTAGCGCGCTACACATTGCAAAAAAGAAAACTTGAAAAAAATCAAGGGAACCCAAAATAGGACGCTTAGATAAAAAATACTCTTTGGAGAGGGCGGGCACTTGGGCTTTTACGTTTGCGAAGTACCTGGGCATATCAGAAGCACTTTATTATAACTTGAAAAAAATTCTCAGTGAAGTCTTTGAAAAAAAACACTATTTGAGATTCCCTGGTTAGCAAAAACCTGCTTACCGAAAAAAAGCATATAGAAAGACAATAAAATTACTTGATAGGTGAATTGAGCGTTTTGAATGATGAACATAGTTTTACACGTAAAATTTCGGCTCTAGTAAACAATACGTTTCCATTTTTCGCCTTGGTCCCCCCTGTTGTTTTTTATTGAAAAACAGCTTGGTCCCCCTGTCCATTATGGTTTGTTATTATGGTGATTGCAGTGATGATGGTGGTTGTGGTTAACATAATCACCTTAACCATGATCACCTTCAAAACAACAGGGGGACCAAGCTGTTTTTCAATAAAAAACAACAGGGGGGACCAAGGCAAAAATGGAAACGTATTGTTTACTAGAGCCAAAATTTCAATTTTAAATTTTGATATGAAACTTATCAAGTAATTTTACTCTTTTCCTATATAATTTTGTGACTAACCCTGTTTTTGTTAAGCAGGTTATCACCTAGCCGTCAAGGATCCTTTTATTACATGCTCTTAAACTACACGTTTTACCCACAGAATATTTTTTTCGCTTGTGGTTTGGTTTTTCGTTAAAAACAAGACAGACCTAATTTGGGAAAAATGAGGGAATATAAAATTGGGTTTTGTAGACGTAAAAATCAACTTTAAAAGCCATAGAACATTTACAAAGTATTGTAGCTTTCCTACGAGTTGGTTGACGGAGACTATTACGTGCCTAAAAATGCCACACCGTAAGTCCTAAATTAAAAAGGAAAAATATTTTTAATTTATTAAAAATATTAATCCTTTTAGTTTTTGTGCAGATTTTGTGACGAGATCAATTGGCAGGGGGAGACCCAGAGACGGCTTTATGGCTCCACGGTCATGCTCTTTCAGGTGGACTACTGGTTTGCCCGATTAACTAGTGTAACATCCAATTATTGTTTTAGTTTGTTGTGCCCATGGCCATCATCACCTATTGCTATTGGAGGATTTTGGCCAAAGTGCAAAAGGACATGATCATTCAAAACGCTCAATTCAGCAAAAGCCTTACTAGTTCCCAGAGAGTGGATGCCATTAATAGGTGAGCAGTACTTTGTTTTTATGGCTCCGTTTAAAATCTGTTATCTGTATCAAAGTTGCCCACAATTATGATCCTGTTCTGATTTTTTAATGGGCGACTCTCGGAAATCTAGAAACGCACCGATCTTATTTCCATTCACTATTTTTTTTTCATAAAACTATTATCAATTTTTGTAGGAAAAACGTGTGAATTACATTTTGATCGGCATGGTGATTGCCTTCATTGGGTGCTGGTTACCAATGACAGCCGTCAACCTGGTCAAAGACTTTAGTGAGTTCAGCTTTAATTAAAGCCAAAGAAATATTTCCGCTAAATTACTCCACATTTGTAGAACAAGAGCCAGGTTTCATGCGCACCCAACCTTACCTGTGGCCTTTGATGGCTCATGTAATTGCCATGTCCACAGTTATTTGGAATCCATTGCTCTTCTTCTGGTTAACTCGCAAACAAAAACGCTCCAACCTAGGTGGAATACTGACCACTTCTGAGATAATGACATCGCTGGCTAGTCGGGTGCATAGCCTTAGAAGCACTGGTACTGGCGACTCTACCAATGAGTCCAGGTAAACATTTTGTTTAAATTGAGCGAAAACATCCCGGATGATTAGTGAAAATGTCACCTTCTGTCGATAGCTTTCTATTTCCAATTTAGAATATTCACAGTGCAGAGCATTTATAGTATAAAAGCAATAAAATCTTCACAAAGTTTCTATAAGTAACAAGTAAGCCTGTAAGTTTAATGTTGAACCTACATTGATTTAGGATTTTGCATTTGACTTAACCTGAGGTTTTGGGTGGACCCTCTAGCCCAAGGGCTTTGGAGCCCATAGAGCTTTTGGTGAACTTGTCAGAATTACAAACTTCAAAAATTTAAGCATCAAAACACGAAGCAGGCTCTTATTTGAAATTTTTATTTCAATTTGAAGTCTAATAAGTGCTAATAATAATCACTTAATTGTGCAGATTCAAGCGCCGCCATCAACAATCACTTGACCGAGAGACTGCTCTCGCTACAAAAACCAACAACAACAGCTACACTTTGCTCAACAATAATAATTCTAGTAGTGCTACTGCCAAATCAACACCATACAACCACAATAACAACTGGGCATCCCCCATTGCTTCCAGGAATGGTGAGGCCCATAATGGAACAGTCAATGGCAAAGACAGACGCCAACACATGCTCATTCAAAAAGCCGCTTCCTTGAGCTCCTCTCAAATGCTTTAGCCTTATTACTGGTGTGCAACTGGCGCGGTGCTGCTAAAACACCACATACACAACTAAAATTTGGCCTTTGACGGGTTTTCTCAACATTTTACATGCATTTGAAATGTCTGTAATAATAATATTATTTTTGGCAATTTTTATTACAATGTCCACATAGTTTTTTTTACGGTTTTCAATGAAGAGTATAGATGTTTTACATATAAATAAAATATATATACTAATGTATTCTAAGAAAACAAAGAAAAAACTAGAGACAAAAGGGCGTGGCGACATTTGCGGTTCTCAATTCGCGGACGGACATTGGCGGACTTGATCATTTGCGGCCCCGCAAATGCGGATGGACATTTGCGGACGCGACATTTGCGGATATTTTTTGAGATCAAAAGAGGCATATTGAGTGCAAAAAAGAAGGTCCGCATTTGTCAGTCCGTAAAATGACGCGTCCGCTAAAGTCGTGTCCGCTAAGGACCGTCCGCATTTGTCGGGCCGCAAATGTCGCGTTCGCCTAAACCCGTAGTGCGTAGTGTTGTAATGGTCAAAACAGTAGGTTGCGAACCCACTAAGCTACGCGCTCACTTCGGCTCTACAAAGTTTCGTAACAAGACGATTTCGTAACAGCGAATTTTTGTAACAGCGAAAATTCGTAACGAAAATTTCGTAACAGCGAATTTCGGTAACAAATTTTGGCATATAGACTTTTCCCAAATATTCCAATCCTAGAATAGTTTTGCATTTTTGCCCTGGGGGACCGAGGTTAACTATCCTAAAGAGGTACCTAGACACCTTAAAAAGATGGAATTTGAACATAGTTTTGTTAACTAGAGCCTACCGCATAAATAAACTCTGGTATGCATTTTTTATGCATCCAGAGTCACTTTCGAGTGATTGGTGTCTAAGGTTTGTGGGTGGGCACATCTCAACTCCAAGCCCCCGAAGGGGCGCAGGGGGCTTGAGAGTTAGACATGCGCGCACTCACTTACCTCAGACACGATTCCCAGAAGTACTCTTGATCATAAAATGCATAGAGATCAGGGTGGAACGGAATTCCGATTTCCGTCTTCCGAATTCCGATTTCCGTCTTCCGAATTCCGATTTCCGTCTTCCGATTTCCGGCACTTTTTCTCTTCCGATTTCCGATTTCCGGCACTTTTTCTCTTCCGTTTTCCGATTTCCGAAAAAATAGGGCGAATTTCGGAAATTTCGGAAGAGAATAGTTCACTTGTAAAATATTTTCGAAGTATTTTTGGCAGAAATGTCTTGCAAGGAAATGGAAGTTACAGCTTTGCGAGACCTTCGGTCTGCAAATATCTTAGTGCGCCACCTGGTTCTCAAGAAAGTGAGCCTTTCTTTTCAACTGCTGGATTTATTGTAAATGATCTCAGAAAAAGCGGATGCGTATCAGTGTTTTCATAATTCACACTAACAGTGACACTGACATTGACACTGACATGTCAGTTTATCAAACTGACATTTTTTAACAGTGGTCGTAGACATGAAAAAACTTGTCTTTTCAAAATTCTGTGAAATGCGTTAGAAAGCTGACGAAATTCTGATTGAGAAAGGTGTTATCACATTTTCGACCCGCCTATGAAAAAAAAACCGGAAAAAATGAGTGTCAGTTTCATTTTTAATGTCAGTTTAGCAAAAAAATGTCAGTGTCAGTTTAGACTTTTTTTGCTAAACGGACATTAAAAATGAAACTTACACTTATTTTTTCCGGTTTTTTTTCATAGGCGGGTTGATAATCTGATAACACCTTTCTCAATCAGAATTTCGTCAGCTTTCTAACGCACTTTACAGAATTTCGAAAAGACAAGTTCTTTCAAGTCTACGACCACTGTCAAAAAATGTCAGTTTGCTAAACTGACATGTCAGTGTCAATGTTAGTGTCACTGTTAGTGTGAATTATGAAAACACTGATGCGGATGCATGTGTACAACATTTAATTTTGGCACTAGGAAATTTTTTGAATTTCTTCCGATTTCCGTCTTCCGATTTCCGGCAGTTTTTTTCTTCCGATTTCCGACTTCCGGTTTTGAGAATTTTCTACTTACGGTTCCGATTTTTGTTCCGACTTTTTTCGTCTTCCGTTCCAGCCCTGATAGAGATGCTTTGTTTGCCCAGTCACAGTGAGCAAAACGGGGTAGAATACCCTTGAATATGTTGGCTATTATCTTTTAGGGTATCCAGGTAGCCTTTCAGGTTGGTTTACCTTGGTCCCCCAACACAAAAAGTCAAATTTTGGCGAAAAAATGTCTGAAAAGCGTTTTCTACTTGTTTTTCCCTTTTCTATCGTCTTCAGTGTCTTCTGTGAAATAGTGTACTGCTGCCGATTTGTGTCTCAGGTATGTGAGCTGGGCTTTTCGGCCCTCTGGGGCCTTAATGGATTAAAGATGCGCGCACTCACTCACCTTAAACATAATTTCGAGCAAGACTCTCGATCATATTATGCATATGGAGTCTCTTTTGCTCAGCTCCAGCGACTTAAACGGGATACAATAACCAAAACAGGGTATTTATTCAATTGTTGTTGTGTGCAAGTTGTTGGTCGTCAGTGAAAGGTAAAAATTAACGGCAGCGGTAATTTTCTTATAAAAACGCGAAA
Organism: Ditylenchus dipsaci; assembly: GCA_004194705.1. Classification (NCBI taxonomy): domain Eukaryota; kingdom Metazoa; phylum Nematoda; class Chromadorea; order Rhabditida; family Anguinidae; genus Ditylenchus; species Ditylenchus dipsaci. The sequence continues at coordinate 48,216 of SADC01000061.1, forward strand.
TGGGAGCCCAACGAGGTGCGGCCAAATGAATAGCAACCGTTTAGCAAATGGAAACAAAAAGTGTCCGACCTTACGAAGTATCAGGGGAGGAGAGTGAGCGGGAACTTTGAAGGCAAGAAAAGAGTACCCAGAAAAAGGGTAGGCAGGAGAGACGGGGGTGCACAGAAAGGGGTTATCAGGGGAATGTGAAATGGATTGATATTTTTTAAAATTTCAAAATAGGATAGAGGCGCCGATAGGCGCCTGTTGTTCCTAGTCAAAAATATTTTTCAGTCTTAATCGATTTTTCTGGTTCGGGATGTCATGTGATTCATTTATTCTGACCTTTCTACCATTGTTCGACAGTTTTTACACTTCTTTTTCTATATTAATTATTTGAGCACATAAATGCAAACTTAACCTAAATTTTGATAACTGAGTTGATCCCCGATTTTTTATACGTTAGTCGCAAATATTCGCAATTATGGTCCTTCCAAATATGATTGCTCGTATGATTTTGCGTTTGATAGGATGGTTTATTTATTATTTAAAAAATATTTTTCAGGTCCTCAAGGTGGATATCCACCTGACCAGGTGCTACCCACCTCAGGTTTCGGGGTGCAGATGCGGAAAATCAGAATTTCGGTCAAAACCATTTCAAAACATCGCAATAAATTTTTATCTTTGCCAAGTTGTCTAACCAAGCAGTATCATTTAGGAGAATGACAAAAGGTTGAAAATAAATAAACAACTTGTAAAAGAAAAAAATTCAGTCAACAATGAAATTTTCGGCTACCAGACAAATTCTAATATTTTTAGAATTTGTCGCGCGACAATTTCTAATATTTTTAGAATTTGTCGTGCGACATTTTTCTAATTTTTTTAGAATTTGTCGCGCGACATTTTCTAATATTTTAAGAATTTGTCGCGCGACATTTTCTAATATTTAAAAAAAAATCCTATCAGTTAATTTAAGTCTTTGTACTAAGTTTTCAAAAAAACTACCATAAGCAATGAATAAATTCACGAGACTAAGATGCTCTTCGGCAACAAATGTGATTTTTCACATATGAAGACCACAAAAATAACAAACCTTTACATATCAATATTCGACTCAGTGATATCTCGCGCTGATACAAACTTTATTGACAACGGAGAATAACATGTATAAGCTAACACGCTCAATGAACAACTATATTTCAACACTACCTTCCTCTTCTAGTTCCTCTTCATCACTTTCTTCAATATCATCGAAATCTGGATGGAATCCTTTTGCGTACCACAAGCTTTCTTGCACAGATCGTAGAAATGAGACTAATTCATTAAAGTTCGGAACTTCATTGGACGGCTTTTCTTCCCATTCTACTAGCAGAGCATGCACCAATTGCTCCGACGTCAGCTGAGATTCACGGACCATACGGAACTGTTCCTCAGGCTTGTCCTTATGCCTCAAACAGTGAGATACAGGTGAAATAGATCGAGGTTATGAAAAAAACCTTTCCATTGTGTGTCTTACTGCTTCTTCTTCTGTGATTTGAAACTGTATAACCTTACTGCGATCTGCCTTTCCTCCTCCAGCGAAGTGAGCTTTGTAGTCTCGATTCCATGATTCCACAGAATTGTTTGTGACAGGAAGCTGCTTGCGAATGTATTCATTGACGTTCCATTGATGAATGGGAAACAGAGCAGGCTGCATCCTGCAACCAGTACCACGGAAAAGATATGTTTTTTTGAAAATAATCAATAAAGGCTAAATAAACGTCATATTGATTCAGTAAGATTGAGTATGATAACTTATACCTTTGGCACAATTTTGATGGTCCTCATTTGCGGCTCCTGCATCGATAAGATTTCGAAAAGCAAAGATGAGCGCAATAAACCCCCGGATGACATCTTTCTTAGGCAAATATCCAAGCTTTGAGAATAGTACGATCCAATCGCGCAAGTCATTATTCTTGTAGAAGTCACTCATTCCATGCCCACGAGCCCACTTTCGATTTGATTGACACAAGTGGAACGCACACTTGATTGGCATGGCCTTAGGAAACAGCGAAGTGAGTACATTTGCAGGAGCTCGCTCGAAATCTTAGAAATGAGGACTATTAAAAACCAGTAGTGCGCAAAATGCAATAACCTGATAGGTAATATGTAATATCCCTGCATCTTGGTACTTTCCTAAAGATTTTTTGTATTTCAGGCATTCGAAACACAAGTTGATACCTGAGCAAAAATGTAGCGGTATCCGTTAGACCATATTACGCTCTTTCCAGCCCTGTTTGTTTCTTGCTGTTGTATTTGGTTTTTGGATAAAAAGCTAATCTCTTGATCTTCAGAATCACTTGAGCTCATCACAGCAAAACTAAAATAATTTAATAAAGTCAATTATCAGACTGCAGAGGCATGCACATTCATAATTGAAACAACTGAAAAAAAGATTTCTTAACAGAAAGACACCAAAAAAATTCTAAAAATATGAGAAAAACATCGCGCGACAAATTCTAAAAATATTAGAAAATGTCGCACGACAAATTCTAAAAATATTAGAAAATGTCGCGCGACAAATTCTAAAAATATTAGAATTTGTCTGGTAGCCAAATTTTCTAACCACGACTAAGGTTAAATAACGCTTAACTAATCGTGATCACGATTAATTATTCACATTCTAATATAAATCACAAATAATTTTTCTCTGAAAATTTGAAGGCTGTACCGAAAAAGTTAAAAGAATATTTGGTAAAGGCACATTTGGTAAAAACACTTTTTGGTAAAGGCATATTTGGTAAATTTTCTTTAAGTAAAGGCGCATTTGAGAAATTTTTTTGTCTGTGTGACACAATCTGTGACACGAAAAGAACCTAAAATAGCCGTTACCAAATTTTTTACCAAGTGTGACTTTCCTAAAAAAAATTTACCAAATGTGTCTTTACCAAAAGTTTTTTCGCCAAATGTGCCTTTACCAAATATTTTTTTACCTTTTTGGTACGGCCTTCAAATTTTCAGAGAAAAAATTATTTGTGATTTATATTAAAATGTTAATAATTAATCGTGATCACGAGTAATTAAGCGTTATTTAACCTTAGTCGTGGTTATTAGGGGGAGGAGGGGGGGGGGGGTAGTAGACTTTTTGCAAAAATTTAATTGGACGGATTAGAATTCCAGTCCGATGGGCTTAATCGCTCAAAAATTCACCCTAGACCACTGAAAACCACTGAAAACCACCATAAACCTGAAACTCTGAGCGATTAAGCCCATCGGACTGGAATTCTGATCCGCCCAATCAAATTTTCGCAAGAAGTTTACGCTCCCCACCCTTTAGTTAACCCCATGAAACCAACTTTCAGGGGCTTCTGGCCACTCCATGGTGGGCTTCTGAGCAATCCAAGTCATTTTATGAAACATTAGCTGCAAAATTAGGAGAATTTGCTGCAAAATTACGAGAATTAGCTGCAAAATTCCGTTATGCCCGTTTGAAATCCAAAAAATTTTATTCAAAAAATATTGCCAAGGCAAATTGATGTCAGTTTGAATTTATGTCAGAAATACTTTTCTTCCTAATCAATTGGTATCAGAAAAATTTATGTCAGGCTCAAGGTTAGTGGTCATGACACTTCTAGTGGCAATAAAAATTAACCGAAGGCTGAAATTGAAAACAGAAGATAACATACCTAAGTTACGAAAACCAGTGTTTCCAATTTTGACAGTGACATCAGAACGACAGTGACACTGACACTCGATTAAATATTCAACCGAAGGCTGATAAAAGGAACAAAAAGAGCAGATATCGAACCAAGGGCTTTTCAAACCAAGGGCTGAAAAAGAAACAAAAAAAGAGAAGATACTTTTTGATTAAATATCCGAGTGTCACTGTCATTCTGAGGCCACTGTCAAAATTGGAAACACTTCGAGAAACACCGTTTTATATTTTAAAAGGATGTTTTATAAGGCAAAATATCGTAAATAAGCAATTTTCGAAATGCCTTGATCCTCTCTGAGATTTTTAGTTAATTTTCAACTGGTCATAACTTTTTTGGTGATAGCTACCCTAAACTTTGAAAGTTTTTCGCACAAATAAATCGACTATTCTGTGGAAAACCAATCTCGTCTCAAACCCCAACTCGTCTCAATTTTATTTTTTATAATTCCAGCAGGTTTATCCCGATTCTCAGTCACTCTGTTGTTTCAGGCTTAGGCGTAGGGTTGGCCAGCGTACATTAGGACGTTGCTCAAACGTGTTTTCTCTTGCATTTTTGAGACATACAAGCTGAAATATAAAAAAGTTAGAATTGAGACGAGTTGGGACTTGATACGAGTTGGGTCGAGACGAGTCAGTCGTTTAGACGGGTTGGGTGTCGTTCCATTCTGCGTCGATTAGTGCAAAAATATTGTCTTGAATAATTGCAGCATTTCATATCGTAGCAAAAATTTGCCAAAAGAATTAATTCGTTTTTTTTAAGTCAGAAACCTCTGCCGTAAAAAAGGGCCAGTGATCTGCAAACTCGATTTTACCAATACTCAAAAAATACCCTAGAGAACCGTATTTTACCACTATCAAACCATTTTCAGCATGCCCGAATTAGTCTAGAAAACTAGTTTTCAAACCCAAAAAAGTGAAAAAAATTGCTCCAAGTGGACGACCACTTGGTTTAGATGGTTTCGACTGAAAAATTTTAATTCCCACGAAATACGATAGACTGAAAGTGAGATTCAAAAAAGTCATTGGGTACACTGAAAGTTAGAATGAAAGAAAGACTGAGGGGCAATTTCTCCACGTTGGTACACACTGAAAGTGAGAGTGAAAGGAAAATCTTTTTTGATTGAAAGGAAACGTGGCTTTACTGGCGCAATCTGCGGCGGCGCAATTTGATATGGCGCAATTTGATTTAGGCGCGATCCGCGGTGGGGCAATTTACGGCGGCGCAATTTGAATGTGGCGCAATTTTGTGGCGCAATTGTCGCTGCCCGTTTAATTTGAATCGGGGTCCTCTACTCTGGACTGATTGCACCCAGAGAGATTCGAACCAGTAACCTTGGTTATGAGTATATGGACCTCTACGCGACGAAAAATAAGGTATGCACCTAGGTGGATTCGAAACAGCATCCTCGGCGATGGCTATCCAAGTGATCCTCCACTTAGACCGAAAAAAGTTTTACGTTTTCGGGTTCTAAATCAATTTTTGAACTAATTCGAGCATGCTGGAGATGGTTTAACAGTGGTAAAATCACGTTTTATTGAAAAATTTCTCAGTTATCGTTAATTCTTGATTTTGATAAATTAGGAGTTCACAATGATTCAGAAATTTCTCGATAAAACGTGATTTTAACACTGTCAAACCATCTTCAGCATGCTCGAATTAGTTCAGAAAAATTATCTTAGAATCCAAAAACGTGAGAAAAAAAAAATTTGATACCTGGATATCAACCTGTCCAGGTGGTACCCAACCCTAGATTTGGGATTGGGTAGGTAAAATCGCACTTTTGGTCTCAACAAGTCTAATTCTTCGCATTTTTTTTGGTTGGAAAAGTAGATTTTTTTTTACGTTCAGGCCATCCAGGTGGACATCCACCAGGCCAGGTGATACCTACACCAGGTATTGAAGTTGGGGTGTATAGAATCGTAACTTTGGGCTTAACAAACCCAATTCTCCACACAATTTTAAGTTAGAAAAATGGCTTATTTTTATTTTTAAGAAATTTTAATTTTTCATCTTGGGTTTGGTTTGGGTATTTACGGTGGTCTTAGGGTACTTTGGGTGGTTCAGGAGGGTTCGAGGTAGTTTTGACACAATCTGAAATTATCATTTACCTAGAGTTCGGTAAGAGGTGTTCATGTACTCAAAACCCGAACTCTAACCCTAACCCGATGGTGTTCACGTACATCGAGTTAGAGTTAGAGGTGGAGCTTGAAAATGTTCATGTATATAGCTTAGATAGCTCAAAATCATACCCGAAAGCCGTCTAAAGCCACTAAAAGTTAGTTTCTGGGGGATTTGCTACAAGGGAATCCAAGTTATATGCATCGACACCTTCAAACTTAACCTCGAACTCTAACTCTAACTAGAGGTACATGAACACCCTCAAGTTAGAGTTCGAGTTAGGATCAGGGGTGTTCACGTAACCAAAATCCCGAACTCTAACTCTAACAACGTGAACAATAGGGTTGTACCGGTTCGGTTAACCAACGATTTTGGCCAAATAAACCGGAGCCGAAAACCGGGTACAAAAAAATGCGGTTAACCGGAAACCGGGTAAAGCAAAATTTCGGTTAATTTACGACAAAAATATAACCGAAAACCGGTACCAGCCGGTTAACCGACCGAAAAAAACTGAAAATCCGTACCAAAACCGGGTGCGCGAAAAACCCGGTTAACCGAAAACCGGGTAGGGCCAAATTAACCGAAACCGTACAACCCTAATGAACAAGCCATATCAGAACATTGAGAAAAAGGGAAAGTACAAAAAGGCAGAAAAGTTCTTAGCAAATCGGGATTTAAAGAACCATACTTGTTGATGCAAATGAAAATTTGGCAAATTCAAATGCGCGCGGACACTTCTCTTTCGTCTCGCACTTTACTCATTGGAGTTACTTCGAGCGACTCAAAAGAGTATAGTGAGAGACAATATACTGGAGAGCAAAATACTGACTTTTCTTGAAAGTTTAAATATCGAAAGTTATGAGTTAATGCACTATTTGAAAGCTTTATAATTTTATACAAAATGACATATCAGGCTTTTTTGAAAATTGCACAGGGCTGAGAAACGGATGGTTAAAGTTGAAAGAAGTGAAAATGTCCCAAAATACGGCAAAAATAGAGGTTTTTTTACTTCTTTCAACTTCAACCATCCGTTTCTCAGCCCTGTGCAATTTTCAAAAAAAGCCTGATATGTCATTTTGTAGAAAAATTATTAAGCTTTCAAATAGTGCATGAACTCATAACTTTCGATATTGAAACTTTCAAGAAAAGTCAGTATTTATGCGACCGAACAACCATTTTCCTTCCATTTACTTTGATTTGGACTAGAAATCGACACGTTTTTATTGATGGTCATAACTTTTCTCGAAATAATCAAAAAGAAGAGTTTGACCTACCAAATTGTAGCTAAGATTTAGGGCTTACATTTTCAAGCTATTGTTGATGTAAATTGTTATGTTTGTTATGTTATTATCCAATAAAACTTTCTGACGCCAATCGCCAATTGTCGGGCAAAAAAATGCAACGCTCTTAAAGGGGCATGCCGTGCCCGACACGGATAAAAGGCGGGACCAGCACTTTTTTCTTTCTCGATCAAGTTTCACATGCATACGCATTCAGATTTTTTAAGTTTTCTGCCTAGTTTTAAAAGTAGTATAGGGTCATTAATATTAGATTTCACGCAAAACGAGTGAAAAATAGAACGATTCAAAAAAATTTTTAAACACTTTTTAAAACGCACGGGCATGCCCCTTTAAAAGTTGCCCAAAACAAACCAAGAAAATTATTTTTTTTTAGAAAAGTGTAATGACAGTTTTGTAGCCCTTGAAGAGCTCTACAAAACCGTGTATTTGGTTTTGCGAAAACATTCATATTTACGTTCAAAATCAACAAGATAGAAAAATATATGTGCTGACGCCAATCAATTGTCCGCAACTGTATAAAAAATACAATTCGGTGAAATCCTCAATAGAACTATACCAGTACTTTTCGGTAGTATCCTGGAACTGACGTTTTTCCCAATTTTAATTTACATACTCATTTGCAACCTTACATTCAAAATGTAGCCCTGCTTCTTGCCGTCATTTTCAGCATACGGTTGTATAAAATAATGTAAAATAAAATCGCAATAAAAGTCAGTTCCTAAATAATACAGAAATCCTCCCCCTCAATAGTACTCTTATCATTTTAGCTGGTTTCCTCTAATTTTGGTGGTGATTTGCTTGGAAATATCAAAATTGAGGCAGTTAATGACAGCAAAGCAGTGCTGGAAATGGTTGCAATCGATTTCTCGATGATTTTTGGACCTGAAAGTCAAAAAACTTACTAAAAAATTAAATTAAAACACCGCCAGAGGGACTAGAACTTTCGACAAAAGGCGATGCGTATATAAAGTTTCCCCCCCCCCCTTTAAAGGGCCTGACCTCTTCCTACTCGGTGGTCCCCCGCCAATTCGAAAATTTTCCCTTGATCCTTGGACTTCTGCACGGATTTTTGCGCCACGTTTCTAACAAAACTAGGCCTGAAATCAAATTTTAGGCTTAGTTTTGTTAGAAACCTAGCGGAAAAATCCGTACAGAAGTCCAATGATCAAGGAAAATTTTTGAATTGGCGGGGGACCACCGAGTAGGAAGAGGTCAGGCCCTTAAGAAAAGAATGCCTTAGCGAAAAAATTCTTAGCAAATGGGCCCCTTAAAGGGGCATGCCCACGCTAACAAGAGGTGGTGCCCGGGAATTCAAAATTTTGACCCTACTTGGATATACCCCCCCCCAAATCAACTTTTTTTAAAAGTGTTTCCAAACACCTTATATCGACCTAAAATGGCCTCAGAAGTTCAAAAAAGACATTATTTTTAACTTCTGGTCAATAAAAAATCGAGTTTTGGACACTTTTAAATTTTGACTTTTTACCTGTTTTACCATGTTTGGTCACTGGAGCTGGGAAAAATAGTCTCTAAATGCATTTTTGTTCAAGAGTCTTGCTCGAATTATGTCTAAGGTAAGTGAGTGCGCGCATCTCTAACCAACCAAGCCCCTGCGCCCCTTCGGCGGCGCAGGGGCTTGGTTGCTTGGGGTTGAGATGCGCACACCCACATACCTTAGACGCAAATCACTCGAAAGGGACTCTGGATGCATGAAAAATGTATGCATACCAGAGTTTATTTATGCGGTAGGCCCCAGTCAACAAAACTATGTTCAACATCTTTCTTTTTGTTAGATATTGGCACCTTTTGGTCCATTTCCACCCAAATACAGACCTAAATCCCTTTAAAAATGGTCAAAATGAGTGATTTTGGGTGGTCCCAAAATTCGATTTTTTATTGACCAGAACTCAAAAATAATGCCTTTTTTGAACTCCTGAGGCCATTTTAGGTCGATATAGGGTGTTTGGAAACACTTTGAAAAAAGTTGATTTGGGGGGGGGTATATCCAAGTAGCGCCAAAATCTTTTCTTAATCATTGAACTTCTGTACGGATTTTCAACTTGGTTTCTAACAAAACCATACCTAAAATTGGATTCTAGGCCTTGTTTTGTTAGAAACCAAGTTGAAAAATACGTACAGAAGTTCATTTATTCGGAAAAAAAATGTTAATTCCCGGGCACCACCTCTTATTAGCGTGAGCATGCCCCTTTAAAGGACCATGCTCGTGCAAGGCCAGCAATTGTTGAAATTTGAATTGGCGGGGACCCAAAAACATTTTTCGCTGCAAGACATTTTATTAATAAACATTTTTATCGCTTTAATTTTTGAATTCCGTCAAACCAGCAATTGTAGTTGCAGCAAAAAGCATGAGTACTCAATTAAATCCATGTCATTCAGCCGGGTCGGATCCCGAGGTCGAAAATGAGCTAGACCTTTTCGAAGTGTCGTTTGCTCTGATTTTGGATTTGCCGAGCCTTTGGCTCGGTTTTCATTCTGTAGGTGGCTGCTCAGTCTGTAAAACGAAGATGCCAGAACAAGTAAAACGCGACTGTTCATACCGATTCTTCTCAGATTCCTTGCTCTTTTGTAGGGTTGTCGGGAAAACGAAATTTCTAGTTACCCTAACCTATGTGACCGCTGACTGGAACAGTCACCCAGTGACATACTGTCACGGAATCAGTCACCCGAGCCGACAACCGAACCTGAAGCTCGTCAAATCCAAAACTAAGAGCACACGACACTCCGAAGAGGTCTAGCTCATTCTCAACCTGGGATCCGACCCGGCTGAATGACATGGGTATAATTGAGTATTCATTCTTTTCGCTGAAACCATAATTGCTGGTTTGACGGAATTCAAATTAAAGCGACAAAAACGTTTTTTTAATAAAATGTCTTGCAGCGAAAAATGTTTTTGGGTCCCCGCCAATTCAAATTTCAACAATTGCTGGGCCTTGCACGAGCATGGTCCTTTAACAAGAAAATTCGGGTGGCTGCGGACTCGGATCCGGCAACTGAGAACACGGACAACTCAGCTTTTAAACAACTGATCTCAAAAGAAACTCATAAATAGGACAATTCATCACAATTATAGTGATCTTTTGAATACCCGCCCAATGTGCAATTCGTTTTTAGGACAACTCATCACAACTAAAACTCATCTTTCGGATAATTGGGCGCGAAAATTTCGAATTATTGGACAATTGACTTCAAATAACGTTCGATTTTCTGGCAATTCGATTCTTTTGTGTTTCAATGTAGGCATATTAGACTATTTGCGTTTCGTGTCATTTATGTTCATTCCTTAGTCTTTTAAAAAGATTCTTTTCAATTCGTGTCTTCTGACTGTTCACTTTCGCACAGAATTCAAAATTTATGCCTATTTCAAATGTGATATCCACTATTCTATGTGGATATTTACCTAGATGACCTGGTAATTGAAACTTAGCCAGAATATAAAAAAGCTATTTTTCTTACACTAAAGTGTGTGAAAGACTGAGTTTTAAAAAGCCTAAAATTGTGTTTAAATTACACGAGCCCTAAAATATGGGATAGGTTGCACTCAGGTAGACACTTACCTGGATAGCCGAAAAATAAATTTATTTTCAATCGGGAGCAAACTACTTTTTTTTTGACTCAAAATCTTGCGGGGAATCGGGTTTGTTAAGACCAAAATTGCTACTTCACAAAACGAAAAAAATTCGAAATCCCGAATACAAAGCCCTCCACATTCGACTTCCGACCGCAATAAACCACATGAAAGTCTAGCCCATATATACGCTAGAAAGATTGGAAAAACTAGATGTCATCATCTACATTTCTATTTAACCCACACTTTATTCTGCATAACAGCACCCAAAACAAAACACACACTACATCAAATCATCGTACATGCACCTTTTCGAAACAAGATTGGAATTTAGCCTCTTCTGTTTTGCATCGTATTCCTGTCCGTGATGGTGGCGGAATCTTTCTTGTACCCACTGCTCCTCTCTCACTGCACTGCCTTGATTTATTCCTGGAGCCAAGATAATCGGCTGTTATCGCAATAGGCGCTAAAATATATCACAATCATCAATGTTTCTATCCATATCACAAACAAAAAATCATGCATACCATTACGTTGTGAACGATGCGCACTGCAAGACACCACCTGTTAGAATAAGCGATTTGCACAATAGCGGAAAGACTCATCTGGATACGTTTGACATCAAACTGATTCACTGCTTGCTGCAACAAAGATACTTCTTCCGCTGAGGCCCCTCTCGATCTTCTTGTGTCAGTCACCGAATAATCTCCATATATCGCTTTTTTGAATGGATAGCTGAGAAGGTTTGACAAAACAGCGAAAATTCACAAAAAGCTTACATATTTCATTACGTACAGACAGTGTGAAGCCAGTATGTATGAGACCTCTGCCTCCTCAATTCGGCATTCAATCCACGGTGAAACGCTTCCAGCGAACTTGTCGTCTTCGGATTGTCCTGCATCAAGCTGTCATTGTGATTCCATGTATCGTTGTAAAAGAGGGGACAACCACTTGATTATTCACGACGCCTCCAATCCAGGTCTAAAAATAATAGATGTCAAAGACAAACTTTAACCGTCAGACAAAACCTTGAGCATGTAAGCGAGGATTCATCTATCGCGGAATTTCTAGAATTGACTCCTGTGTGGCAATTACAAGTTAGCGAGATCTTTGAAAGCGCTGGACGTATGCTGCATTCCTTCAATGGAAGCACTCGAAATCGACGAATATAGGCCAAAAAGCTGGGTCCTGATTGCATTTTTTCTTGAGTCCAAGCCGCTTTAGCATTTTTTGACAGGGAGTAGTTGTAATGAAAGAAACAGCATCGATGGTTAACATATTCTGAAATGAAAATAGAATGATTGTAATAACATAGTAAATTTGCTTAAAAGTTTACGACCGAAAGAACGAAAGAATCTGAAAGAATCGAGAAATCCACATTGGTAGAGTTTGTAACTTAAAAGTTTATCAGAATGCAAGAAAAATGAAAAATATATACATCATAAACCATGACAGCTTGCTTCCTTTCATTGAGATGAACTTCAACTCCGCATGCTGATTGACTTCGTTTAGAATGCTTTCATTGCCATTGCCTTTGTCTTTGATCAGCTGAGCTTTCATCTTCTTCGTCGCTTGAGACTCCGACTTCTTCGTTAAGCTCCATAGATAAATATCTGAATGAACCACATTAAAGATATTAACATAGCCCACATCACCAACACAGACAGACTAATATCATCAAATAGACAAAAAATTGACTATAAACAGGTGAGCCCGACCGAAACAGACATAAATTTAGCTTAAAGTATAGAAGACCAATTTCAAACAGTCAAATCATTTCGCGCCCAAATTGTCGAAAGATGAGTTTCATTGAGATGAGTTGTCCTAAAAACGAGTCGTGTTAAAACCAGTTTTTTGTTATTTGAATCGTTTTTGGCTCAGTTTTGTGTCATCTCAGTTGTACATGTGTCAGTTGTCCGAATCTGAGTTGTCGATATATGAGTTCTTTTGAGATCAGTTGTTCAAAAGCTGAGTTGTCCGCGTGTTCTCAGTTCCCGGGATCCGAGTCCGCAGCCACCCGAAAATTCTTTAGCAATTTGTCGCTTAGCGAAAAAAAAATCTTTGCAAAACGACCGCTTAGCAAATCGACCACTTAGGCAAATGCCGCTTAAATTTCGGGGGTACAGCCGGCACAACTTTGCGGTGGCACAATTTGAGTTTGGCGCACAATCCAAATTGGGCACAGTGTAATTTGGCACAATTTGCGGTGGCACAATTGAATTGCACAATTGATTTGCACAATTTGCGGTGGCACAATGTGATTTGACACAGGCTGCTCCTGCCCTTCTTCGCTTTATATCTGCAGACCAATCAAACTTGAATTTAGGGTTTGTACACTCGCCGTACAATGTCGCGCAGGAAACAAGAAGCGAAAATATAATGCCGAAGCATGCGACTGTTAGCTGAAGTTGCTCGTAATTCATCAGTTCCTGTGGCGCAACAAGGTGTATTGACTATGGGGATCGCCAATACATGCATGGTAAGTAAGTTGAGCGGAGTTACTATTGATGAATCATGCATACATGAAAAAAGGACGGAGTCCAGCACTTCCTTTTTGTCTGCATTTTTCTGCATAGTTTCAGAAAGTTAGTTTCACAATATCCCATTCAATATCACATTTGACGCGAAAAAAAATTCGAAGCTGAAAAAGAGAACGAAATACTAATAATTCCCCAATTCAAGGCTTTATAAGAACAAGAAAAGATAACACCTAAAACCAGGGCACGACATTTGTGCTTTTTTTACAGCGCGTGTGGTGTTTTTTCTTTCTTAACTGCTGTTTGTGCTGTTTTACAGCACAAACGTCAAACCTGCCTAAAACCAAAGCGTAAATATGGTTGACTTTCCTCAAAAGCTCTCGCTTTGTTTGCGGTATCTCGCACGAGCATGCCCCACTTTTTCATTATTTTGTATTCTTTTTTTTGAATTCAGGTTGGCTACTCTACCTATGATTCATTAACATTGTTTACGTTTAGCCTCTAATCGACGTCTTTCTTCGACCACTCAGCTACGTCTTCGGAGCCGCAAATTGATTCATATTACAGACTTCGAGGTACTTTTTGACTGCAATTATAACTTGGACTGATAAATCCGCAGATAGGGATAGATCCACGGATAAAAAATATCCGTAGCAATAATGAAAATATCGCGGATTTCATCTTATCCGCGGATTTTATCCTTAGCCTGGTCGGGGATGGATAACGAGTACAGCTAATTTTACTTACACATTTTTAAGGGTTGAATTTGACTTCTGAGCATTATTAACCTCAGAAAGTTACATTGAACAAACAAAAAAGGCATGTTGTATTGTTTTGAACCACTTATAACTTTTTCTCTATCAAAACATTAGTAACGGTCAAAAACATACATTTAGTACATAATGCACGTCATTTACCTAATATCAGTCGTGCAAAAGCAGATCTAGAAGGTCTAGATTAAATATAATATCCAATTAGGTCAATAAGTCCACATGTTTATTCACGACTCTATCTGATTCACGTGTCAATTCACGCCTCCATCTGACTCTCATGTCATTAACATGTAAATTCTACATGTTAATCAGACTGAAGAGTGAATTCACATGTGGATCAGATTGAGACGTAAATTTGCGTGTGAATCAGATTAGAGATAGAAATTTGCTTTTTGCGATGTTGCGATGCGATGTTTTTTGATAAAAAAATTTGCGATGCGATGTGCGATGTTTTTAAAAATTAGCGTGCGATGTTGCGATGCGATGTTTTTTGCCAAAAATGGCTGCGTGCGATGCGATGTTTGCGATGCGATACATCGCATCGCTTCTATCTCTAATTGAAACATTTTTGAAAAACAAATTGCGATATTTTAAAAATTTGCGATGCGATGTGCGATGTTTTTAAAAATTTGCGTGCGATGTTGCGATGCGATGTTTTTAGACGAAATTTGCTGCGTGCGATGCGATGTTGCGATGCGATACATCGCATCGCTTCTATCTCTAAATCAGATTGACGCCCAAATTCGGATGTAAATCACAGTGAGGCGTGAATTTACATGTCATCAGGTTGAGGCGTAAATTCACATGTGAGTCAGGTTGAGGCGTGAATCGACATGAGTGAATAATTGACATGAGTGATCCACAAATTTTAACCGAGGATAAGTCCGTGGCAGTGTTTTCAAAAGTCAAGGTCAAGTTCCAAGGTCAAGGTCAAGGTAAAACTGACTTTAAAACTTCAACGTCGTTTTTTCTCGATTTTTAGTAAGAAAATGGGTCTGAATTTTTTTCCTATCCCTAAAGTCAAGATTTTGCGCTGAACAAAACGTACTTTTCAGAATAACGATATAATTTTGCACGATGAGATATAGCCTAAAGTCAGGTAAATCACCTTGATTTTACCTTGACCTTGACTTTCGCTAAAATCAAGGTGATTTTACCTTGACTTTAGGCTATATCTCATCGTGCAAAAATTATATCGTTATTCTGAAAAGTACGTTTTGTTCAGCGCAAAATCTTGACTTTAGGGATAGGAAAAAAATTCAGACCCATTTTCCTTACTAAAAATCGAGAAAAACGACCTTGAAGTTTTTAAAGTCAAGTTTTACCTTGACCTTGACCTTGAACTTGACCTTGACTTTGAAAACACTGGTCCGTGATATTATACTGAGCAGAGGATAAATCCGTGGATAATATCTGCAGCTGTAGATAATTTCATCTGCTATTATTGCTACGGGATGATATCCGCGGATTTTTCTATACGCGGATTTTATCCCTATCCTTGATTTTATCCGCTGATTATTGCTACCGGTCCTGATGTCTAAATCGCGGCACCTGCGTAACTAGCTCTCCTATTCAACTAATTGTAGTTTTTTTCTTGGTTCCTTTTTTGTCATTTTGCTTATTTCTCACCCCTCGTTACAACGTTAGCTCTTCCATCTCGACTTGATTAGCCTACAATTTTTTTTATCAAAGCTTAGCCCCGATATAATGGCACCTCCAGCTGGTCCCCAGAAGCGCCGTTATATCCAGGTTTAGCTGTTTACTGCTTTTTTATAAATTAGCTAAAGAATTGGCGGAACGTAAAAAAATTCAATGTTTCTCGAAATATCCTCATCCTCAATTGAATAAAACTACTTGAACCAAACTGTTCAAACAATTTAATCAACATTTTTAGGCTGGAGGCAGGAAACAAATCAAGCGAAGAATTTTTCTGTGGCTATCTGCCTGAATCGGAAATAGAACGGCGACTTACAAAAGAAGGTGATTTCCTAGTACGAAAAGTTATCAAAGGAGATGAAGTTTGTTATTTGTGCATTCTTATAATTTGTGTCTGCTCTGCGTTTCAGGATACCTATGTTCTTTCTTATATGTGTCAGACCAGGGTCCTGGATGGGGTTCGTCACAGACCAATACATTTTGATGAAGAGAACCGCGTCTACTTCATGACACGCACTGCTTCGACTGTATATCTTCACTGGTAGCCTATCACTGCAACAAAAATCTGAGTGTTGACGAATTTGATGGGAAAATCAAGACAGGGGTCAAACGCGACAGTTGGCAATTGTATCATGCTCAAATCGAGAAGTCAGTATTTCGATGCTCAACAAACTCTTTTAGAAGTTTGGAATTTGCCAAATCTAGCGAAAAATAAATTTTTTAAAGCTCGTTCAACGAATTTTTTCGTGTGGTGTAATCCATGAGGTAATGCCAGTAGAAGCAACAATTTTTCGTTATATCTAGCAAAAATACGCGAAATCCTTCTGATATTTATAATTGATGTTTTTAGTCTTAAAAAGCTTGGAAATGGAGCTTTGGCGAAGTCTGGTTATGCAAGTTACAAGTTGGGTTGTTCAAAGAAATCGAAGTTGCTGTCAAAGTATGCATTGCACCTGAAGAAACACAAGCTGAGGAAAGCGAAAAACTATTTACGGTATATAATTTTCCCCGGACCTTGACATCAAAATTTTAATTCACAGGAAGCGCAGACAATGTGAGACTTATTCATCCGAACATCGTGAAGCTAATTGGAGTCGCTATGTACGAACAGCCAATTAAAATCGCGCTTGAGCTGTGTCCAGGTACATTATGCTGTCCTAAAGTTAATCTGCTTTTTATTGATTCTATGAGTAGGCGGATCCGTTCTCGACTTGTTAGAAAACCACCACAAAAGAGTTGACAGAGGAGCGTCGCCGACATTTAATTTTGGGTGCCGCCAGAGGAATGGCTTACTTAGAACAAGAAATGGTATTTTTTTATTGTTTTGCAAATAAAAAGTAACCAGTGATCGGAGAAGCCGAAGCTAATGGCAAAACCAGAGACAACAATTGAGAGCCAATCTTTGGCCTGCCAAAGTTTTGCTTTGTGTGTTTGTCCTTAGCTTAGGCTTTTAATTTGGCCGAGCCAAATTTCGGCTGACACTTTGGCTTTACGTTTGGCTTTGGCTTTTCCAATCACTGCTTGCAACTTTGTTTTCCAGATAATTCACCGAGATATTGCAGCCCGAAATATTCTCATTGGAGGTAAAGGCGAGCCGAAAATAAGTGACTTTGGACTAAGTATGCTCGGAGTGGATTACAGAGTTAAGAAGCTGCAAAAGGTAATTTTCGTTTGTAAATACAGTTCATCTTTTAAGTGACTTACGACGGTACCGGTCAATTTTCCGCCGCCATAATTCAATTTCTGTTTTCAAGTTAAAGTTTCTTCTGTGAATGACCCTTTCTCCTATTCCCCTTGTTATTTTTACTGCCCTAATATACTGCCCTAACTCAATTTTACTGCCCTAACTCAATCAAGTATGGACTTTCGAATATGTTTAAGGTCATAATTAAGTATTTAGGAATTTCCTGACAGAATTTGCAGTAGAAACTAATGATGAAGAGGCAGATCCTTCCAACTGGAGCTCAACGAAGTTCTTGATGGTAAATTAAATTAAAATGCTCCAATGTATTTTTGTGTGATGTTATTTCCTTAAAGGCATTATTTTTGAGTTCTGGTCAATAAAAAATCGAGTTTCTGGACCACCCGAAATCACCCCATTTTGACCATTTTTCAAGGGATTTAGGTCTGTATTTGGGTGGAAATGGACTAAAAAGGTGCCAATTTCTAACAAAAGGAAGACGTTGAACATAGTTTTGTTGACTGGGGCCTACCGCATAAATAAACTCT
Organism: Ditylenchus dipsaci; assembly: GCA_004194705.1. Classification (NCBI taxonomy): domain Eukaryota; kingdom Metazoa; phylum Nematoda; class Chromadorea; order Rhabditida; family Anguinidae; genus Ditylenchus; species Ditylenchus dipsaci. Next base: position 66,030 of record SADC01000061.1, read on the forward strand.
GGTATGCATACATTTTTATGCATCCAGAGTCACTTTCGAGTGATTTGCGTTTAAGGTATGTGGGTGTGCGTATCTCGACCCCAAGCAACCAAGCCCGAAGGGGGCGCAGGGGGCTTGGTTGGTTAGAGATGCGCGCACTCATTTAGCTTAGACATAATTCCGAGCAAGACTCTTGAACAGAAATGCATTTAGAGACTATTTTTGCCCAGCTCCAGTGACCAAAACATGATAAAACAGGTAAAAAATAGATAGCCAAATTCTATATAGCGAAATATATATAGGGGTTGGCGGCGGAAAATTGGTCGGCGGAAAATTGGTCGGCGGAAAATTTGTCGGCGGAAAATTGGTCGGCGGAAAATTGGTCGGCGGAAAATTGTCCGCGGAAAATTGTCCGCGGAAAATTGGTCGGCGGAAAATTGACATGTACCCACTTACGATTATATCGTGTTCGGCTTGCAGGTATCCTAACCAAAATTTTGGAAAAAAGCAGCGCCCTTTAAAAAAGGCCTCTGTTCGAAAAATGAAATAATCAAAAAGAGAAAAAGGCGCTTTCAGTTTTGAAAAAAATAGAATATAGAAGTATAAAAATTATATACCGTATTCTCTCTAATAGGCGACATGTCGGTTTATTTTTCAACCTTCAAAAATCGTGAAAATTTTGGGTCGAACTCGACATTTTCGGGTGAAAATCCAAAATCGAAAAAGCGGAATCGATAGAGCTCGTGGGAACTAAGAAAACGCAATAAACAGCGATGTAATTTTTTTTCTTCGGACTGAGATACGGTCCCTCAAAGTAGGGGGTGTCGGTTTATTAGAGGGTGTCGGCCTATTAGAGAGAATACGGTAGTCATATTGCCTTTTTTCTCATCTTAAGGAAAAAGGCCAGCCGCCGAAAAAAAGGCAAGTATCTGACCTGATTGCTCGGGAGTCTACCGATTGTTTATTTGGCCTTATTTTAGCCGATTTGTTGTTTCTCGTTTATCGATATGTTGCTTCGGTCTTTGCAATTTTAATATTGTGGCCGAAAACAGATGGATATAGCGGGTGGTAAACTGCAGATGGCGGAGAGGGCCGTGATTTGTATTTCTCCTTATGACATGTGATTGTAGGTCCCTGTACGATATCTGGCTCCTGAAACATTGAAGGAAGGCCATTTTTCGTCAAAGTCAGATGTATTTGCTTTCGGTGTCTATATTTGGGAGGTCTATCAGAATGGCCGACAACCGTGGGAGGATATAGAAGATCACAGAAAGGTAACGTCGGACTTTACCTATAAATTATACACACTTTTTTTAGATTATGAAACTGGTGCGGGGTGGTTCTCGCTTGCAAAATGACAACGATCTTTGCCCACAGGTGTTATGGGAGTTGGCCGAAAATTGTTGGAAGCAAGAACCTTTGCAGCGTCCAAGCTTCTCTGAGATCGTTGCCGAATATGGACGCTGGATGAGATCGACCAAAGCGATGGATTGTGGACGAGAATAAAGAAATTTTTGTTAGGAATTAAGCGTTGAAAAAAAAACTATAATGTAAAAAGCTGAATGTCAATAAATTACTCGCTGTATCAATCGACTAGGGTTTGTTTTTGAGTTATATTTCAATGCTTTTTCAATAGTTCTCGGGAGTATTGATAGTGTTCATGGCGTCCAGCATCCTCTGAATAGTGACAATCCTTAATAGTGACACTCCTGATACATAATACCGCGGTGACAAAACACCGCGGGAAAAACACCGCCGCCTTATTAACTACCTACCGTATTCTCTCTAATAGGCCGACATGTCAGTTTATTTTTCAACCCTTCAAAAATCGTGAAAATTTTGGGTCGAACTCGACATTTTCGGGTGAAAATCCAAAATCGAAAAAGCGGAATCGATAGAGCTCGTGGGAACTAAGAAAACGCAATAAACAGCGATGTAATTTTTTTTCTTCGGACTGAGATACGGTCCCTCAAAGTAGGGGGTGTCGGTTTATTAGAGGGTGTCGGCCTATTAGAGAGAATACGGTATATAATCAATTCTTATATGTCCTACTTGGCTATAACAATATTGAAATTGAGGAGCGAGTATATTTGCACCTGGTTTTGTTTTTTATGTATCACATTCTCTTCCTATATCGTTAAAAATTTGCAGGTCTTATCAAACCCAGTTTCCTACAACATTTTACGTAAGAAAAGGTTGAAGTTGACCAAATTTTTATTTTTCAAGCATGTGGATATCCACTTACCACAGGCTACCCACCCGGGATTTTGGGTTTGAAGTGGTGGAAATTACGATTTCGGTCCTGTTTAAATCGATTCCTTACATGCTTTTACGTCAGGATTTGACTTAGTTTAAATCAGAAAAATTCTGAGTTAATCTCTAAAATTTAGGGTGGTCAGCTAAAATAGTAGCACGACCAATATAGTAGGCAACAAAACCAGGTACTACTGTACTCGCTCCTCGCACGGCGAGAATTCCGCAGGAGACAATTCCGCGACAGATAATTACGCGACAGATAATTACGCGACGGATAATTCAGCGAAATTTCAATTTTTGACGTCCCTGTTAGGAAAAACCTGATTCTGACATTCTGACACATTCTGTCGATTGCATATTTATGGACTTAAAGGGTATGCCCACGCTAAGAGGTAGTGCCCGGGATTCAAATTTTTTTCCTAATCATTGAACTTCTGTACGGATTTTTCAACTTGGTTTCTAACAAAACCATACTAAAATTAAATTCTAGGCCTTGTTTTGTTAGAAACCAAGTTGAAAAATCCGTACAGAAGCTCAATGATTCGGAAAAAAATTTGAATTCCGGGCACCACCTCTTATTAGCGTGGGCATGCCCCTTTAAAAATCTAAGGCTGTACCCGAAATTTAAGCGGCGATTTGCTAAGTGGTCGATTTGCTAAGCGGTCGTTTTGCTAAGAATTTTTTTGCTAAGCGCCCATTTGCTAAGAATTTTTTTGTTAGGCGCCCATTTGCTAAGAATTTTTTTGTTAAGGCGCCCATTTGCTAAGAATTTTTTTGCTAAGGCATTCTTTTCTTAAATCCCGATTTGCTAAGAACTTTTCTACCTTTTTGAACTTTCTCTTTTTCTCAATGTTCTGATAGGGGATTGGACATTTTTCCGACGGACATTTTTTTTGTTTCTTACTGATTTCAACGTGGTATCTAGGTAAATTGATATTTTCAGATTGTGTCCAAACTACCACAAATCATCCTAAACCACCTCAAGTACCCTAAAACCACCCTAAATACCCAAACCAAACCCAAACCTGAAAGATTAAATTTCTTAAAAATAAAAAATAAGCCATTTTTTCTAACTTAAAATTGTGTGGGGAATTGGGTTTGTCAAGCCCAAAGTTGCGATTTTACACACTCCAACTTCAATACCTGGTGTAGGTATCACCTGACCAGGTGGATGCCCACCTGGATGTCTTAAAAATGAAAAAGTTCATTTTAATAAAAAAATCTATTTTTCCAACCAAAAAAAATGTGAATAATTGGACTTGATGAGACCAAAAGTGCGATTTCACCTACCGATCCCAAATCTAGGGTTGAGTACCACCTGGACAGGTTGTTATCCAGGCAACTCAAGAGTAGGGGTATATTTACCCAAATGACCTGAAAGGTCAAACGTTAGTATTTTTATATCTGAAATTACGGTAAAAAATAAAGTGTTTACCCAGGTGGATCCGAACCAGCATCCTCTGCGGTGGCTATCCAAGTGGTCGTCCACTTGGATCAAAAATTTTTTTTACGTTTTCGGTTTCCAAACAATTTTTCTGCACTAATTCGAGCATCCTGAAGATGGTTTGACAGTGTTAAAATCACGTTTTATCAAGAAATTTTTGAGTTATCGTGAATTCTTGATTTTGATAAATCAATTGTTAGCAATAACTCTAAATTTCTCGATAAAACGTGATTTTACCACTGTTCAAACCATCTTCAGCATGCTCGAATTAGTGCAGAAAAATTGTTTTGGAAACCGAAAACGTAAAAAAAAAAATTTTTGATCCAAGTGGACGACCACTTGGATAGCCACTGCCGAGGATGCTGGTTCGAATCCACCTGAGTGCATACCTTTTTTATCATAATTTTGAGTGTTTCCTTGGCGAAGAGGTCCATATACTCATCACCAAGGTTACTGGTTCGAATCCCTCTGGGTGCAATGAGTCCAGAGTAGAGGACCCCGATTAAATTAAACCATTTTTAGAACATTATTTTGGATTGAATCGTTTGGGTTTTAAGGTCTGTACCCCGAAATTGAACCGAACTGAAGAAGTAGGTAGCTTAACAAACAAGATCTTTATCAAAACAACTACTTAGCAAAAAAATTCTTAGCAAAACGACCAATTAGCAAATTGGCGCTTAAATTTTCAATTCTTAGCAAATTGGCGCTTAAATTTTTTTTTCTTAGCAAAACGACGCTTAGCAAATCGACCACTTAGCAAATCGCCGCTTAAATTTCGGGGTACAGCCAAATCTAAAACTCGTACTCAAATTGGAATACTGAATATTTTTCAAATGTTTTTTTGTCGGGTAAAACGGAATTTTGCAGCTAATTCTCGTAATTTTGCAGCAAATATTAGTGAATTTGCGGGAATTCGAATTTCCTAGTCAAAAAATGACTTGGATCGCTCAGAATCCCAGCCCGGAGTGGCCAGAAGCCCCTGAAAGTTAGTTTTTTGGGGGTTTACTAAATGGGGGGGTCAACTTTTTGCGAAAATTCGATTGGGCGGATCAGAATTCCGGTCCGACCGGCTTAATCGCTCAGAATTTCAGGTTTGTGACGGTTTTGAGTGGTTCAGGGCGGAATTCTGAGCGATTAAGCCGGTCGGACCGGAATTCTACTCCGCCCAATCGAATTTTCGCAAAAAGTTTACCCCCCCTTTAGTAAACCCCCAAAAAACCAACTTTCAGGGGCTTCCGACCACTCCGGGCTGAGATTCTGAGCGATCCAAGTCATTTTTGACTAGGAAATTTGAATTCACGCAAAATTCACTAATGTTTGCTGCAAAATTACGAGAATTAGCTGCAAATTACGAGGATTAGCTGCAAAATAACGAGGATTAGCTGCAAAATTCCGTTGTACCCTTTTTGTCTCAAGAGAAATCTGAAATTGGACAGAAATTTAAAGGATAAATCTTTTTTCTGCCCGCTTCTGGCTTTTTTCTGCCCGTTTTTGCTTCTTTCTGCCCGCTTTTTTGAAAATGATCAAAAATAATCCCAATTGGTGATAATTTTTTTTTATTCTTAGCAGCACTAGTATACAAAATTTTCTAAGGAATCCGAATTTGTTTACAGAATTTCTAAAAAGCTCTTAGCTGTCTAGCTTCGGCCACTTTGCCGAATTTAGGCGAAAAAATTTCTTGCATGCAATAAATGGTCACATCTCAGCAGCCAAAAGCTTTTTGGAAATTCTGTAAATAAATTCGGATTCCTTAGGAAATTTTCTATACCAGTGCAGCTCAGAATGAAAAATTATCACAAATTGGGGTTATTTTTGATCACTTTCAAAAAAGCGGCAGAAAGAAGCAAAAACGGGCAGAAAAAAGCCAGAAGCGGGCAGAAAAAAGTCTCGTCCAAATTTAAAATGGATAAATCTTTTTTTTGCCACCTTTCGGCTTTTTTCTGCCACCTTTTACTTTTTTCTGCTACCTTTTTGCTCTTATGTAGCATTATGTCATAATTTTCGAAATTTCACTGCTGAGCAGAGATGGACAAGGTATAAGAAGCTTCGCTCAAGTGTCTACAAGGTGCAGCCATCTCAGCTTTTCAATGGTCTCTACATTTGCAGCTGTTTGAAGGGGATGGAGGATCGCGTGTTTTGCAAGCACTCATTAGTAATTTTTTCAGTTAATTGTTCATTTATAGGGTTGTCGGTTCGGGTACCCGTTTTCGGGTAATTGGAACCGAAACCCGGTTTTTTCGGGTTTCGGGTATCGGTTCGGTCCGGGTACCCGAAAATTTCGGGTTTCGGGTATCGGTTCGGTCCGGGTACCCGAAAATTCGGGTTTCGGGTATCGTTCGGGTATCCGAAAGTCGGAGACACGATTTCAAACAGTGGGATCAAAGATTTACAACAATTTGTTTGCTTGTGTCAGCCTGGGCCGTATTAATAATCGATTTACCCTTACATCAAGTGTGAGTGTGATTTTAGTGTGATTGGGAGGTTCACTGTGATTTTCTGGTGTGAGTGTGAGGTGTGACTGTGATTTTTGAAAACACTGATCTCACTTCACAATCGGCGAGAAAAATTGCAGTGTACCTATTTTGTAGTTTCTTTTTTAATGAAAAGTCAAATCTTTAAATTACTTTGAAGAAATCGTGTTCTGTTATAATTTAACAACAAGATATACTAGCTTCAAGCAAAGGTGTAATTTTTTTTTAAAAACTTACTTTTTGGGTTTTAAGTATGAAGTACGAGCAAAGTACGAGTGAAAACACAAAGGACGAGAAAAAAATGAGGACGAATACGAGTACGAGTCAATTTTAGCCTCGTACTGCGAGGACGAAGACGAGTTCGAGCGAAAAGAAAGAGAAGTACTATGAGTACGAGCGATTTGAAAAAATTGGTACAAGGACGAGTACGAAGTACGGTCCCGAAAATTTTTGATACGAAGTACAAGGACGAGAAATTCGAAAATTCCTAGCACTGGAAACCATAATCTCAGGGCTACATTATGGTGTTAAAACTTTTTGAAAAAGGTGAACATTTTCAATCTAATTACGCAAAGAACATTTGCGCCAAAAAAAGTATTGTCCTTCCAGATATCGTTTGTAAGAATGTTGAAAGTGAGGTAACCGACTTCATAGTTGACCGCGTGTATGCAGGAAGCCTTTTTCTGTAAATTCGATTTTTTCGGATATCGGTTCGGGTACCCGAAAATTTCGGTTCCGGTTCGGGTACCCGAAAGTTTCGGGTTTCGGGTATCGGTTCGGTTCGGGTACCCGAAAGTTTCGGGTTTCGGGTATCGGTTCGGTTCGGGTACCCGAAAATTTCGGTTCCGGTTCGGTTCCTCGGTTCGGGTACCCGGAAATTCCGGGTACCCGACAACCCTATTCATTTATATTGATGCTATCGATATTCTTGAACACTCTCATGTGTGCCAACTAAGGAAAAGTGTATCCGAAGGAGATCACAGACATACCGATTGGGGCAAGCGAAAGAGAGGAAAAACGGAGAGTTAGAGAAGGAGAAGCACTTGTTGTTGATGAGTAAAAAAATTGTTCTTCGTTATTATTGTTTTTCGCGGTTTATGTTGTCAGTTGGGTTTATTTGAATAAAGCACTTTATGAAAGGAAAGCTCTGAAAAAAGAGTAGAGAGAGAATCTTTGAACGATGATATGTGAATAAATTTCCTAGTCATCTTCAAGCTTTCCTGAAACAAAATATGCATAAGCTGAGAAAATATCGAGAATTATGACATAATGCTACATAAGAGCAAAAGGTGGCAAAAAAGCTATAAGGTGGCAGAAATAAGCAAAAGGTGGCAGAAAAAAGTAAAAGGTGGCAGAAAAAGCCTTTTTGACCAAAACTCGAAAAAGGTGGCAGAAAAAAGCTTCGTCCAATTTAAAATGGCTGTAACTAATTTCACCCGCCAAATTACTGATTTACCCGCCGAATTTGAATTTACCCCACCAAATTCAAATTTTTAGTCAAATATTGCAGTAAATTTTGCGGGAATTCAAATTTTATTAGTTAAAAATAACTTGCATCGCCCTGAATCCTACCCGGAATGGCCAGAAGTCCCTGAAAGTTGGTTTTTAGGGGGTTTACTAAAGGGGAGTAAACTTTTTCCAAAAATTCGATTGAGCGGATCAGAATTCTAGTCCGGTGGGCTGAATCGCTCAAAATCCCACCATGAACCATTCTTAACCATCTTAAACCACCCTAAACCACCCGAACCAGTATCTAAATCCCCTAAATCAGTGCTTAGGATGGTTTAAGATGGTTAAGAATGTTTCATGGTGGGATTTTGAGCGATTCATCCCATCGGACTCGAATTCTGATCCGCTCAATCGAATTTTCGGAAAAAGTTTGCTCCCCATTTAGTAAACCCCAAAAACAACTTTCAGGGACTTCTGGCCATTCCGGGTAGGATTCAGGGCGAAGCAAGTTATTTTTAACTATAAAATTTGAATTCCCGCAAAATTTACTGCAATATTTGACTAAAAATTTGAATTTGATGGAGTAAATTCAAATTTGGCGGGGTTATTCAGTAATTTGGCGGGTTAAATGAGTATTTTGCTCAAAATTCAAATTAGGCGGGGTATAAAATTAATTGGCGGAGTAAATCAGTAATTTGGCGGGGTGAAACAATTTGAGCCATTTAAATTTCGAAGATGGTAAATCTGATGGTAATTCAGCCATGCTAAACACGAATCCGGTGTCCGAATCAGGTATTTCCTAACAGTGTTGTCAAAAGTCATAGGCATAACGCCAAAGTCATAGCATAATAGGATCAAAGTCATAATCATAAGCAGAAGTTTTCAAAGTCATAGTCATAATCATTATGTTTATGACTATGGCTTTGAAAAATTATGCTTATGATTATGACTCTGATTATGACTTTCAGTATGACTCTGACTATGACACTGAATAATTCTGTTTATGAGTGTGACTATGACTTTCATTTTCTTTATGACTCGCACTATACCTATAGTTTTACTTATGGCTTTGACTTTATTAGGACTATGATTTTAAGTATGACTTTCATTTTCATTATGACTGTGGCACTGCATAGGCTTTCTTTAACAATCGTGTACTTGTAGGCTCTTCTTCAAATAGAATGTCATTCTCGGTCCAAGGCAGCGGAAAAAAAGCGAAATGGTGGCGCCAATCGCGATCCTGTTTGGAATTTCTTCAGGGAGGAAATTGAATCCAATGGTGTAGTCGTGGTGCGATGCAGAGAGTGTCGCCAAGTAAATTGAGATATTGTTTTTTCTATTTATTTTATTTATCATAGCTTCAAGCATCCTTTAAAGGCCAGCACTTTATCTTATCATTGGAAAGCAAAGCATTCGGAGAAAGAACAGCCTTCTATGAAATTTGGACTATCTGGGACTAACGGAACTTCATGGCTCACATCAAGGAATCCTGCTTCGAAGCAAAGCCGATGAATTGCTGGAAGAATATGGACTTACAGTGCATGACCTTTGCAAGACTGTAACTGATTCGGGAAGTAATACGATAACATCTTTTAAGGACGTCTTGTCATGTGACGTTTTCATTTATAACAAATTAAGATTCGTACCACTTCGATTTAGTTGATCCAACTGTGACTGGTGGAATACGAGCAAGCAGAAGAGGATTTTAGTAGTATGGACAATTATGATCAGTTCGAAAGGGAATGGAGCTTGAGTTATCGTAAGCTCTCATCAAATGTCTGTCGATTTCACTTAAGCAATCTTATTAAGTATGTCTTTTAATATCCGGATCCGTTGTTTCGTCTTAACAAAGCAATTTGAAAACTCAAAAGCTTTCTGGGAGTCACTGAAGCTGCAGCAGCCATATCTGAGATCAAATGATGGGATTTTCCTAGCAAAGAAGGAGTCGAGGTCAGAGTTTTTTGGGGAGGTGGGGGGTTAGATCCAAATTTTTGTTTTTCAGTTTTTACAGCTAGTCTAATTACCAATTGAGCCTTTAAAGTACTGGTCAAACATGCTATGCACGGTTAGTTTCATTGAAAGTGTTCATCTCGTTTTTCAATGTGTCATTTTATTCGTGCTCAGGAGTATCGATCAGCAGATGTGTTAGCTTTGGAAGTTCTGTCTGTGCCGGCTACAAGCGCACCCGTTGAACGAGTGTTTTCTCTGGCAGGGCTAGCAACAAGAAATCAGCGTAACCGAACAATGATTGATCTTCTCAATGCTCAACTGATAGTCTATTGCAATCAATTGGAGGAAAATATCTAAAAACAGAACACCGTTTTGTGTCGTAATTTAGAGCTGTTAAAATCTGTTCTCTGTTTTGGTCAATAAAACTTGTAATGGAAGTTATTAAGGGGTTTATTATGTGAAATGAGCAGAATTTCGGACTGTGTTTTGCAAAAAAAAGTTATAAATTTATAGAGAGAGGCAACGTTCACTAAATGTCATAAAGACAAAACGATTCAGATGTTTTAGGTACGATCTAGGTGACTTGGGTGTCCTCCAGGCGGTTTGGATAAGATTGAAGTGGTTGGGTTCAATTCAGATTGTTTTGCTAATATTTAAATGGTTCGGGTGCCATTAGAGTAATTTTGGTACAATAAAGATGGTTTAAGTACCTACTAGGTCAGCAGAAAAGAGAACATAGTAAATTTAATGCACAAAGATGTGAATATAATAAAAAAGTTCGTCCAATGCAACGAAAAATATCTCACATCTCACAACTGTGATAGTCATAATGAAAATAAAAGTCATAGTCACACTCATAAGCAGAGGTTTTCAATGTCATAGTCATAGGCATACTGAAAGTCATAATCAGAGTCATAATCATAAGCATAATTTTTCAAAGCCATAGTCATAAACATAATGATTATGACTATGAGTTTGAAAAATTCTGCTTATGATTATGACTTTGATCCCTATTATGCCTATGACTTTGGCGTTATGCCTATGACTTTTGACAACACTGTTTCCTAATAGGGACGTCAAAAATTGAAATTTTGCGGAATTGTCTCCCGCGGAATTCTCGCCGTGCCAGCTCCTCAATTTCAATATGGTTATAGCCAAGTAGGACATGTAAGAATCGATTATATAGGTAGTTAACTGTGGCGGCAGTGTTTTATCTCGCAGGGTTTTGTCGTATACTCATTGGAGGTGTCTGTATGTCCTGGTTAGACTGTGCTAACAAACTATTAAATTTTTTGCAGGCTTCTAATACTTCTTCTTGTGCCATTTCACTTTGTTGATTCTGAATCTAGAAATCAATCATACAGTTTAAAACAAAAAGTTATTTTATTACACTCTTTCAAACTGTACAATAAATTATTTTAAATACATACATTAATGTATTTTAACAATGACTCAGATTATTACAGGCAAAGTTATCTCTGCAGCCTGTAAACATATTGGCCTGCACAAATGCAAAATAAAATAAAAGTGCAGTATGCGGTCCTCTTAGTCTACTATTAAGCACCACTTTTAGTAAGTAAATTATTGAGCAAAATTATTGTGTTTGCATATACTAGGCTTGTTCGAGAAGTTCAAGCATAGGTGCTGAGTTCCCTGGAAGCATTTGTTGTGGAAGAAGGTGGGTTGACAGTAATCACATCAGTTTCACTCTCTGTCCATTTGCTAGCGGTAGCTCCGGTGGACGGCAGCAACGCAGCTGATGGCAACTCGAAGTTCTGGAAGTTGTGCCTGTGTCTGTGCCTCCATATGGGGAACAGACTTAGGTAGTTGCGGGGCACAAGCCCTTGCTTGGTTGTGTCTTCTGTTTGCTCACACAACCACCAATACATATCCGGTGTTGGTTTTTGATGATCTTCTAAGTAAATATGATCATCCTCTTCGTCATTCCTCTGAAGCACCCGGAGCTCATCTCCCTCTTGGAAACACAACTCATCCTCGTTTTTGGCTTCATAGGAAAAGGCAGCATAGACCTATAAACTGTGTGAATTAATTTAGTCTGTGTATTATAATCTTACTTTGCCGCCATTGACCACCCCATGCACTTTTCCACCAATTCGATGTATTCAGCTCCAGCCTCATACTCGTGCGTCTCATCAAATAAGTTGGCGGCAGTCTCTGTTTTGGAGATGGTAGTCGCGAACACACAAGCTCCATTTTCAATCAGCTGTTTGAGCATGACCAAGTTGTTGCAGGATGCAGCACAGTGCAAAGGAGACCAGCCGTCTGAGTCCTACAACATGAACAAAACTTTTTTGAGTGGACTTATTTGTTTATATTACTGGCTGATGTGTTTATGAAATTAAAAAAATACCGCCATTTCAAAAACCCGAAAATATTGGCGCCACCCTGTATATTTGAATTGGATTAAAAAGTAAAAATTCCGTACCAAAGCATTCACATCAGCATTGTTGTCGATCAAGAACTTGACTATATCATGGTTGCCAGCACAAATAGCATTATGCAAAGCAGTGATGCCCTCCCATTGGCTACTGAGATGTCGGGAATCTGAGCAAAAAATATTTAGAAATTGAAATTACAGTGTCATAAGCCTACATTTTTTGCCAATTGCACCAGCATTTCATATTCTCCCTCATAGGCCACATCCAAGAATAGCACTACTTGGTCGAAAACCACTCTTCTGTTGTGGTGCTGTTTACCTGGAGTCCGTAGGATGCCTTTGTAGTTGTGGCCAGGTATTCGGCTGTTGCTGCTGCTCAGCTCCTCGAACTAAATTGAAATTAAATTTATGAGATTTTAGTTTTCTTAAACAGTCAAACTCGATAAACAGAAACCCTCTTCAAGTTCATTTCACTTGCCGAGTCCGACACTTTTAGACGATTTTTGGCATCTTTTACCAAACGTGATTCGTCGATCTGGTCACAAAAATTGTAAGGATTACAATTTTACCAGTCATAATCCAAAATCCGGCAGTTTTGCCATATGCCGCACCGATAAACGACACCCTAATTTTGCAAACAGGTGAAGAAATGTCCGTCTATGGAAGTTCAACTGTGTAAGAAAGTTTTTTCCTTTTAGCAGTACGACATAAACTCGCAGCTCATCCAACCCATTTTACGTTTTATTTGTTGTGAAAAAACCAACCGCAGGTTCGTCGCCACTGACAGTTGAGGAGGCTTCATCTGTGGTTGTGCTGCTTGCCTCCTCGTGATTTCCCAACTCAGCCGTATCGATGATTATAAACTCGGATGGCTCATCATCATCCTCCTGTTCAAATAGTTCCTCTCCATCATCTGTGACTTTTTTTTCAGGTTCCTCTTCTGGCATCGATTCTTCAATGATGGTGCACTGCTGCTTATTGGTTTCTTCTCTAGCAGACACATTTCCTACAACTACTTCTTCGGTTGTTTTTAGGTTTTGGTGTTCTTCATCAATTTTCCTCGTGTTTTCAAGCAGGCTGACTTCAACTGACTTCGCGTTTTGATTGATAGCTGATGTTTGTACGCTGCTTACAGTGTAGGTGGCTGCAGCTGTAGTTTCTTCTGTTTTAGAAGGAGAGTGTGGGGCAGCAACTAGAGGAGTATTGCTAGCTGTAGATGGCACATCCAAGAAGTCATCTTCTTCTGGCACATCCACAATTGGCTTGGGTCTTGGCTTTTGGAGTTGGGTTGCTGTAGGAGGCAGAGTGGCACAAGCTGTTGCAATATCAGCGTGCTGATACCGAAGCTTAAAATTAAAATTTTCATGGAATGAGTGTGAAATATACAATTGGCTCGAAAATGGGTTTTTTAGTAACATACCCTTTCGGCAGTGTTGCTGGTGGTGTCAAAACCAGACCTGATAGTAGCAGAGGCTGAAGCATTGGCAGTCGGCTTTCTGGCGGCAATGATATCAGCAAAAGATATGTGTGTTCTACCCTTCTTCTGCTCCTCTACCAAATAACGCCAAATGTTTTCAGACTCGCCACCATTTGGAGTACCTCCCTCAGCTTGGGCCCAGGATCTCCTCTTCATGGCTGTCAGAGAGTCACCTCGAAGACTTAACTGGTCTGGCTTGCCTCTGGCCAATCTCTGTTCATGTGTTTCATCCATACACAAATAGCTGTTTTTTGAGTGATTGCCAATTTCCTGCAAAACAAGTGTCAACATGTAAGCAAAAAAACTGTCGTTGAAAACCTAGAATTGAACAAAAGTCAAAACTTTGACCGCTTGCTCTATTCACCAAGTTTCTGTTACGGATTTCGGCATGCTCTGCCAATACTGATCTTGTTTAAGGTTTTGGTAAAAAGAAAGCCCACCAACCTTGCCAAATGTAGACATTCCAGAGGTAGTAGTTGGCGCAGCAAAGGGTGGAGGAGGTGCCCTGACGGTTTTCTTGTGCTGTTGTTGTTGACTTGGCTCTGGGTGTAGATGATGATTCATGGGCGTCTTGATGAGGCCGCTACTGCAAATGGAATATATTAAGTACGGCACGACAACAACAAAAACATGCCTATTCACTGCTGAATCTACTTGGTCATAGGAGGGCAGTTTCTTCAGCTCGTCCTCAATATTGCTATTTTCTTTTTGGAGATTGGAAAACTGAACATAAATAGTTGAAATTAGAGCTTCTGATAATATTGGCAAACCTGGAATGGTCCTACAGAAGCTTGAGGCCGTTGTTGGAGCTGCTGTGACAGGTTTTTAATTACTGGTGCCAGACTGTTAGGTTTGCAATTCATTTGAAGATTGTTCAACGAAGAAGTGGACGGATTTGTGTTGCTATTCAGATCTCCATTCACTTTCCTTTGCTGGGCGATGGCGGCAGAAGCGGCGGAGGCACGGCGCTGGTATAGTAGGTCGAGCTGAAAAATTGACACGATGAAAAAAGCAATTTGGCAATTATAGAAGAAGCTCAGAAAAAAGTAAGGGAAGTTCCTCCAGCTCACAGTCAGGGTCCTTCCTTGTTAGCCAGAAATATAACTTTAAAAACTAACTACACTATCTTGTTCAGCGTGAAGTTCTGCGCCAGAAGCAACAAAAATCACCGCCCGCCTTTCTCGTGATAGAAAATACTCAGCGCAATTAAACACCAGTCGTTCGAAAATAGTCTAGACAAACCGAAATTTTTTTTTGACTTGAGAAGAAATTCAAAATTTATAAAAAACTGCCTAAAAACAGTTTTCAAATGTCACCCATCCTTCAAAACAACCATGTTTTTTTAGGGGGGGGGCAAATGAACCTTTTCAACTTTATTGTGTGAAAAACCTACTTGTTTTCTGAGGACATCCACCTTATCCACAGCTTTTCTCAGTTGAACATCATCATGAGCATATGCATTCTCCAGTTCTGCCAGCTCCCTTTTCTGTAATTGGTTGTGATGTGCCAGTTGTCGAGCTTCTCGTTGCACAGCCCCCAGCTTAGCCATTTCCCTTTCGTCATGAGCAATGCGGTTCTTGAGGCCAATTACTTGTTGCCCCACATTACCAGTTGATCTCTTGTCGTTGACCGCAGTTCCAATGGTCGAGGAGATGAGTTGCCTGCTATCTTCCATTTCACAAGCATTTGCATCGATTTGGCGTTGTTGAGCGACTGCAGTTTCCATCAGAGAATTGTAGCTGAAAAATTGTGTATTTTAGCAAAGCAAAAGTCTGATTGAATTTAGGCCAGACAGGAAGCAGATGAGCAATTGCCAACAAAATGGCTTGATTGCATAAATTTTTACCAGAAAAAAATATTCGAAAAATTGTAGAATTAGGAGAATTAGAGAATTATTGGAGAATTAGATTGGTAAATTGAAAAAAAAAATTCTAGGAACCTCTAGACACCCGTAATAGCTAGAAATAATCAAAACAAAACCCATCATTGAGATGACTCATCTACAACAACAAATGCATTGATAACTGGTTGAGGCAGCATAATAATTAGTTCACACTTTGGGAGCAATATTATGCAGTTTTTCGTTTTAATTTTTTTGGCCCTATTGAACTTGCCGTAAATTTTTTTGGTATACAACCAACTATTACAAATACTGACTCGTTACACCAACTCATTACACTTTTTTCAAATTTGCAATTTTTTCAAATATGCTCTCGTTTATTGATTCCAAACAAACTATCATATCTATCAAACGAAGTAGATGACATTACTTTTGAACTCTGACCAGGGTGGCCAGATGCAAAATCTTCAAAGCAGGATTTTGATGTCGAAAAGCAGGATTTCGAAACAAAAAAGGGTTACGTGAAAAAAAAATACAGCAAGTTCAAGGTTTTCTCCGAATTTTTTCAACCCATTTCATCAAGTAATCTGGCTCATTTTATATAATGATTGTTTGTTTTTGAAGTCATTTGTCCAGTTCCTATAAATATTCGCGTAAAAATAGCTAAGAAAGCGCCACAGTCGAACTTAAATTTTAGAAACATTAAAATTAAAGTATAATCTTTTTCAAAAACAACAGTTATTAAAGTCACAGATCTCAAAATTTTAAAACTTTTTACCTCATTTTGTGTGTTTGATTGGTTGTGGTAGATGAATCCACAGAGTCACGTCTCCTCTGTTGCTGTATTGGATGGTGGATCAAGGTGGAAGATGAAGCTGATGAAACATTCGGCCTGTGAACCATGTTGGGGTTATGGAGGGTAGGTACTGAG
The DNA here is from genome assembly GCA_004194705.1 of Ditylenchus dipsaci. NCBI lineage: Eukaryota > Metazoa > Nematoda > Chromadorea > Rhabditida > Anguinidae > Ditylenchus > Ditylenchus dipsaci. The sequence continues at coordinate 82,225 of SADC01000061.1, forward strand.
TTGTAATGTGGAAATGTGGTGGTCGCATCAGTCACATTGCTGGGGAAGGTGGTTGTCATGGGAGTGCAGTTTTGATTGAGGCGATTGAACGTGGCATAGTGCTGCTGCTGACCTGAAGAGGACACTTGGGGAGGAGGTTGAGCTATTCGAATTGGCTGTCTCAGTGGTCCAGCACTAGAGGATGACATGGGCGCTGCCATTTGCTAAAAAACAATCATATTTTTTTATATCGATAATATGATAGTAATTTTTTCCAATTAGTCAATAAAAAATAAACTTTTTTTAGCAAACTAAATGTCTTCAAGATCTTAAAAAATTTACTTATAACTCAGACAGATATTTAGAATTAGAAAAGTGTGAAGAATGCAAAAATCAAATTTTTTTGTCTTTTTCTCAAAATTTTTAAGAACAAGTACGAAATCTGACCATGATGTCACCCATCGACTTCTAAATTTTAGTTAAGGTTATCATGATCAGATTAAACAAAAAACGAGAAAATTTGGAATGAAACGAGAATTAAAAAAGGTATCCCTGACTTTGAAATCGTATGTGGTAGGTGTGCATAGTGCCGAAAAAGTTGAGGTGGTAAGCTTTTTTTTGAGGCTTGAGTACTTTAGTCTAGAGTTTAAATCAAATTATTGAACTAGACATTTAAAATTTTACATTATCATTTGTAAACCCAGAACCGAAATTTTTCAGTTAACTGGATTGTTACCCCAGTAAAAAACTTTTTCAAACTGTATTTTGCGCAAACCTAATAGTCGTGGGTTAAGAAACAACTCCACTTATCCTAAATAAGCTGTGGGGGTTTGTAGCTTTAGAAATCAATGTTTTTATTAGTCATTGGTGAATAGGACGCTTTCCCAACTTACGCAGACAATCTAATTTACTATCAACAAAAAGAAGCCAAAATTTACAGGCAAAAAGAAGAATAAAGAGAAAATGCCCTCCAAAACATATCGATTGGTCAGTCAGTGAATGGAAACCAAAAAGAGACTTTAATTCAACCAGCAAGGCCAGCAACAACAAAAGGCAGAAGGTAGTATACAGGTGGAGGGGGCAGTCTCTTCCAAACAGTTTTTCCCCATTCAAATGCCTGCACAGAGCGCAGACATAAGGGGCAGGGGATAAAGATAAGAGTGAAAGTAGGCAAGGTCACTCTGGGCACGATCAGTTGAATAGCCAGGCAAGCGAGCAGGACACAAACTGAGGGAGAGTTTTGTTGGTTCCTGTTATGAAATCAATATAGCAACAGGAAGTTTGATAAGCCATTCGTGCATTGCGTATACTATATATTTCGCACTATAACAGTCAAGGTATTTACTGTATTTTCTTTATTAATTAGCTGCTTTCCAAAAGTCGACCCTCCTCGACTTTGAAGATCCATATCTCGGTCCAGATAGAATATGATCTCAACTCCTATGAGCTGAACCAGTTTTTTTTCTGGATTACGCCCAACAATCTCAAGATAGACTTCAAAATTTTCCGATTTTTGAAAATTAAAAAAAAAAGAAGCCCGGGCTAATGGAACTATGGGAATTGTGTTTTTTAAAAGATTAATCGAACTCAAATCTTCAGATTAACAAGAAATTTTTTTACCTACTCTCTGTTATCAAATAAAATTTTAATAGAAAAAGGGAATTTTTAACAAAAAAAAGAATTTTGCTTTGGAAACAAATTTATCTTACAAACAAGCATTTTTATAATACGGAGGCTCTTCTTCTAATTTCGATCAGCCATAACATTTTCTTGATTTTACTTCGATTAAGAGAACATTTTTTGCAACTGGTGTTTTTGCATGGTCTCAATGTGGTTTAGGCCAGGGTTAAGCCTGGTCTTATTAGTGCTAACATCTCTGAAGATTTTCGTAGAATCTCGAAAATTTGATTTCTACTTGGAGAATAATTCTTTTCCCTGCCCTACAAAGTCCTTTTGAGTATGTATGATGAGCCGTATATGTTCGCATAAATGGAACAACAACAACAGTTAAAGGAAGAAAAGAAGAGACAAAGACTATTAAAAGAGAATGCCCCATGTATAGGTCACCAACCCCCAAATCAGCAGCAGCAGGAAATGAATTATTGTGAGGCTGGCGCCAATACAGTCCACTAATCAAGATACAGAGGGTTTATTGGGGTTATGAATTTAGTAATATAATATAAAGAATATTTGTGAATAGCCCAGCTTTTATTGAAAAACAACAACTTCCTGTGCGATAAGCACCAACTTCTGGAAAATGCAATTGCGCAAATTGTGTTGGAGGTGTTGATGAGTGCTAAACAAAGATTGAAGCCACTTTTCAGACAGACACAACAGCAAATAGAAAGATGCAACAGTTGCTGCGATTTATCTGATTTACTTTGGTCACATTAATTGACTACAATTTGAATGGGTTTCTGCGCACTAACTGAATTTATTGTTTTTTTGGAAGGAGCCAGTAATTCAACTCATTATTACACCTGCATGTTCACTAGATAAAAAGGAAGCTGCATCTTTACCAAATCTTTTATAGAAATAATTATGTGCAAATCTTAGTTTTAACGAAATCTAATGGCTTGTTCACATATTTAGAGCTCGAGTTTGCATCTTGGTAACAATTTACTTCTTTTAGTCAAAGAGGCAAACATTTCAATAATTTTTTAAAGTGATGACACCATCGAGTAACCTCAAGATTCTAGTTTCTAATGAAGTAACATTCGCTGCAATATGCTCGCAAAATATGGCACAAAAAATTAAAAGTATGAAGATCCAAACTTTCTTGAATCTGGACATGATTTAGCTATTACTAAAAGCTAAAAAATGACTTTGTTAAAAAAGTTTAAATAGCCTAGGTTTCTATGCTAAGTAAAAATTGTAGACATGGACCATGTCACATGGGCGGAAAAAATAAAACTGCAAACAAAGTTAGAGGGTTTTTAGTTGTATCTACGATTGCACGCACCATTGGGCGTAATTTTTGGGCAAAACTCTTTTCTACTACCAAAATACTAGTAGCGAAATTTCCATTCTGTAAGCTTTTATCCTTTTAATTCTAACTTGTACAAAAATTTGTTTTAAATTTTCTAGCGTGTAATCCTGTTCAATAAGTTATCTTTCTTCAGTAATAAAAAATTAGAGGTTTAGGGGTTTGAATAGAAGTACTTGGTCTAAAAAGTTACTTCATCCAAAGACCGAAATCTTTCGTTTTTTTAAATGTTTTACAGAAATTTGAGGGCTACCAGACAATTTCTAATATTTTTCGGTAAATTCGGGACAAAACAACCGAATTTACCGAAAAATATTAGAAAATGTCGCGCGACAAATTCTAAAAATATTAGAAATTGTCTGGTAGCCAAATTTGAGTACTTGTTAGACAGCTGAGATTCAAGGCTACACTTTCATGTGTCAAATGGAAAAAGTATCAGTTCAAAAAAGCTTTTCTTTGCAAAGGGAATTTCGATACTAGAAAAGAGTATTTCTAGATATAAACCCCACCCTTCTTTTTTCGCCCTCTCACTCGAAAATGGACATAATTTTTTGAATGTAACACAAATTTTCCACTTAGATTCATCTTGTAGCTAAGAAATAGAGTAACAAAATGAGGTATTGATCGAGCATAGACTATTTTGAAAATGTGGATAAAATAAAACACTCTGGAGCCGCACCCCTGCGGCACTTATGGGGCTGCGGCTCCAAAATGCAGATCCGTTTGTCTTTACCCACATTTTTCACATCATATGTAGCTCGAGAACAACTTATGTTGCAGCCATGTTCCTTAGCTACAGGAACATACTATCAGCAACTTTTTTAAAATAAAGAACAAAGCTTTGGCTATTTTGAGTGAGGGCTATGAAAAAAGCGATATTCATTGTGCCTTTACCTTACATCTAGTTTTCGAAACCTTTTTCAACTTTTTTTGTTTTTCTAACTTTGCCTGTGTTCACTTGGTCATCCAACCAGACAACAACTGCAATCGATAAAAAGGCAAACGATATTTTTGAGCGAAAAAAATTATCTGCTCAAAGAATAAAAAAGTACAAATTCCAACCAGGCATAGCGAAAAAAAAGAAGGGGATTTTTTTAGTTTGAACGTTCTAAAAAGTGCAGTCATTAATTTTGGCTTTGATCTTTGTTACTAAAACAGAAGGGAGGGGGCAACTGTTCAGCTAAATAAGTAAATTTCGAAGTTTGAAAAAGGTGTGACTTTGCAGCCAACTATCAGTAAAAAAGTATATAGTGCAAAAAATTTTCGAGGAATGTGATGGAATGCCTGCTTACCCTAATATGAGTGTAGTGGAATTTCCTGGGCGGTTTCCTGGGAGGAGCATCAGGACCTGCAGAGCTGCTGGCTGCGGTGGTCACTGAACACAGGGATATCGAGGACAAGGAAGTGTTGGAAGCAGATATCTGGCTTGTGGACTCAATGGACTGGCCATCCTGCTCCACCTGCTCCTCAGGTTGCACAATCAACGGTCTGTGCAAATTGGCCACAATAGCCATGGCGCACACACACCAAATTTCTAGTTAATAGAAATAATTTACCCTAAATTACAGACTTTTGCACACAACTGACCACGAACAACAATTAAATATATATACTGTATTTCCTCTAATCGCTTGACATGTCCCAATTGCTCAACACCCCTTACTTTGAGGACCTATGTCTCAGGCCAGAGAAATTATTTTGCAAAGCTGTTTATTGCATTTTCTTAACTCCCACGAGCTCTACCGATTCCACTTTTAACATTTTGAATTTAACCCAAAATCTTGAAATCGACTTAAAATTTTTCTGATTTTCGGGGTTTGAAAAATAGCTCGACTGTCGAGCAATTAGAGGAAATACGGTAGTTTATTTACAATATGCATATGTACAAATGTCGAGTATTTGAAAACGAAATGTGCAAAACAGTCGGTAGAATCGCTAAAAAGAAAGATTGCATGTTAAATTCCTCACCCTGACAATTTTTCAAATTTCATTTTTGAAAAGTTTTTATCCACTTACGTAGTTTACTTTTTTTATCGCAACCACAAATAATCAATCAAAGAGTGGATGTAGGTGCTCAAGACCCATCTATGAACTAAACAAAGAGTAGAAAGCAAATTGCTTTTCCTGATCCTCTCCGTCTCCACTCAAGAACACCCAAAACGAGAGGGCTAGAAGAAGGGGTGGGGGCACTTCAAAAGCTACAAAAACAACTTTTTGGGAATAACCGGATGAGCCTCTAGAATTTGATTAGGAGGGACAAACAAAATTGACTATAAACACATATTTGAAATGTCTTATTGAAATGGTTGAGTGAAAAGTCTTCTATCCCAATGCCCCTTTTTAAAAAAAACAACTATTTAGTAGGAGGAGGACAACAATTAAAAGAGTGGCATAGGGGAGCAAGGTCAGTAGCAGAAGCAAAGTGTCTCTTTTTCTGGCGACTACTCGATCAATAATAACTTATTTCCCAGGGAATTGCACCAAAAGGATTTGGAATAGAGAGATTAAAGTAGGCAAACTAAATGGAAACATATTTTTTTTCTGTTATAAAGAATAGTTTTATTTTATGATGGAAAAAATTGTTGATTGATTTTTGTTGTTCGAGTCTGGAAACCAGACTCTGGATAAAATAAATATGAAAAGCTGTTAAGGAGAGCACTGTTGTGTCTATAGAAACACCTCTCAGTTTCCGTTGTCCATTTCCTAACCTGCTTTTGCCAATTTAGGAATTGGAAATTTATTTCGGTTAAAAAATTACAAGCATGCCAAATAAAAGGGTCGATCTAACTGTTTACTGCATACTGCACTATTTTAAAAAGTTGGTTCTACGTTTGAGAAGCTGGTTTTGTAATTATGAGCCCATATGATAAGAGCGGAATAGTAGTATTATGGGGATCGGTTTTTTTACGCTAGGGTTGTAGAATTTTTTGTGCTGAGTAATTTTGACTTATAAACCTGAGGTCCATTTCTTGTTCAAAAAAAAGTTAAAGGTCATTAAAAGTTGACATGCAAACACAGCTGCCCAGAATTGACTGTTTTTTTAATCCCACTTTTCTTGTCAATATAATTTCTTGATCCAATCAAGTTCATAAGCTTAAGAATGACATATAATGTGTTTGCGAGTCATGTAAAATTTTTGACGCTACTAGTTTCTGATCAAAAATCTGCAACTTTTAGAGAGAAAAAATTTTTCTGATTTTTTTGATTATCAAAATGTCTTTCTAAATCCAAATCTCAAATCGACCATTGTCCGATTGGATCAGTGGACTTTATTCGGTTTAGGGGGGGGGGCACTTCTTTTTTCGACCATTTTTATACTATGATCGAGTTAATTATGGTGATCGAATTGACCATAATAACCTCAATCAGTATGATTTTTACAATATCTACTAAACCATTATCAAAATTATTATGTTAAACACAAATCACAATCAGCATGTAAAAATTTGAAAAAAATATAGTGAAAAATCAGTGGCTCCCATAAACCGAATAAGGTACTCAGTTAAATTTCTAAGATCAATCCAACTGGTTACCACGGTACTATCGCGAATAAAGTTATTCAAAACAAAGACTGATTTCATCTCTCTATAAAAAGCACAGACAAAATAAATTTCAACTAGTGAAAATTGTTTATGCCAGGCTTTATTGCTGCACCTCTCCCAATATGGTCTGTTTAAAAGACAAAATAATATATAAACAAACGAAAATGAGTCAATATGGGGCTTAGATTAGATTCTTCCCTTCTTTTTCTTATTACTTTGGTGTGGGTGGGGATGTCGACCACCAAACAAATGCCTGTTTCTGATTTGACTATGAAGGTGGGTGCCTATCTTTGTGCATCTTTGCGGTGATGAAGGTGTCTGAGAGAAAGGCTTGTAAATAAGGGAAAGTGACAGGTTGGGTCACCTAAACGACTGCTTTTGTGCCGCTTGAACACCTTTGTGAATGACAGAGTGATGATGGTGTTATGGATTGGTTGGTGTTGCTTGACCAATAATTATTGATTGCAGCTAACTTTTTGGAAAAACAATGTAGATTTCTGCATTTTACAGGTTAATTCCTCTCTATTTTCAAGAAAATAAAAAGTCAGAATATCAAATTGATTAAAATGGTGTTTTGGTATGTTTCGGTGAATTGTAATTGAGTGAAAAAGTCTGGCGATCATTTTGAGTATATGGCTTTTTAGAAAAATAAATAAAATATTTCTAAATCAAATCAATTTCTGATCATTTCGGCTTAAAGTTTCAAAGCTTAAAGGAAAGCTTATCGGTCCAAACCTTTTGCTATATTTTTCCCGGATTTTTTTGATACAGTCAAACCTCGGTTATCCGGCACCGTGAGGCCGGTCCCCAGGGTTGCCGTATGACCGAGATTTGACTGTGCTTGACTTTGGAATCCATGCATACCATTCCAGATGACGGTCCAAACTTTTTGCTAGATAAAATAATAGAAAAAAGTATACAAAAGTTCAATGTGCCAGTATAGTAGGAAATTGGCGTTCTTGGTGTCAATCGATTTCTTAGAGTCTCCTCTATCATAGGAAAACAAAATATCGGCGATATGACAAAACTAAAAAAGATATGACTAAAATGGACAATCCTGTGTTCACAGACACACTATTAAAAAGTTATAAAAAAAGTTGTTCGTCGTTTTGTCTTCAATCTAACTTCTGGTCATTCGTTTATAAAAAGAGAGGGCAGAGAGGTGGCCAAGGCAAAAGAACTATGTAGTAGTGAAGCAGTTGATTGGTTAGCAATGAACATAGCAATCACCCTTCCCCTGCTACTAATATACACATTCCTTCACACTCCCACAAATCACTCAAAAACACACACAACTTGTACCAATCCAACTTTTAAAAGTTGCCAAACCCATCACACATTTCTATGATCTACTTTTTTAGTATCTCCAGAAAAAAATAATGCAAATGGTCAAAGAGAGAGCAGAGGAAGAGTCTATCCACCTTCGTGGACTACTTTGCTGGTCTAAATTGGTCATGCATGATTACAAATAGAGAACTGCGATTGTCTGTATTTCCGGAAAGAGCAATTTAGACATTGACTCTGCAAAGTCCAAATATCGAAATATTTTACCATCACGGCTCAATTATTTTACCTTTATTAGCGATTAAGCGGAAGTGAAAACACAACTTTTTCGAAAAAAGAACATTTGAATAAAAAAGAAATTTTTCCAATTTTTAGGTCAAAATACTATTTTACAAGGGTTAGCAGACATTTTTCCGACAGACAATACCTAAGTTCTGACAAAAAAATTCGCGCTTAGCGTGCTCGATTTACTTGGAAACAACTCTTTAAAAATTCAAACTTGGCTGTACATTTTTAAATTCCTTTCGATACGGAAATTATTCAAATTTAGTCTGGATTTTAACGATCAATCTCATGACCTTCATAAAAGCAGGCATATGTCCGTCTTAAAACGCGAATTTTTCAACTTTTTTCAACGAAAGCTGAAATTCTGGGGAACACGGTGGACTTACCCGCAAAAATACTTTCTATTTCTACGACCCATTTGGGCCTCCGAAGTCAAAAAAGCGTTACCCACTCATCCACACATGCCAAATACTATATAAGATTCAGCCCTTTTTCCATTTTGAGGGTTTAAACTATTTTGGCGCAAAAGTTTTTTTTTAAAGTAAAAAAATTGGATCTTCAAAATTTACAAGTTTCCATCAAAAGAACCATTTCAACCTCTGGCATAAAATAAATAAATTTTTATTCCAAAAACTAAGCTAGAAAAGTTAGAGTCTCACAAAAAATCTTGTTTTGGCCAAGTGAAATACACTTGTTGTTTTTATTTTCAATGAAAACAATAAAATATGAGAAGGAGGAAAAGCCATCTGGCACACCCACATCACTAATAGTGGGGGTAGGTAGGTGTGCATCCGCATACAGTTTGCCCTTTATTCTGTCTAATTCTGTGAGGGAATTTCCTAAAAGCAAATTAGATGATGACTAATAATCTTACTGTTGCTTCTTCTCCCCTCTTTACATCCACTGTTGCTGTTCACGTAAAACAGAACTCGCCATTTTATAGTTTTTTGATTGATTTTAAAAACCAGACATATATCATTTGAGTTGCGGAGAGAAGTGCTTACAATATTAGTAGTTCAGATATAGTGCGCCAATTTTTCGACCGATTTTTTTAAAATCTATGTTTGATGTGGTAATTATAGATTTTTCTGCTTAATATGATAAAAAAGCAGCATTTGTAAACAGTTTCTGAAAAAAATTAAACTTTTCTCAAAAAAATTGACTTAATTTATTATTTTGTATTGGAAACAGGAACAGTTCTTTTTGCTTAATCTTTAAAGAGAACAATAGTAGCAGCAGTAATAAGAGATGCTATCTTTTATGCAGAGTCCGGATCTATATATTTTAATAAAATTCAATTTCTAGGTTCTAGGAACATTGAAAAAATTTGATCAAAATTCCATTTTTATCAGTATTTATAAGGTTTGAGGCACTGAAAAACCTAAATATAGGTTATATTTAGGTTTTGGAAATTAAAAAAAACCACATTAGGTTGGCTCTTTCCCGAACTTTTCCCACAATATTATATTTATTTTAAGATGGCTAAATTCAAGAATAAAAATCTCGGGGCGTAATCGTTACGCCAATGAGATCTTCTCGCCTTTTATTTCTTTGTCAGACAAATTACCACTCTTTTTAGAGCCAGTGAGATGAGCTACAAAATAAGTTTACCTGACAAAGAAATAAGATTACCTCAGAAAAGAAGCTATTGGCGAAAAAATGCCATTGGTGAAACGATTAGGCCACGAAATCTCGCGATAAAAATCTTATTCTCATAGAGGTTTCCATATAAAATCGGAAATCTGCTATTCAAGGGGCTATTGAATGCACAAATATCTAATAAATGATGGAATTTTAGTGATACATCCTTTAGCAGTAGAATATTATTAAAATATTATCTCAAAGTGATAACAGTGAAAACAAAGAAAAAGATATTATTTGTAAATTTTTCTGCGAAAAACGAGCTTTGTTTAAAAAAAACACCTATTTTCGTTTCATCTTTTTCCCAATCAAACAGTTCTACATCAACATATTGAGTTAATAATTAAAAAGAGCTTAGCAGACCGCTCCAGTTTGTCCCCCTTTGTTCACCTTACAATCCATACCCACACCAACCATTCCCTCCTCATCAACCAAAAGGTATAATCGGCCTGTTTAAGACGACTAAAAGAGGGGGAATATGGTCTATGCACCACCAAATTTACACATTTTCTCCACAACTAGAGGTGATCTTCGCGAAAAAAAGGGATAAAAAACAAATTATGTATTCCAAACAGTGATGATGGTGCAGTTGGGTTGCAGATGCAAACCATCCCTGCATATTGCCCAATTTACATGTTCAAACGGATGTTTGTCAGACAGCTTTGGATAATCCAATCAGGGACCCCCACTTATGTGTGCTGAGGATGAAGGCTGTGCAAAATTAATTTTAATTTCTGGGCTGCATATATTTAGTGGTAGTGGTACTTACATCAAAATGACAAAATATATCAGTTATTTTTATTTCCAAACTTGCTTTCCAGTTTAATTCCAATCTTAATCTTTATATCCACAAAATAAGTTAAGATGGAAAAACACTGATTATGTTTCCCTTCAAATTCCTGATTTCTTTCAAGATTTAACGGTTTTGAGTGTGTATAAACAAAAAAACTATTGGGAATACCATTACTGGAGGTTTTTTTGATAATTGAAAAATAAACGATAACTAGATGCTAAAAAAAACACCGAAAAAAGGAATGTTTTCTGCCAAAACTTTTCCAATCCGCAGACGAATTTTCAAATAGATAAGTGCAGGTTTCACAGAACGCATGTCCTTGCAGAAAAACAAACATGGGAACAAGCCAATGTTAAAAATCAGCAGTGAGTTAATAAATCCAAGCACAACAAGTGCAGGCTTCACTCATACCAAGTGCGCATTAAATGAGCAGCCATTCTTTGGCCACCGAAAATATTTTAAAGACCGCAATTAAGATACAATTTGGTTTGAAATCCTTGAGATATAACAAGGTAGATGAGGAAATAAATAAGCAAGGAAAGTAATATTGTCTATTGCAAACATAAATGCAACCAACCTTGAGGTGTTTGACATTGTGGATGGGCAACGCTTGCACAGTGTCAGTAGATTGGATAAGTGACACCATGGAAGACTCAGAGTTTTTCCTGCAATTACGGTTCACCGTTTAATTTTTCAAATAAATAATAGTTATGATTAAAGGATTATTTACCGTTTTAATAGATACAGAATAAGTTTAAAACCAAGGGTTAGATGCAAATTTTGAAAAGGAGATAATGTGGGCCAAGTCACTGGAAATCGGATTAAGTTCAAGTTAGGCCACGATTCTGAGTGAAATAACAGTAAAAATGTCAAAAAATTGGTGCAGTTTGCGTTGTCCCGATTTGCTCCTTTCCCAAATTTTTCATTACAACTTTTTTTAAAAAGTACATCGATCACCTCTGTTTTAAATAAAGTGCTTGAAGAACCATGTTCACGCGTTCTAAATTTCCACAGCCAATTCATAATTCCACCGCCAATCATTTGATTTCTGTACGAATTTTTCGATTTAAAGACCTAGAATTTAATTTCAGGTTTATTTGTGTTAGGAAACCCTATCAAAAAATCCGTACAGAAATCCAGTGATTACGAAAAAGGTTTGAATTGGCGGGAAGACAATTTAGAACGCGTGAAAATGGTTCTTTAATTCTCTCACAGTCAAAACTTCATACAACGTACTTAGGGAGCCGCAAAAAAGTTACGTTATACACCGTTTGGTTTTTATTGAGTTTTTAAAGTTTTCGCTATATAGAAGGGTTCTCCTCGCAAAATTTCGAAATAAAGTACATTGTGCCAAACAAAGTACAATTTAGTCATTATTAGCCAAAAAGGCCATTTCATCCAGTGCTTGTTTAGTTTTGTTCACCAAAAATGAATATTTTGATGTGAAATCTCGAAATTTCTAGAGATTTAGGGTGCCAAATAAAGTAAAAAATTTATAAATAAAGTATAGATGAAAGCCCTGCTATATAGAGTTTTCTACTGGCCTGCGACCTCAACGACATTATTGCAGGAAATAATCTAAGGAACTCATAATTTTGGTGTTAGTAACCTTTGTTGAGGTGGAAATATTCTTTGATTAGATTGCCAAAGACGAGTGCTCGGACTTTTAGACATGTCTCTTTGCGGCTGCTGCTGCTGGTTGTGGTGTTGCAGCATAGAGGAATAAGTAGACATACTGCCGTTCAATATCCTACCGCTGCTCCTGCAAACAATATTTCAATTAACAAAATATACATTAAGAACCCAGGTTAAATAAAATGGCAATTTAAATGAAGAAAGTGTAAATCAAGTATAGGGTTGTCGGCCAGCCGGCCGAATTTCGGCTTATGTACATTTTGTCAAACAAAGTACAATTAAATCATGGCTATATAAAGTCATGGCTATAAAGTTGTATACCTTTTGTACTCAAAGTCAGGATTGTCTGAGCGCTAACACAAAGAGTGTGCACACTTTTTGTGTCACACTGTGACACTTCAATGCTTTTTGAGTCATTTAAGAGAAAGAATCGTAAAAGTCAGCTAAAAACCACCGTCTTTGAGATAATTACCGGCGCCTCATAAGCGCCGGCAAAGCACCGGCTCTTAAAGAAGCATACCAGCGCGTTACACTGCAATAAGGCGAGGATCAACAATTCATTTCTCTATTGACTATTTTCTATATGCGTTTTACCTGATCCGACAAAAGTTTTCTGTCTACTTTTTCAAAATTAGGATATGGTCAAAGTTATTAGATTTAAGTTGAAACAAGTGAAAACACGGACAATTTTTAAAAAATTGCTGGTCCCCGCCTTAATTTGCAGTGTAACGCGCTGGTATATCTCTTCAAGGCACCGGCGCTTAGCCGGCGCTCCGCCGGCTAAGCACCGGCGTTAACAATTCTGCTCAAAGTAATCACTCGAATCTAGCAACCATTTTGGTAGTAAAAATCTATAAAATAATATAAAAAATTCATAAATAAGCAAAATCAAGTCAAGTAACAGAGTTTTGCAGAGATTAGGTCACGTAAAACACTGTTATGTGACTTGGTTTTGTCGGTATTGAATTTGTTTACGAACTTTTTAAGTTTTAATACCGCCTCAATGGCCCAGTTTTACTAGGAAGTCATACATGCCGTACAAGAATATGCAATAAAAAAATTGACGTGATAAGCTTCTCAAAATGACACCCTGGGAGGGTCCCTAATCAGCAATAAGTACGCAAAACCAAATCGAAAAATTAAGAGCAAATATGAACGTGCACGCATCACAGTTTTTTGGATAAAGTGGCGATTTCACATTAGTGGTAAGTAGCCGACTAAGGCCTAGAAATATATTAATTGACCAATTGGGAGTGTAAATTGGTCATTTTGATATGCATGAGTAACATCTCAAAATAATAAGTGGATTTCAATGAAATGTCTCTAATTTAAAGCATCATAAAACCGGTCAATGCAAGCTAATAGGCTGGTGTACTTTTTTTACCTCAATGTTTGTAGTCTTGTGACAGTTCTGATTCGTTAGTCTAGCCCTAAAATTTGCAGCGATTTCGATTTTGCCAGTGAGAAAAAACGCAGTTTTGCCATTTAAACCCACAATTCTGAATTTAACATACACAGAAATCCAGAAAGAATTTAAAATAGCTAAAATAAAAATAGCTGCATTATTATAGATAAGTCAGCTTTTGGGTCCAAACACTTGTGAGCTTATTTTGAGAAGTTGACTAGCATTTTCACATCTTTAAGCGATCACAATTTACTTAAGGGATAAGATTAAACAATATCTTAGCACCGAGACTCAACTGTGGCAATAAGTGAAATAGCTGAAAAGTTCATATGCCACTCAAAAAACAACTATTTTTTATGCTTGCTTTAGTGAAAGGCATGGGTATTCAGGTGAGAAGTATATCAGCAAGGGCAACAAACACCAATAAAAGTGTGAATTGCTGCGCAGTTTTCTCTTCTTCTTGTTCGCTTGTTGTTGTTGTCTGACCCCATTCTCTTTGCAGCAAAAGAAGAAGACAGCCACAATGAAAGCGACGACGACCATGACTGTGCTAGGATTGTCTTTGAAGTAGTAGGGGCATGAGTGAGGAGGAGCAGCAGCTTAGCCCTTAGCAAGGGTGGGAAATTGACCACTTGAGTGGGGGTGGTCAGTCAAAGCAGCAATTGTTTTGAAGGCGATACAAAGGTCACTACTCGAAAGCTTTTCCTAATTTAAATTTTTTGGATTAGAACACTGTTACTCTTATTGGCACTAGTGGCAGCATGGGTTCCAAATCTAGGTTTGCGTTATTTACAGCAAGTGAGCTCAACTTCTATACTATCCATAGCCGATTTTCTGTAACTTTCGCCAACTGTAAAATTTGGTGTATGGCTAGGATGGGTTTTTAAAGAGAATCCCCGGTGCAAATATTTTCAAGGTTCCGAAACCGATACTAATTAAAGCATACTGATAATAGTTTGATGACAGCGAAAAGATTTTTTTTTTATTAAAATCCACTTCAAATTTTGGTAAAACACAGGTGCAGATAAATCACAAACAAAAAATTTATAGTGAAAATGACCGAGAGTTCAAGTCAATTAAAGTGGTGTTTGGGGTCTATTCGTTAAAAAAATATACAGAATATGGAAAAAAATGTGATGATAAGCCGATGCTAGCACAAAATAAACGTACCGTATTTGCCTGAATAAACGCCCCCCCCCCCCTCTCCTTAAATAAAAAAGTCATTTATTCACTTGGGTGGCGCATTTTGTAAATTTTTGTAAATCGTGTTTTAACGACTCCTAAGTAATTTTTATGCGCTTGAAACGATAAAATAGCTGTTTTCTTACACTTTTCCACATGAAAACCCAATTTTTGGAAAAAAAATTTTGACCAAAATTTTGACTTTTTGACTTGGGGGACCAAGGCAAATCAAGTTTTCTGGTCAAATTTCGGTCAAACTTTTTTCCCAAAAATTGTTTTTTTATGTGGAAAAGTGTAAGGAAACAGCTATTTTATCGTTTTAAGCACATAAAAATTGCTTAGGAGTCGTTTAAACACGATTCACAAAAATTTACAAAATGCGCCCCACCTCCCCCCCCTCCCCCAAGTGAACAAGTACCAAAAAACGTGTTTATGGAATACTGTCAAGCAAGTTTTAAATAATCTTGTAGTTCATCTAACTGCATACAAAATAGTTAGTAATCTTCAAAAGGGGTCAAAAACACAATGCTAAGAACGCGATTTCGAACGCCAGGGGGTCTTTCATTAGAGTAAATACGGTATTAGTTCGAGTCCGAGCATTGGATTTTATTTTTATAAACGTATGTTAACTATACAAATTATTAGTACTGCGATTAGTATAGACAAACTTATTGATCCAGCCCAAAATACATTCTCTCAAACATTCTGATCTTGATAAAATAGAGAGGTTTGGAAGTGAGTAGTTCCGTGTTTTGCAGTCTTAAACGTGCTGTATTATTATTCCTGCATTCCAATAAAAAATTATTAGAGAGTAGAAGAATATCAGGTGAGAGGGAAATTGTCTCTTCCCTTTTCTATATTAAAAGTGAAATTGGTAGCGAAGAGAGGAGGGGGACTCAAGTAAGGTTAAATCAAACAAAACACTGGACTACTTCAAGGAGTAGTTTTGGGATAAATATTTAAAGAATGGTGCTTGTATTTTTGATTAAAGTGAATGTCTTTGATTTAGTGAAAATACATATAAAATACCTAATTATGAAACACAACAAACCCTATTTTCAAAATGAGGTCGCTCTATAGCGGGAACTGCGTATCTTATTCTCAAAACAGTTTTTATTTTTAGAAACGACTGGTAAAATCGGAATCCTTACGATATATTGGAGGTTTGAGTTTACAATGTCCCCCCCCACGGGAGTGATCAGATGGAGGAGATAACATCATATTCGTGTTTCTCGACCACGATTTCATGAGAAAGCCGGCTGTTTTTTTGATTCTGAGAAAAAAATTAGAATTACAGGGGGGTATCATGGTTTTTTAGTCAAAATTTGAAAAATTTAAATTAACGCCTTTTGAATTTTAAAGGGATTGAGGGCTGTATTGGGAGGGGAAGGGAATAAAAGAGGGCCAATAATCATAGAGGGCCCACTAACAAGAGGATGTTGAACATAGCTTTGAATACTGGGGCTACCGCATAAATAAACTCTGGTATGCATGCTTTTTCATGCATCCAGAGTCACTTTCGAGTGATTTGTGTCTAAGGTGTGCATGCTTGGAGTTGACACTCCAACTTTAAAATTTTGTTGTGTCTTGTGTCTAACTCTTGATCAAAAAATGCGTATAGAGTCTCTTTTTGCCACGGCCCAGTTGAAAAACATGGTGAGGCAGTCGAAGAATACAGATACCGTATTCTCTCTAATAGGCCGACACCCTCTAATAAACCGACACCCCCTACTTTGAGGGACCGTATCTCAGTCCGAAGAAAAAAAATTACATCGCTGTTTATTGCGTTTTCTTAGTTCCCACGAGCTCTATCGATTCCGCTTTTTCGATTTTGGATTTTCACCCGAAAATGTCGAGTTCGACCCAAAATTTTCACGATTTTTGAAGGGTTGAAAAATAAACCGACATGTCGGCCTATTAGAGAGAATACGGTATTTACTTTTCCATTGTTCTGCCATAAAAGTGGCCCCTTTTATTCCGTTCCCCTCCCAATACAGCCCTTAATTCCTTTAAAATTCAAAAGGCGCGAATTTAAATTTTTCAAATTTTGACTAAAAACCCATGATACCCCCCCCCCCCCCTGTAATTCTAATTTTTTTTCTCAGAATCAAAAAAACAGCCGGCTTTCTCATGAAATCGGGTCAAGAAACACGAATATGATGTTATCTCCTCCATCTGACCACTCCCCGTGGGGGGGGGGGGGTATTGTAAACTGCAACCATATTAGATTAGACTTGCGGATTAATTTCGGCAAAAATATCCGAAAATTAAAGAAAAAATTGGAGCATAGATGGCAACAAACTTGAGAAGGTGGCGTTTTAGAAAAATAAATATTAGTATTCTTGTTCGACTGGTCTTCCTTGCACTGTTGCAGATGCGGAAAAAATCATGGATTCACGGAGCATGTCCCACGGAAGTTTGAAAGCTTGCTTGATCTGTTTCTTGGACTGTGAACAATAAACTTTTGCTTCGATGTACCGTATTTCCTCTAATTAGCCCACCCCTCTAATAAAGCCACCCCCTCGACTTTGAGGGTCTGTATCTCGGGGCAGGGTCAATATTTTTTTAATATTTTTATTGCGTTTTCTTAGTTCGCGCGAGACCTACCGATATCACTTTTCAGATTTACAATTTTCAACAGAAAAACTCGAAATCGAATTCAAATTTTTCCGATTTTCGGGTGATTGAAAAATGAACCCACCGGTGGGCTAATTAGAGGAAATAGTATCCCCAGAGCCCCACTTTGCAAGGCATCAGATCAGGCGTGGCCATCCATCGCCCTATTAAAGGACCATCGCCGTTGATGACAATGGCAATATCGAGTTTTTGGGGACAGCCAGAAAAGCGGAAAATGTTTTTTCGGGTTATTTTTTTATTTTCATTTAAAAAATTAATTAACATTCTGAACAACATTGAATGCCATTCGAAACAAGCTAACTTTTTCTAGTTTGAAGAAAATGGATGAAATTTTACTGATTTCAGAAAAATCAGTAACATCATTTATTCAGTGACATTGTTTTCATGGGTGAGTCAAACTTTCCATACAACTGTTCATTACATAGATGAAACATATATAAAGTGGTTTTAAAATTAAGGGCGTTTTTTCAAACATGAACAAAGTTTGATTTCGAGTTTAGCGCTTCAGCAACATCTTTCCAGCATGTTGTATCGCAGCTCAAGAGCTACAAAGATCACGTTACAGAATGACTTTAAAAATGTGAGTGTTGAGATATGGCCTTTCAGAAAAAATCGATTTCTTTGAAAAATGACAGGAATCAGAAAAACTTGGAAAAACTTGGATTTTGTAGCTCTTGAACTGCGCTACAACATGGTATATTTTTTTAAAGCGCCAAACTCTACATCAAATTTGTCCGTGCTTGGAAAACGCTTTTCCTTTTGAAACCAGCCTATAGCTGTAGTAATACAAATAGAAAAAGTATTAGTAGCAGTAAAAAGGGATGAACATGATCTGTTCTTAGCTTCTATTGCTGCAAAAGTGAGACAGATGTACTGGTGCTGCTAATGCATCTGCAAGCAAAGCAAAAAATAAAAAGCATTATAAACAAATAGCTAGGTGAAAAAGGTGCGATACATCCACAACCATACTAAAGAACAAAAATTGGGAGAAGAAAATAAAAAGTAAAAAATACTATAAAACCAGCTCCTATTCCTTTTTCCTGCTTCAGAATATTGTGTACACCACACCTTTATGTTATATCTTTTAGTTTTCACTACAAAAATAACTAAATTCACAGTTGTGGGACAATTTATTTAGACAAAAAACAAATGGAACCAAAATCTACAAACAAGAGGTACAATATCGGTTAAATTATGCAGCGTTTACGCCCGGAATATGGGCACTGACCAGGGAACCTTCAGAATTGTCTTTTTCAAAGACTCCTTGAGACCTTTTTTAAAGATTCTTGTAGAGAACCCAGAAGTTATGTAACGAAATGCTGGCGCTTTTTTTTCAGATCGTTTCAAAAACTGGGCAGACAGAGTACGCCGAACTTGCCGAAAAACCGTGATAGGAGCTCCTATTCCTTTTTCCTGCTTCAGAATATTGTGTACTGGTGTATCTTTTTAGCTCACTTTTCAATCGCTCTTGTTTTGCGTATTTCTTTGGTAACCAACTTGCATGGGGTATTTACGCGCATATTGTACTTACGGTAATCAGTACTTTGAAAAACCCGCCACGTCTTGTCAAAATGTGCGAAAGAGGCCGATACCTCAGTGTGGCGGTAATTCAAATACTGATTGCTTTTTCTCAGGAATTCGAATATTTTTTTAATTTTAGCTCTAATAAGATGACATTTTTACTCTTTATGATAGCATAAATGAAAGCCCAGAGTCGTGGCTACACAATGGTATATAGAAAATACATAACTATAAAAAAAGAAAATTTTTATTTCAAGAATATCAACAGGACATCTGGATGCCAAAATCAACATTTGCATGTTGATGTTCTTAATAAAAAAACCAATACAAGCTGGTTACCAAAGAAATATACAAAACAAGGGCGATTCAAAAGTAAGCTAAAAATCATCTACCCATAACATGGGTTTTCGGCAACTTCGGCTTACTCTGTCAGCCCAGTTTTTCAAGCGATCTGGAAAAAGCGGCAGCACTTCGTTATATAATTACAGGGTGCTCTACAAGAATCTTTGAAAATTATTTATCAAAGAACTCTTTGAAATATCTTCTTCTGAAGATTCCCTGGTGAAATTATAAATACCGTATTGTCTCAAATAGACGCACCGGTGCATCACCGGTGCACTACTTCAAAAATTTGCGCAAATGTGAAAATGGCACTCTAGCATGCTTGAAGTTGACACTCCAACTTTAAAATTTTGTTTTTTAATAAACAAAGGGTGGATTGAATCGATCACAAAGCACAACCAAGACCATTGCACTTGAAAAATATGCCTAAAGTTCTTTTTAAGAAATTTGTGATAGACCGGGAGGCTATAGATGCAAAAATGATTTTGAAGCCCATACCAGCTAACAGTAGAAGAAATCGATGACGCAAAGAAACTGTACTACAGAAGAGCATTGATTGAAAGGGCTGGCAACAGCAGAAATAAATTAAGAAAAGACTGGCCAAAAGTGTGATGCAGCAGCAAAAGGGTGGTGGCTACACTTCCCTTCCCCCTTCCTCTCCTACTCCACCTATCAACAATACAGAAGAATAATGAAAAGAAAATCGATCTTAACTAACTGGCTGGTTGGCTAATGTTATCTATCAGTGGTGGCTGGGTGTTTGTGCCAGCTAACTGAATAAAAAAGATGGCAACCTTAAATATGCACATAAATTTTGGCAGCTATTTATTGATGAAATTAGAGGCAAGCAGATGTGGAAAGGGCTGTGTAGGTGAAAATTTCAAAAGCACCTATCCAAAAGAGCACTTACACAGTGTCCCGGTACAATACCAGTTAGCTAAACTTTTGATTAGCTAATCGCAGGGCGGTATTTTTTTACCATTGTGGTTATGGCTAAAAAGTATGTCAATGATGTCAAACTAGTTAATTTACGTTTCAGAAATCGTTGCTCAGCAAATATGGAGAATAATAATAAGTGTGCTGGAGCTACGGCTTATGAAAGTGAACCAACTGTGAAGGTGTGAAAGAAACCATGCTTTTTTATATAGCCGTCGGAAATTTCAGAAATTTCAAGATGAGACCGAGCTTGCGATAAATAATATTTCGAAATATTTAATGCTAAACAGAGGCATCGAACTGGCGAAACTTTCAGACAGTCCTTCTGTGAAAGCTCTTGTTTGTGACCAAAAGAATGCTTTTCCGATCAGCTGTCTCTACGGAGATGTCTTTGTATGTAGTTACCGTATTGACTCTATTAACTCCCCATGGGGAATTATTTTTCAATCTCTGAAAAATCGGAAAATTTTATGGTCGATTTTGAGATTTTCGGGTGCTCAACAACAGTTTGAAAACTGGGATTAGGTAATCTAGTAATAACTAAGAAAACGCAAAAAACAGATTTGCAAAATGTTTGCTTTAGGCTGAGATATGGGGTCCGTAGGGTGGGGACTTATTAGAGGGTGGGGAGTTATCATGGGATGGTGAGTTAATAGAGTGAATACGGTAATCTCACCTTTGAAAAATAGTTATTTTCAAATTCAGATAGAAATTTTCAAGTGGCTGTCTTCCGGAAATAGAGTACGAATTGAGCTAGTGCTTTTGGCTTTTTGAGAGAAGGGGGGGGGCTGTTGGTTTGTATTACACTAGTGCCAATTTTTTTATTTTTAAAACCTAGCGTAATTCTTTTTGAGATTCAAAAAATACTTTTTGAAAATTTTTAAATCACAGCCTGGCAGTAAAGATACGAAGAAAGCTGCTGCACTATGAATTATACTCTTGAATTTTCATGGATTCAGTCGCGTACTTGATATGTAAACAATAAATAAAATAAAAACTATGTCATTTTCCAAATATATATTAAATAATATTCTTGATTATACTAAATAGTGTCCAAATTTGGTTTCTTTGTATTCTGATCAGATAAATTGTGACTTGTTGTTGTAGTTGGATCCACTCTGCTTTGTCCACGGATTCTTCGAGCCAAATGGGCCAGCTCTTTCCTAACAGGTCTATTGTACAGAATATAGATTAAAGACGGGCTCCCTATAAATAACTTTATTATTTCTGTGTAAATTTTTTTAGATCTAGGGAAAAGAAGATGTTATTATTTAGTTTCAAAGCGTTTAATGCGCATCAAGAAATGTCTAAAATTGATAAAATTTTATATTTAATTTTACGTTTCGAGAGTTGGTGATTCTTCGTTAATAAACCTTCACGCCCCAAAAAATCGACGCAGGATCCGATTCTTCCGAAAATTCTTCCGAAATGCGGTGATGGTGCCGGCGCCAGAAAAGTGAAATCCGGGAACTGGAGTTTGTTCATATTCATATTATATGTGTTTGACGTTATTTTTTTGTTTGTTGCCGCCAGGGGCCGTAGTAACAATCGTAGTAACAACTTCCGTGGCTAAAAGTGGAATATTTCGGAGTTCAGTCCGCTTTTTGAAAAGCCGTTTTTTGCAAACAAAAATAGACAAGTTTTATCTTCAGATTCTATTACAATCATTGAAATCACTCATCGGTAATCAGAGCTAGCACTAAATGCGAAAAAAATATCCGCAGCTGCGGATTTAAATTGCTTTAGTCCGCAGCTGCAGATATTTTTTCGTATTTAGTGCTAGCTCTGATTACCGATGAGTGATTTCAATGATTGTAATAGAATCTGGAGATAAAACTTGTCTATTTTTGTTTGCAAAAAACGGCTTTTCAAAAAGCGGACTGAACTCCGAGATATTCCACTTTTAGCCACGGAAGTTGTTACTACCATCGTTACTACGGCCCCAGGATGTAAGTTAGATGCGGCCAATACTAAAAAACATACTGTTAAAATTTGAAAATGTCAAAGCTATTTTAAAAAACAGTGCTGTGCCGGTATAGAAATGGGAGCTGGCGTTGGTATAAAAGGGCTCCGGCACCTGAAAGCTGTTAAATTTTGGATGGCGACTGCGCATGTATTTTACTATGTATTTTATGTCCTTTTCGTTAGTTAAAAAAATTAAGAAGATCTCAACCAGCTATGGTCAAAAAAATAAAGTCAATACCTTGAAAAAAATGAAAAAGTAGGACGTCATTACATTAAAGAAAAAGCTTTCAATGAAGCGGCCATAGGCATAACCCATCGCCGTACCGAAAGCCAAAAAGCTGATGATGGAAATTTGGAGAAACAACTAAAACAATCTGAACTTAGAAAATTTTCGATTAAACTTCTGGAAAGTGCTTACGCTGTAGTCTTCGGCAGCCTTTCGGCCAAGCACAACGTTGCGGTTGTCTTTTTTTTGTTTGAACATGTGAACTCCCACAAAAGTATAGACGATCACCAGCGAAAATGCTATGACTTGATTGTGAATAAAAGTCACTGTTTGGAAGAACTAAATACTTTTAGTTTGAGCAATATTTTTAGAAATGTTTCAACGTTGTAATGTTCCAAAAAGGGCTGCATCGGATATCTGGCACTTTTTTACATCCGATTTCCAAAAAATGGCAAATTTTTTTGCAAAAATTTAAATTTGTTTTCCATTTATTATTCAATTTTTTTCATATCCGTTGGAGGCCCGTTCTAAAACCATAAACTGCGAAAATTTCAAATTTCGATTGAATTATCTAAAGTGCTTACATACTCATCCTGAGGCAAATAACCAACATGGGGATCTGCAAGAAATCCACCAGCTACTCCACTGAATAGCATTGTAGGAGTGTACCAAGTCATTACAATAGAATATATTGTTATGCCCACAAACCACATGTACAAAAACTTTCCAGTGAAAATAAAAGCTAGACGAGAGCTGGACAGGATTAAGTAGCGATTTTCAGCCAGCAGTACGTTTAGTGTAGTTTCTATGTACCACATCACTGCAAAACCATCTTTAAAAACTAAGAAGCAATAGAAAAGAAATATATCATATTGGTTCTCATAACTCACCTCCTCTCAACTTTGAGCACCTATATTTCAAGGCACACAACTGTTACTGTTTACACAACTGTTTATTGCATATTTTTAATTCGGTTAACTGGATAAAATAGCATATTTTTGGTAAAATACCCTAAAATGTACTCATTTTGAGCAAATATCCTTATTTTTAAAATTTTGGGATCTCAACCCTGATTCATGCCAAAAACAAATCAAATTAAAAGGTTTCATTATTTTTTTAAAGCACCCACCCATTCCCATATTTCCAGCAAATTGGTTAAGCAGAGGATGAGTGCAGTAGACTGCACCATATATGTTGAAGTAGGCTTGCATTTGACCGGTGCAACAGATCATGCCAATCAGCTCAGCCAGCCCCATAACAAACATCATCTTGTATGTGTCATTCTTGAGGGTTTCTTTAGTGCACATTGCCCACAAGCAAAATGCATACAGAATCTACACATTTATTTATTTTATTTTGTTCTAAAAATTTATTTACTACTAAAAAGCTTATTTTACTTTTTAGATCATTTTTAGACGTTTTAGGCCATAACCATGGTTTTCCGCTCCTGGAAAGATTCTGGTTGTATTTAAGTCCCTGGGGTGTGCTTTATCATCACTTTTTTCAACTAAACCCTGGCTAAAAAGATGGTCATCCAAAATTTCACAACCAATTAGCATAAAATTCTTTTTTGTGTAAACAACCAGTGTAAGAGTTAGCTACTTAGATTTTTCGCGCTACCGAAAGACCCTTTTCATTTACGTGAGTTGTTGCATATCTCAGCTTAGAGAGATGTGCTGGAACAAGAAGCTGGAGCACTTCATAGCCTCACTTAGGCTTTTTCGTCGAATAAGAAATACCAACAAGCAAGGCGGCTAGAAACCCAGGACATACCTAAAACCCAGGACATACCCAGGCCCAATTTAACACAACTACAGTCGACTCTCTCATTAGTATACACCCTCCTATTAGTGTACATCCAGGGCCGCAATTTTGGCTAGGGGTAATTGGGGTAATTACCCCTCTGGGGTAATCACCCCTCTCCCTTTAGAACTACGTTACCCTCCATCCCTTGGCCGGAAAAATCAGGCAAATTACATACCCACCCCCCGTTGAGAAAGTTGAAGTTGCGGCCCTGTGTACATCTAGGGTAATTTCGGTTGGTTTTCACTAAAACCCTTTGTAAAGTACCATCCCATTAGTGCACACTCTCATTAATATACACTCTCACTAGTTGAATTCGGTCCCGACTAAATAAAAGAACTCTTTTTATTGTACGACACTGAAATTTCAAAAAAAAAAATTCGAAATTTCAGATGTACAAACACGAAATTTCGAAACTGGTATGGCAACTTATGGTTTGGTACCGGCAGCAATTTTTCACTAAAAATCTCGGAACGGCACCAATTTTTTGCTGAAAATTTTGGAGCCGCGCCAATTTTCTGCTAAAAAGTTTGGACCGGCACCGGAAAACATGTTTCGACTATATTTCTAACTGCTGAAAACGTCAAAAAAGTCGTTTATTTTCAAGCATCGTCTTTTGAGGATCTTAGCCAGGATACATGAATGGACCTCATTTAAAGATTTCTTCTTTTATCTTGACCTTTTTACAAACGACAAATCTTTCTACAAAAAATAACCGAATTGTACTTTATTTGACCTTATTAGTGTAATATACTTTGATTTAGTTTCGTTTCCGATTTGAGAAAATGCTATTACAATAAAAATTATGCAGTTTTGGGAAAAAAATCAAAAATGTTGAAAAAATCGAGGGTAGAGCACTAGTCACTTAAAGTCAAATAGCCATAAAAAGGGGTCGTTTAATGAAGGCTCTTGTCGAATCAAGGCTCGCCTACCGTATATTCTCTATTAAAGGCCCCTCTCTAATAAAAGCCCCCCCTCGATTTTTGACCAGGATTTCAGAGTTAGAACCATTTTTGATTTACAATTTCCTGATTTTTCGAAGGTTGAAAAATAAAGGCCCCGGGGCCTTTAATAAAGAATATACGGTATATCTTAAGGCACGGCTTTTTCCAGAAAAAAATTGTTAATTATCCATAATATCAATAGCCTAAAACATGATCCTTGCAATATTTTGAGCTATACCAACGAATCAGGCTTAGTAACAGACTATCTCATAGACCAGATTGACCACAGCCATCAGGAAAAAAGTTTATATTTGAAAATTTGGATAAAATGATTATTCTTTTAGTGAAAAACATGTTTAAAAAGCTTGTTAACTTAAAAATTTTCCATTTATGGTTTGGCGCGAACAGTATTTTTGTACTGACGCTAGCTAAAATGGCCTCATCAGCAACGTTTTGGCACCGGTGCCGCACCGGAGAAAATTTCTGGCTATGCCTCTGCACCCAGGTGATAAGCAGTAAAATTACTTATTTACAGGGTGGCGCAAGTATTTTTGGCTTTTTTAAGTGGCTGTATTTTTCAAATTTCATGAACACATCAACCAGATCTTTTTTTATCGGATAGAGGAAGACGGGAGATTTTGTTCAATACCAAACTTGTGATGTTAGTCTATCAAATTTCAAATCTTTTTGATTTTAGCGCAATATGGTGTTCAGTACCCAAGAAAAAGCCTTTTGTGTGGTTGAATTCGGCAAGTTGGGTAGCGTCAACAGGCACAACTTTCGCTACTGGGATGACAACAATCCGCATTGGTTTGAACAAGTTCCGCTTCACTCGCCACGTGTTACTGTCTTTGCTCTGATTGGCCGCCAAGGAATCGTAAGACCATGCTTTTTCCAAGAAAACATCAATAGTGCCAACTACCTGAATCTTCTTCAACAACAAGTGGTTCCTGATTTGCAAGACTGGCCGAATTTCAATGAGCTGATCTTTATGCAGGTAGTGATTAGTGTCCAGTAATTTTCTAAGGACGGTGCACCTCCCCACTGGGCTCTTCGTGTTCGTGCGTACCTATCTGAAGTGTTCCTTGAACGATGGATGGGCAGAGGTTCTCCAAATTTGCCATGGCCGCCTTACTCACCAGATCTGACGCTGTGTGATTTTTTCTTGTGGAGCTGGATCAAAAGCAGAGTCTACTGGGAGCCCATCGAAGACGTGGATGAGCTTATTGGGAGAATTGAGACTGCCTTTGAAGAATTGCCTCAAGAAATGATCAATAATTGCATCGCAGCATATCCTCTTCGATTGAACCGTTGTATCGCAGTTGGCGGTAGAAGTGTTGAAGAAACATTGCAAATCTTTAGATTTTGTTATAAAGTTTGGTATTAAACGAAATCTCCCGTCTTCCTCTATCCGATAAAAAAAAGATCTGGTTGATGTGTTCATGAAATTTGAAAAATACAGCCACTTAAAAAAGCAAAAAATACTTGCGCCACCCTGTACATAGTAGTCAGTAACTTTGAATCGTCTTGTAAAAGAAAACTAGGGAAAAATCATACGACAAACGAAATTATGTCACATACCGTATCTCATGAGGATACAGCTGGTAGTGATAAAAGTTAAATACAGTTACTTAGTGTAGTTCTCATTAGTGTACACCTGAGACCGGTCCCTTGGGTGCATATTAATGAGAGAGTGAACTGTAGCCAGAAGGACATCGAATTCGGCAGCAAATCATGTTTAAAAAATCAGCAAATCATCTATGTTGGCTTTGTAACTCTATTCCTATGAAAGGTTCCATCATTTGGCTCCATATGTGTTGGTGTGGCTCCCTAAAAATGTGCTAAAGTCCGCCGTGATATACGCTGGCGTGTAAATACACAGTTTTGAGATGTCTGAAATAAAAAATTTAAAAAAAAACACGCGGGACCAAGGAATATTTTTTAGGGCCACACCAACACATATATAGCCTATCATTTCATGTATTAAGGTTAGTTTTAGTAAAATTTCTTTTATTTTCAGTTTGTAGCCACTTTTTGGCTGCGCACACAAAATCACCAAGTAATGGTTTAGAAAAGCCGTTGGAAAATGTTGAAAATATTGTTTAGAAAAGCCGCTCCAGTTAAGTCAATTTTTTTTGTGTTCATTAAAGTCCGTGTTTAATTTTTTTTAAACATCATTATTAGCTAAACAGTTATATGAAAAAGGTCACCTCAAACACAGTTGCTATGATCATCTGGCTTACACCCGTCCAGAAATGAACCCGCTCAGACAGGGGGATGGAGTCCACATCGTAAGCCGAGCAATTGTAATATTTCTCGTATTGGTCACGGTGCAAAAAGTATGCATTCATTGTGGTATAGACTAGAGGATGGCTGCTAGAATTTGATTCTTTAAATAGACGCAAAGTAACAAGTACTACAAACAAAAGCTTACATGTCCTATTATGTCTTGCAATACTACAATACAAAATTGGAAACTAGACATTGTATTAAAAACTAATTGTCTACATTTCTTAGGGCTCGCTTACAATGGGATGTCGAAGTAAAAGTGATGTCCAGATCTCACGTTTTTCATGGGAAAATGCCAAATTTGGTATAGATAACTTAAACCTACTTTTTGATTTTATGTGTAGGTCATCCATATCCGATTTGGCATTTTCTTATGAAAAACGCGAGATCTAGACACCGCTTTTACTTCGACATCCCATTGTAAGCAGGCTCTTACACATTACTCGCAAATATTTTTTTTTTTTAGTGATGTTTTTCAGGTTATTTTGAAAACAGATCCTAGATTTTTTGAATAAACTATAAAAACTTCCAGATAATTGTTAAAGGGAGCGGCCAACTTGTGTGATTGGAAATTTTTTTGATGCAAGCAGTGGATAAGTGTTTGTGTTTTAAGGCCCAAAATGGTGAGCACGTTCGATCCCACGTACGTGGTGGCATGCTATTTATTTTGGCTTCTTTGACCAGTTTTATTACTAATTAGGCAAATTACCCCTAGCCAAAAAAACACAAACGCTTGCTCAATCCACTGCGCCATGCATACAGGAAATTTCTAGTCACACAAGTTGGCGGCTCCCTCTAAAACCGTACAGTCAAACCTCGATATAGTGACACCCCCAAAAGTTTGTTCCCGCCTGGGGTCCGACACTTTTTTAACCCGATTTTCGAAGTCTTTTATCCATTCTGTTCTGACAGTCTGGTCCAAAATATCGTAAAGATTCCGATTTTGGCGATCGTTTTATGAATATCGAGGTTTGACTGTAAAACATTTTTATAATTAAAATAGATCAATAAAAAAAATTAAATTTTAATAATGACATTAGGATTTGAAATTATTTATTTTATGGACTAGTCCTGAGCAATATCTTTACATGGCATTTCAAAACAGCGAACAATGGGCAGTAGGTGACTTTTACTTGGATTGCATGGCGCAGTAAGTGAAGTGTTGGATTTTGTTGTGCTAACCAGTGTTGTCCATTTGGCTCGCGCGAGCCAAACGAAAGACCTAAAATCGCTTGTCCTAGCGAGCCATATGGCTCGCCTTTATTTATATATGCGAGCCAATTGGCTCGCGTACTTGTTTTTTCTAAGCGAGCCGAACGCGAGCCAAAACCATACGAGCCATTTGTATCTCGAACCATTTGGCTCGCAAACAAAAACGAATGGTTCGGCTCGCGCTTTTATGTGAGTTTTAAACGTTGATCAATTGTTAAAGACAAGGAAAAGGACAAACAAAGTATTACTAGCTTAATGTTTGCAAAAAATCAGTCAACAAATTTAAAAAATGAAAATAATAAACAAGGTTCGGGCTTTATTTCAACTAACAATATTTTACGCGAGCCTAACCATACGCTAATTATAGATCCGAGCTAAATGGCTCGCGAGCTAAGAAGCTCTTGTCACTTTGTTCTTTAACTTGGCGAGCCATATGGCTCGCGGACATAGCTATTTGGCGAGCGAGCAGCTCGCGTCCTCCTCAAAAGAGCCTCTCAAAAAGAAGGAGTTTTTTCAAAAAGTTTTTCATATCCCTATGTCCCTAACTTGAACGCTAAATATTTTAGTATCCCACGTTTAGTTTCAGCTAAATATTTTAATGACCCAAATTCTAGTTAACCGTGCTTATTGGATATCCGTGTCTGCTATTGAGCCAATAGAGTTTGAGGCACTTTGAGTTCAAAGGGACGCGAGCTGCTCGCTCGCAAACGAGCCAAACGCACAACACTGGTGCTAACCCTAGAAACAAGGCTTTTTCTCTTGAAGTCACGAGTTCGATCCCACCTCTGGTTACCTTCGATTTTTCAATTTTAAGCAATTTTTTTTAGCCTATTCCACGTGATATCGAAAAGTAGACGTAGGTTGATTTTCAACATTTCGTTTAAAAATTTGAGTACACGTCAATCAAAAGTCCTGACTTTAGGCCAAATACAAAAGAAAATGTAGTAAAATCACTTTCTCGCATAAAAAATGCGAAAAGTCGCATTTTTGAGATATTTTATGGAGCAAATGAAAGCTAAAAGTCTTTGCTTTTAGAAAAACTTTATGGATTTTCTAAAAGCTAGAATTAAGTGAACTAGAAATTTTTCAAGTCAGAAACTCGTTTTTCTAGTCAAATATAGAGTGTTATTTTATTTCCAGCAAAATTTTTCAGTCTCCTACTGCCCATTTTCGACTAGTTTGAAAGGCCGTGCTTTAGGCTCCAGTCATACTTCTTGGAGGACGCGGGACAAATATGTGTTCCCATGTATTGTCACGCATGTCTGTATCGCGAGACACTCAAAAATTTATCAATTAGTTTTGCACTTTGTCCCGACAAAGTATGAATACAGTCCACTCTTGCTTATCCAGTACTATGAGCCCGATTTGGTTGGCCGACTAAGAAAACAAAGAAAGTTTATACCCGCTAACCCGCCAGCCCTAAGTGAGTCCGCACAAAGAAAATGTCTCGCAATAACCCGCCACCCCTCGAGTTTTGCTAACATTTAGCTACAAAATATGGTATAAATCGCCAATCACAAGGCCGCATGCCCTAAAATCCATCGAAATTTCCCGCGGCTACAGAGAAAAGAGACCTGAACAAAGCTTACTGCTACCTCACGCTCATCGACCATTTGGCTTACATGAGAGTATGATATTGTTGTCATTTGTCTGAATAAATTGAAAAGTTTCGATAACCCGCCACCTTAGTCATTATTTGATCTTTTTTCTCGCTCGCCCGCCCCCTAAAGCCGGTCCCTAGTGATGGCGGGTTAGCGAGAGTGGACTGTAGAACCATATGAACGTTTGACTTTTGCCCCATGACTTTTGAGTTGCCGAGTTTTCTGCTTGTGTAACCCCGCTACAATGTTTCTACTAAAAATTTTTTTGTAATATTAGACCACTTTTTGCTCCCTATCCAAAGCAGCAGAAATCACACATTATAGTGTTGATGTTTCAAAAATATCATAATGAAATTTTGAAAACAACAAAGTTTAGCTTGTTCAAAAAAAGAATCGCTAAATAAAAGAAGTTTATTATATCTTATTCTTCTATCATAAAAAGCCATGTTTAAAATATAGTCAGTTGCAAACTAAACACTAAGTAAAGGTGCATTTATAAAACCTCTTTTATATCAAAAACTCCACAGGAAGTTAAGAGCTCCCGAATACCTCGGCTGGACTATTAGTAGAGGCTGGACTGTTAGTAAACCATTTTGTTGACATTTAAAGTGTCTATATATGTAATTCTCAAGTTAAAATAATTAAAAGATTAAAAATTGAAAAGTAATTGCTGTTAATAGCCAATTCTTTGACTTTACGGTACTTTCCATTTATTTCGCCTACGCTTATTTCAAAAAATAACAGTAATCTGCAAAATGTACGCTGCATAGACTTTTTCCGGTTTAAATAAGGTCGTTGTCGGTGTCTAGTTCATTTGCTTAGCTTTCCGGAAATGCAAAAATAACGCCCTATTCTTACCTCAAGACTGACAGATGCATATAATTTGTG
The DNA here is from genome assembly GCA_004194705.1 of Ditylenchus dipsaci. Lineage (NCBI taxonomy): Eukaryota > Metazoa > Nematoda > Chromadorea > Rhabditida > Anguinidae > Ditylenchus > Ditylenchus dipsaci. Next base: position 113,321 of record SADC01000061.1, read on the forward strand.
TCTATAGTAGACCATTTACAGTCGACTCTCGGCACCCTATCTATAGGGTGTTTCAAAAATGTTAGGCTTTTTGTTTGACTAGGGTTGTCGAGTCGAGGCCCCGATTTCGAGTTTTGGACTCGAAAACTCGAAAATTTTCGAGTTTCGAGTCTCTTTTTCGAGTCTCGAGGCCTCGAAAAATAATTTCTAGTTATTTTTTCGAGTTTCGAGGCTTCGATTTCGAGCTTTAGACTCGAAAACTCGAAAATTTTCGAGTTTCGGTTCGAGTCGAGGCCTCGAAAATTTTCGAGTCGGTTCGAGTCCTCGAGTCGAGGCCTCGAAAATATCGAGGCCTCGACAACCCTAGTTTTGATCATAACTTTTTTGTAAGCCGAAATTCTGTTAGCGCAAATTGACTCAGATTCGAACAATGTCAAAAGCAAGATTTTCACTTCGTCTCCTCCTGTGGTTTGAGTCCCGCTCTGTTGGTGGCCTTTGGATAGCAAGACCCAAACCGCAGGGGGGACCAAGCAGGAATCGTGTTTTTGACTTTACATACCGAAAAATTTGCTTTAGCGAGCTGAGCCACCCTTTTTTACAGAATTTAGAAATACGACCTAGAGGCTTAAATTTCTTGAAAGAACCTGTATTTAAGAACATTTTTAACACAATTCATGTCGTTATTTTTGTTTTTTTTGAGTCTTGCTTTTTGTGGTTTTTGTTGTTTACAGCTTCTTTAATTTCAGCTATTATCTCAAAGCACATAAAAGCTAAGCTGGAAGTACAGAAAGTGATCATTATATAAGACCTAACAAATAACAACAAGACAAAGCTGACTAAGCAGTTTGAGCTTCCAAGATTAACTGGAAATAAGTTAAAAGGGGATCGGACATTTTTCCGTTGGACATTTTTCCGTCAAAATTGTTCGGCGGTCATTTTTTGGCTGTACTTTTTTTCTTGATCGAGAAAAATAATTCTGTTAGTACGGTTTTGTAGCTAAGATTCAGGGCTTCAAAATGAGGTATTAACATTCAATGTCTGATTGCAAAATTTTGGATAAAAATGTCCAATCTGACACTAAAAAGGGAGTTGGACATTTTTCCGTCGAAATTGGAGACTCAGTGTCAGACTGGGCATTTTTATCCAAAATTTTGCAATTGAACGCTGATTGTTGACAGCTCATTTTGAAGCCCTGAATCTTAGCTACAAAACCGTACTAACAGAATTATTTTTCTCGATCAAGAAAAAAAGTACAGCCAATAAATGACCACGGAAAAATTTCGACGGAAAAATGTCCAACGGAAAAATGTCCTAAACCCAGTTAAAATGGTAGTATCTATACAGCAGTGATTGCAAAATGACAATGAGAATTCTGCTACACAGCGACGCAAATAATGTCGATTTTAGAGAATGACTTCAATGTTAAGCAACTTAATAAACTTACACTCTTTAGCTTAATAAGAATATTTACTTTCGACACTTGTGCACTTGGAGGCCCCTTTTTTCGTTAAATGTAAATAGCGTTCAGACGTCTACTAAGTAAAAAAAAATGTTTGCTAACAATTTCCGTACTAAAAAACTGGGTTTTTAAAAAAAATTTTGGTTGCCAAAGGTTGAGCAATTGCCTTGGTCCCCCAAGCTTATCATACCTCAAGGGTACCTGGATGTCCTTAAAAATACTTAAACAGATAGAATTTGAACATAGTTTTGTTAGCTGCGGCCTACCGCATAAAGAAACTCTGGTATGCATATGTTTTTATGCATCCAGAGTCACTTTCGAGTGATTTATGTCTCAGGTATGTGTGTGTGCGCATCTCAACCTCAAGCAACCAAGCCCCTGCACCCCTTCAGGGGGTTGAGATGCGCGCACTCACTTACCTTAAACATAATTCCGAGCAAGACTCTCAATAAAAAAATGTATAAAGAGACTCTTTTTGCCCAGCTCCAGTGACCAAAACGGGGTAAAATACCTTAATACAAGGTAATTTACCTTGGGGGACCAAGGCAATTGGTCAACTTTTTGAAAACTCAATTTTTAAGTGCGGAAATTGTTAGCAAACAAATTTTTTTATCGTTTTTAGTAGGGTAGTACGGTTACGGTTAATTTTGGACCCGGTCGGTTTTTAAAACCGGATGTTTGCCGTACCCGGTTTTCGGTTCCGGTTTCTTCCCGCTACCCGGTTAACCGACCCGGTTTTTCCGGTTTTTCTTAATTTTCGGCTCGGATATCCATAAATTCAATTGGACAGTTTATTGACACCACATAAGATGTTCGAACAACTAACGGAGCATTCAATCATAATTTTCTGTACCTTCAACATCTGATTCGTCCTCTTCGATTTCTTCTTCTTCCGGAACAGTTGATGGAGCAAGCTTAAGCTTGTTCAGATTGGCCTTGATCAAAATGAGCATTTCCGCAGTAGCACCGTGCATTCTGAAACACATTTACTTCACAAAAGCGTATTGATCAATTGAATAAATAAAGCCAACTACCTATTTCTGAGCGTATTTGAGTAGAGAAGGCCTGCAATAGAAAAAGTTCGCTCACTGCTCACAGATATTGCTGGCACACAAAGAAGGATTTTTGCACCCTTGCCGATCAATGGAAAGCGCGCTATGTTCTTGCTCCACCAGGCAAAAATATCCTCATTTCTCTCCGGCCGATCGCTGTTGTGACGGTAGTGACTTAGCTCTGCCTAAAAACAATTATGAACATTAGAATTTAAAAGAAAGCTTTTACGTTGATTGTAGCTTTCAGTTCGGGAGCGATAGTGCAAACAACCGTCTTCTTACGGCATTCTGGCGTACCATAATTCTGACCAGCTCTTCGTCCATTTTGCGCTAAAGATATTCTCTGCCCTGCTGCACGGAGAAGAAAGAAGTAATCGGAGGAATCTAAATAAGGAATAATGCGAGACAAAATTTTATAATTTTCACAAAATAAATACCTTGCATGGCCTATCCGACTCATATTCTTTGAACTGCTCCTCATGCCCTTTCGACTTCAGATGATTGATCAAATGAGAGGTAGACGCATCCTTTGGATGCGTCTAAAGCGCCTGTAAGTAAATTGTTGCACTTCAGACATTGCCGCTTTGTTTCCCCATCGGCGGTTACGACTCCAAAGAACTTCCAGATTTTGGCTGTCTTCGCAAGCGGCATTTCTGGAAAAACACACACGTAAGTTTGAGCAATGATGAGAGATGAAATAGCGATCAGAACATAAACAAAGAACGAGAAGAAACAACTAACGAGCAATTTCCAACTTTACTAAAAGCAATAGTGAACACTTTCGTTGCATGATTTTATCCAGTGCTTGTTTATTTTGTTGGGTCATCTTATCCAGTGCTTAAACCGGAAAAACCGGGGTCTGGCGTACCCGGTTTTCGGTTAACCGGGATTTTTCGTACCCGGTTTTCGGTTTCGGTTAATTGGCCCAAAATCGTTCCGGTTCGGTTAACCGACCGGGTCGGTTAACCGACCGTGTACTACCCTAGTTTTTAGCGTATAAGAATTACTTAGGAGATGTCTAAACACTATTTACAGTTAACGAAAAAAGGGGCCCCCAAGTGCACAAGTACATTACTTTCCTACACTTCTAATAAATATACACCTAAGGCCACCAAAAAAGATAGATCAAAGTATAATTATGGTTAGGGAATAGAGGTGTTGTTTTTAAGAGTGGGCAAGGACCAGATCAAATTCAGATTAAAGACAATTTTTCTTTTAAAATAGCTGAATTTCGAAATGCACCGTGAAACCTCTATAAATCCGGCCCCTTGATTTTGAGCATTTATATCTCAGCCGAGAGCAAACATTTCACAGAACTGTCACTTGTATTTCTTTAAAGGACCCTGTCTCTTTCTTATAATGGCAATTTCAAAGGTTTGAATGCGAGCGGGACCACATTGATTTTGTCAATCATGTTTTTAAATTATTTTTTTGTTTGCATTTTGTATTTTAAACGTTATATTTCATTCAATATAAGTCGCAGTCCTTCAGTGACAGTTGTGGAGCAGTGAAAGTTGGATAGTTTGACAGATCTGGCATTGTCAATTGACGTTGGGCCCGACTAGTGAATGGTTCTAAGTTTTGAACAAATTCACCAACTTATTTTCTTAAAAAAGCGGAAACAAAAACAATTCGAAATTATTATTGAAAAAATACCGTAAATCCTCTAATAGAGCCCCCTCTCTAATAGAGCCCCCCCTCGATTTTTGACTAGAGTTTCAGAGTTAGCACCATTTTTGATTGACAATCTCAAGATTTTTCAGGGATTGAAAAATAAAGCCCCGGGGCTCTATTAGAGGATTTACGGTATGTGTGTGGTCCCGCGCGCATTCAAACTTTCAAATTGCCATGATAAGGAAGTGACAGGGTCCTTTAAGTTCTTTATCGCTTCCACTTTTTAGATATTGGGCTTATAGTCGAAAATATCGAGATCGATCCAAAGATAGGGTTGAAAAAAATTCGGCCGGCCTGATCAATGTTGTGTTAAAAAGTTTTACGGCAATTTAAAACTTTTGCAGTCAGAAAATAAGGTAAATTACTTAGAATCTTGCATTGCTCGGAATTCCACCTCAAACCACCCACACCACCCAAACCACTTCAAACTACAGTCAAAGCTGGATAACACGTCATTCCCGGCGACCAGATTTTTGGGTGATGCATCACTGATCCAGGCGACGTGTTAATTTAAGTAAATATTCTTTCAGTTTTTTTGTTAGGGTTATCGGGTTATGAAGGATGTAGTTGTATCGGAGTAAGGCAGGACTCTTAGATTTTTTAGAAAAAGGATATACGAAACTGTGTTATCCAGGTACGACAATATAAAAGGCCCTAGTGCAGAAGCGGTTGCCAAAATTTGCCTTGGTCCCCCCTGTTGTTATGAAGGTGATCATGGTAAAGGTGATCATGTTAACCATAATCACCATGATCACTACAATCACTATATTAATATAACTATAATGAACAGGGGGGACCAAGGCAAATTTTGGCAACCGCTTCTGCACTAGGACCACATTTTGACTATTTTTGAAGGAAAATGTCATTTTATCCAGTGCTTATTGCCATTTTTAAGCGAGAAAATGATTTTGATTGAAAATTTCAAAAATAGAAAAGCTTTGAGATCACCAAAAAAGACAAACTTTAAAAAAGACATTTAAGAGCGCTGGAGTAACGTGTTATCCAGGTACGACTATACAGCAAACCATCCTAAAAGACCATTGCCGGCTACGACCACGAGTTTCGTATATTTGAATTGGGGGGAGGGCATTGGATTGGCAGCTTTTTCACACCGAAAATGCACGAAATTATTTTTTTGATCTTTAAATTGGTCAAAAATAGTGATACAGTCCACTCTCGATATGACACCACTTCGATATAGCATCCCTCCCACTGTACATCGCTCTTTAACACCATCAATCGACGGTTCCAGGAAACGTATTTTCTCGAGATTAGAATGAAGTGATACTCTCGATATAACACCACTCTCTATATAACACCGCCAATGTCCGGTCTTGGAAGCGGTGTTGTATCGAGAGTGGGCTGTAAGTCAAATATCGATAAAAATGCCGCCCCAATAAACCTCCACCCCCTATTAAACCGCAACCTTTGGAGAAATTCGGTTGGCAAGTAGATAAACAAGGGAAACTTTACCCCTAATAAGCCCCACAACAACTCAATTGCCACCTCCAGCTGGTCCCGTCCAACAAAATTACATCTAATAAACCGCCACATAACTTTTATTTTGCAGCATATTAAAAAATTTTGTTACCTTATGCCACTATGATGCCTTTCATGATTTTCTTGGTTGTTTGATCGATTATTGATTGTTATGTCTTGTTTGAATTAAGGGTCGTTATGTCACGGGTCGACTTTGCTTATAGAAGTCTTATAAAATATAGCCCACAGTTGAACTGCCACCCCTGATAAACCGTAACCAAATCGGCGTTTCTAGGGTGGCAGTTTATCGGGACTTCACTGTGAAATTTTTTTTTCGTGCATTTTCAGAGTAAAAAAGCTGTTCTCCACCAATTCAAACATACGAAACTCTTGGCTATGGATTACAATGGTCATTTAAAGGGACATGCCCACGCTAATATGAGGTGGTTCTCGCCAATTCAAAATTTTTTCCTAATCATTGAACTTCTGTACGGATTTTTCAACTTCGTTTCTAACAAAAGCACACCTAAAATAAAATTATCGGCCTTGTTTTGTTAGAAACCAAGTTGAAAAATCCGTACACAAGTTCAATGATTAGGAAAAAAAATTGGATTCCCGGGCACCACCTCTTATTAGCGTGGGCATGCCCCTTTAAACACTGGTTTGGAATGGTTCATAGTGCAACTCTGAGATAATGCAACCATCAAACTATTAATGTTTTTTGGAAAAAATTCCTTTTTCGGTAAACCGCGAAAACAATTTTTCATAGGCTTTTGGACTTTCTAGCAATTGAACTGATTTGCTGACCATAAAAACTATTTACAGCAAAGTTTTGACTGAGATTGCAAAATATGGCTCATTTACAAAAAATACTTGTCATGTAGATCTGAACTGATCTAATCTTTATGGTTCCAGCCTGAAATAATCTTGATCTGACATCTGCCCACCCTTGGTCGATTCATTGAAGCATGTAAAAATTATGTAGTGAAAATTTATGTTGAGGAAATATGAAATTCATTTATCTCGGTATCTAAAACCAAGTCTAACTTAAATATGAGTTATGTCTGAGCAAATTTGAACACAACTTTGGGATGAAAATCTTTTTCGATGCCCAAGGGAAACTATGGCAAAAAAAGTTTGACCGCTAAACCTTCACCGAACTTCTAAAGTGCAATACTTTTTTTTATTGATACTTTTTCCTTGTCTATTTCTGCTAAAAAATACGAAAAAATTTATTTTGTAAACGAACTTTTATTAATTCTCAAACAAAATTTTAAATACAATGAAAACCAGAAAAAATTCCATGCGTACATATAAATTTCCAAAAAACACGGAAATTAAGCTAACATAAAGTTCTTATTTCATTGTTTTTTAATCTGTTCTTCACTAAACACCTCCTTTTTTCAAGTCTGTATGGATAATTAGGCAACATCCGCCACCAATTATAGCATTAAAGTTAGTGGAAGCATGACGGTTTTCTAACAACAACAATGTAAGTGGAACAAAAGTCAAGAAGATCTTTTGCAAGATTATAATTTCGCAGACTGCCTGATTATAGACTGCTTGTATTTGTTATTAAAGGTTATGCTTAAAAGTTTGTTATAAAACAAAATTAAGTGATTCTAATGAGATAGGAATGGAAAGAGAATATTTTACTTGCAGTTAAAAAAATATATATATATAAATCATCTTACATAATGCACTACAACAGTTTCAATAATTTAAAGGAGGCCGATCTTTTTTAGATGCTAAATACACAATAGATGCTATATCAATTTTTTTGAAGAAATACAAAATTAGTTTTAATTAAGGTCAAATCAAGTATATGAACTATTTTTATTTACTGAATGTATTCTAGTTTATCTCTTCTGAAAATGGCAGCATACCTACTAATTTTTTCAATTTTCAAAACCTCCATAGTGAGATTATTCTCCATTTCGGTATTTTCTACAGATTCAATATTGAACAGACAAATTAATTTAAGCTCGAATTCACAGGCTTCTGAGGACAGCTCAAATTGCTGAAAATTTCACAATACCCACAAAAGGTAACAAATTGCATAACAGAATGCATGAAAGAAATATTTTTTGTCGCTCAAATCTGAACAAGCACTAGATAAGAGGTCAGTTTTTCTGACAAAGAAAGATCAAATTACTTTATTTCGAAATTTTGAAATTAGAGTATTTTCCTTGATTGTTATTATTATTATTATTTTTAGCCTAAATATGGTGGTACTTTTCATGTAACACGCCTTCATTTAAACTTTTTGTTTCTGATTTTAGGAGGAAAGGCGGTATTTTGCACCGTCAACCGAAAATCGCAAAATTGTCAGGATGAACATGACAGTGCGAAACCCGCCTCCGGCGTCCTGCCGCGGCTCTTGTCATATATTGAGACGGAAAAGATTGTTCCATGTAGAAAAATGAGCGAGAAACTCGAAATGCCTGCAATTTTTATGACTCACTAATAATTGCTAAATGCCTTTGCAAATTTAAACAAAAATGTCCAACCTTACGTCCGACCTTAAAATAGAATGCTCGATTAACTTTTTTGCTTAAACCAAGAATTAGGTGCAAGGTAAGCCAGCAAAACCTCTTGAAAATTAGAAAAAAGGATAGGATATACGGCTTAAACATGAGTGTCTTTTTAGTCTTTTGTGGGTATCCACGTAGTGAGTTACCTTGGTCCCTCAAATATAAAAAAGCGCTCCGTAAGTAGACAGGTGCTACGAAACCTATTGAAAATTAGAAAACTTGTTAAAACAAAAGTCGATATTTGGCAAAAAAAAAGCAGCAAAGAAAGGGTAAAGGTAGTTATATAGCTAGGGGGTCCCTAGTCTCAAAATAGTATCTGCAACATTACTTTTAAAATTATTCTCAGGCAGACTACTGTTAGGCTTAGGTAAGGGTAGGCTAGCGTATGTTTTTTGTTAAAACAAATGTCGACCCTACCGGAGTATACCCATCCCCTCCCCCGAAATGAAATTTTTTTAAAGTGTTTTCAAACATCCTATATCGACCTAAAATCACCTCAGGAGTTCGAAAAAGACATTATTTTTGAGTTCTGATTGATAAAAAATTGAGTTTTGGACATTTTGAAATTTCGACCATTTGCCTGTTTTGGCATGTTTTGGTCACTGGAGCTGGGCAAAAGAGCCTCTAAATGCATTTTTGTTCAAGAGTCTTGCTCGTAATCATGTCTAAGGTAAGTATGTGCGCGCATCTCTGACACTCAAGCTCCCTGCGCCCCCTTCGGGGCTTGGTTGCTTGGGGTTGAGATGCGCACACCCACATACCTTAGACGCAAATCACTTGAAAGTCACTCTGGATGCATAAAAAATGTATGCATACCAGAGTTTATTTATGCGGTAGGCCTCAGTCAACAAAACTATGTTAAACATCTTTGTTTTTACACTAAATTGGCCTATTTTCGGTCCTTTCCCACCCCGAAATAGCCCTGAATCCCTTCAAAAATGGTCAAAATAGGTATTTTGGATGGTCCCAAAACTCAATTTTTTATTGACTAGAACACAAAAATAATGCCTTTTTCGAGCTTCTAAGGCAATTTCAGGTCGATATAGGGTGTTTGGAAACACTTTAAAAAATTTCATTGGGGGGGGGGTGTTACTCCGGTAGCGCCCAAATGTCGATATTTGGCAAAAAAAAGCAGCAAAGAAAGTTTATAATTATATGGCTAGGGGTTCCCTACTCTGAAAATAGTATCTGCAACATTACTTTTAAATAGTTCTGAGGCAGAATACTTTTCGGTTTAGGCAAAGGTAGGCTAGCTCAAACATGTCTATAATAGTCAGAAAAACATGTTTGAGTCCACCCTAACATATGCTGGCCTACCCCTGCCTAAGCCTAAATACGTCCTGTTAGTGTCTATTGTAAAATTAGTATCTGTGACACTACTTTTACAAAGTAGTGTCACAGATACTACTTTGAGACTAGCCCCCCCCCCTTCAGCTATATAAGTACCGAGAAAGGGATTTCAGAGAAGGGTACGCGCATGTTGAAAAGCAAACGAACCTCCATAATCATGTCTTGGAGTTGTGGGACAGTTGCTCCGAATTTCTCATAGATTCTCAACTTTAATATTCTAGGCTTTGAAAGTTGGCTAGGGCAATGCAAATAGCCAACCACATCTTCGATATTATAATTAAATGCATCCAAACTAAGAATATTTGGAGCAAGCATAGACGGCTCCAGCAATGAAATAGTAGGCATTTCAAAGGCAGAGTCATGCAAGCAAAGCTCTTGCAAGCTGCTGAAAGAGTCTTCTAATGTGCTCAACACTTCAGGGTAGAACTTTCTGAAGTGAATTTCCAAAGTCTGGCCACACCACAAATGTTTTAGTTGGGTCAAGTAGCTTAAAAAAGTGTGGCAAGCTGTCTCGGAGTCTTTGAAGAAAATATTGGTTTCCATGAAGCGCAAGAAAGGTGCTTTGTTAATAAGTTCAGCCACAGGAAATTGCTCATCCTGACCAAATATAGAGCACATATAGGAGCATGGCTCAGTAACATTTTTGAAGTTTGCAGCACCAAGAATAAGAAGAGGATAAACAGCAAAGTGTTTTTTAATACTGTAGTAGAACTGTCGGTTAACCTGCATCAGATTAACTAACTGACGGCGGTTCATATAACATAAAACATCATAAAGAATTTCTTGGACAAACATTGAATGTTTTTTATTCGGACAAGATATGGACTCTGAAAACCATTAATCTTAATAAATTAATCAAAAAAATGTATTTGGATATATATGGTTGTGTGTCATTGCCAATAAACTTTCTGATGACCTCTCAGCAAATTTTTTTTTGAATTTTCGGTGAACGGCTTTTTTCGAGTTTTTTAAATCCTGTGCGATACCGAGTTGTCTGCTGTATCAGAATTCGGCGTCGAAAATTAGATAGCCGTACTTTATAATACTCTATAATTTTCGGTTAAAAATAAGTTTGGAAAAATAAAATAAGTTTGGAAAAATAAAATAAGTTTGAAAATTTTTAATTTATTGTGTTTTATGAGGACTTATCTATTCATATGCAAAAACTTTATATGCCGAAGAAAGCCCGTTCAATTCCGCATAGAATGATATTCAAAGTGCAATATTATTATGAAGGTGAAGCTCTGTGACGCTTTTTTGAGCTTTTGATTTTTTAGTCGCGTTTTCCAACGCTTTCCACCCCCTATGTGTATGTTGTTTCGGTAGATTTTCTCAAGGCGCATCTTTTGCGTTATTGTACACACTTCGTGCACGGTGCTGAGTTGGTCAATAAAGCAAACCAAACACAGGTGATCAAATCATCTTGGGGTTACAGGTTCCGGATTTCTGACTGTTCTATGAAAAGTATCCAATTTTTATAAAAAAAAAGACTGCTGACGCTTAATATGCACATTTTGTAAATTAGTGTAAAAGAGTTTATAAGTATGAAGCAATGTGAATATGAAAATTACTAGCACTTTGTTACTCTAATAAAATTAAAAGCATAAAATTAAACAATGAGGTGTCTAAAGTATAAAAATGATGCTGCTAACATTTCTTTCTAAACAAAATGCAGAAAAAAATAAGGCTTCTATGGCAAAAAATTCTTTTTACAACAAAGTACTATGATTCGCTTTTCATGAATTTGCATAAAGAATTAAATTATTTATTTCGTAAATGTCTTATAAAATGTTTTATAAATCTTCATTGTCTTTTATTTTATTTTATCACGAAAATCGTGGAATAGTCTCATAGATTTTTGATCGGACTATTTCGCAGCCATGTATAAAACTTTAAAAAAAAGCACACCGAACTAAATGAGCTTAGAATTACACCAAAAGATATGGCTCGAAAATATTTGGATATTTCAAAATTTAGCGATTTTTCCAGGCTAAAGTTCTTTATATAGCATGTTCCCGAAAGTTTGTCTTGACAACTTTTTTGAGCTTCTCTGGTCTTTATTAGGGTAGAAAAACATGGTTTTAAGGAGCGGCCGACTATTTTTTGAAAAAATTTTCATGACCGAAATTTGAATTTTCACCTTGGTCCCCCAAGGTAAACCAACCTGAACGAGTACCCACCAGAAAGATGAAATTTGAACACAGTTTTGTTGACTGGGTCCTACTGCACGAAGAAACTTTGATATGCATGCTTTTTCATGCATCCAAAGTCACTTTCGAGTGATTTGTGTCTAAGGTATCTGGTTGTGCGAATCTCAACTCCAAGCCCCCGAAGGGGGCGCAGGGAGCTTGAGAGTTAGAGATGCGCGCGCTCACTTATGATGATTCCGAGCAAGACTCTCAATCAAAAATGCATATAGAGTCTATTTTTGTCACGGCCCAGTTAAAGAACATGGTAAGACAGCCGAAAAACACAATCATTCACTCTTTTAACGCTCTGCTATAGAAGTGGCCCTTTTCATTTCCTTCTCCTCCGAATACATCCTTTATTCCGTTTAAAATTCAAAAGGGGTCAATTCGAAAAAAATTGGGTACCTGGTCACCCAATAACCAACATATTTAAGGGTATTCTACCCCGTTTTGCTCACTGGGGCTGGGCAAAAAAGAGCTCTTCTACGCATTTTTTGATCAAGAGTACTTCTCAGAATCATGTCTAAGGTAAGTTAGTGCGCGCACCTCGAAGGGGGTGTAGGGAGCTCACTTACCTTAGACATGATTCCGAGCAAGCTTCTTGACCAAAAATGCATATAGAGTCCTTTTTTGCCAAGGTAGAATGACTAAAACGTGGTAGAATATCATAAAACTAACCATTTTCTGGTCATTCACGTACTCTTCTGGTGTGAATTACCTTGGGGGACCAAGGCAAAAAGTGAAATTTTGGTCAAAATTTTTTTTCAAAAATAGTCAGCCGCGCCGTAAAAACATGTTTTCTACCCAAATAAAGGCCAGAGAAGCTCGAAAAAGTGGTCAAAACACACTCTTGGGAACATGCTATATAAAAAACTCCTGCCTTTTTCGTCCCGGAAAAGTTACTTCGTGATTGAACTGACAGTTTCTAAAACGTTATTATCGTCGTTATAATTATAATACTTGTCACTTTTGTAATCGGCACCTTTTCATTCTTTTATCGGTATATAAATTCTTTCTGTGCTCTATCTATTTTTTTTTCACACCATGGCTAAAATAGGTCGAGAACGAGTTGTTCTTGGCTTCCTTATCGTCGGGGTGGCTACAATGCAACAATTTTCTCGTTCTCGTCGGTCTTTCAAAACAATTGGAAAAGCCAAGAAATTCTCGGAAAACTTTTTACCGAAAATTCAAAAAAGTGCAACCACCTCATGGGGAAAACTTATTATTGTTGCCACAAGAGTGATTTTTCTTGCCGGAAGACTAATTCTCGTAGCCGAAAAACTGATACTTGTTGCCGAAAGTTGTTCTCGACACGAAATCAGCAATTTTAGAAATTTTTTGGTCATTTTCGTGTGAAATTCAGGGGTGGGGAGAGGGGTACGCGACGTTTCGTCGTAAAACCGTTTCGTCGTGAGCCGTTTCGTCGTAAGGGACGTTTCGTCGCAAAAGTTATTAGCATTAGGAAACAAGGTGATGCTTATGTGTGAATAATTTTACGTGGTTTTAGTCACTTGAGCTGCACATATAAAGTATTAAGACCATTTTTATCAAGATTCTTGTTAGAATTTGTATCTACATCTTTCACATGTACCAACATAACCAAGTGGTCGTCCACTTGGATCGAATTTTTTTTACGTTTGTTGGGTTTTAAAGCCTGTTTTCTGGTCTAACTCGTTCATTCTGAATATGGTTGGATGATAGTAAAGTAAGGTTTTGTGGGGTGAGTATTGAGAGATAATTGATTTTACCAAAACTCGATTTTACCAAAACTAAAAAACCCACACTAAACGCCATTTTACCACAAACGCCATTTTACCACTATCAAACCATCTTCAGCGTGCCCGAAAGAGTCCAGAAAACAGTTTTGGAACCCGAAAAAGTAAAGAGAATTTTTGATCCAAGTGGATGATTACTTGGTTTTAATAGTCTGATTTGCAATTTGGGTACTGCCGACTGAGCACTACCTTCTAGATACCACCACCTAGGAACAACAATCTGCCACCGCCACGCAATTACCAATACCTAAGCACTTCCACCTGAGTACCGATATCTCGTCACTGCGTTGGTATAACCACCTGAATACCATTTTATTAGTACTACCACCTCCATACACCTCGATACCCTACAGGATACGAAACTACTCCAGAACTGGGGTTCCTGTAAGTCAAGGCCCTCTTTAGCATTGTCAAATCGTATTTAGGACACAATTGTGAATTAAATGATTTTTTGGCGCTACTGTAATATACAACTAGAGACCGTGACGATCGATACATCGCATCATTAACATCGTTACATCGGTCCTGATTTTGGTCAAAAACATCGCATCGTTACATCGTTGGTCGATTTTTGAAAACATCGTACATCGCATCGTTTTCCGGCCCAACATCGTACATCGTAACGATGTATCGTTCATGAACAAAAATATACTATTGTTTGTTAAATTATTGCACTTTGAGTCAAAAAGTTTTTGCCTGCGACGCCATTTGCGTGTTTAAGATCTGTAATTTATGCATATGCAACAGTTTATACGCCTATTATACTTTGAGTATGCATCTTGTCTTAACATTCTTGTGCTTTGTGACCTTTTCTTTTTTAGCATGAGCTTGTTGTGGAAAATTCCGTTGAAAGGTGAAGAGGCCGGCCAATTTCTCTTCTCCAAGCACTCGTCATCTGAAGCCACGTGCAATGTATGCCAAATGAAAATCAAGCTTAGCAATTCTGGTCCCGCTAATCGGAAGTGGCATCTGCCTAAGCATTCGGAGTACAAGATGAAGTTCGAAGAGAAGGAGAAAGCAGAAGGGGCCAAGAAGGAAACATTAAAACAGGGGTTGCAGAACTATTTCATCAGGGGAACAGGTATTTTGAAAAATTGTTTCACGTTCTTTTTTCTGTTTCATTGTCTACTCCAGGAGACTTGTCTGACCTTGACAGAAAGATTATGCATCTCGTTGCGTGCCAAAACTTGCTATTTGCGATTGTTGAAGCCTAAACATTCAAGCCAATCCTGCCATTCAGTGATAGGGAGGGACTCAAAGGAAGTCAGCACTACAGAGAGTGGGTGACGCCTCGAGTTCATGCAGCGGTCAAGGAAGAAGTAAAGTCGTGCCTCGAGAAGTGTCATGCTCTGTCGTTAACATCGGATATCTGGTCAGGCCCAACAAAAAGCTTTATCAGGTTTAATAGCAGTTTGTGGATGAGGAAGGATTCGACGATGAGCAGGTCAGCAGTGCAATGATATATTTGAAGTATATTTGAAATTTTTTTGACTAAAATTTGACTTTTCGCCTTGGTCCCCAAGGCAATCCAACCTGAAAGGGTACCTGGATACCACAAAAAGATGGAATTTGAACATAGTTTTGTTGACTGGGGCCTACCGCATAAAGAAACTCTGGTATGCATGCTTTTTCATGCATCCAGAGTCACTTTCGAGTGATTTGCGTCTAAGGTATGGGTGTGCGCATCTCAACTCCAAGCAACCAAGCCCCCTGCGCCCCGAAGGAGGCGCAGGGGCTTGGTTGGTTAGAGATGCGCGCACAGACTTACCTTAAACATAATTCCGAGCTAGACTCTTGATTAAAAATGCATTTAGAGTCTTTTTGCCCAGCTCTAGCAAGAAAAATGTGACAAATCACCAAAAAAGGGCCCTAAAAAAGATAAATCTGAAAATTGCCACCCCGTGGCTGAAAAGTGCCACCTTTTTGGCTGAAAAGGGCCACCCTTCAGCTAAAAGAAATAAAGTGAGAGTTTATCTGTCAGTTGGGGGCTGCCAGTCGGAGGCTGCCAGTTGGGAAGGCTGCCAGTTGGAGGGCTGCCAGTTGGGAACGGCTGCCAGTTGGGTGTCGTTCAAAATTATTGGTTTTTGGGGGTTTACTATAGGGGGAGTAAACTTTTCGAGAAAAATTGATTGAGCGGATCAGATTTCCGGTCCGATCGGCTTACTCGCCCACAAATCCACCCTGAACCGCTCAAAACCACCATAATCCTGAAATTCTGAGCGATTAAGCCGATCGGACCATTATCCTGATCCTATCTGAAATCAGTCATTTTGGTGTATTATGAGTTTACGGTTAGTATGACGATGATAGCTCACCATTTGAACATCTGTAGGTACCAGCTTGGTTTTCCACCATGCAAAATTGATTACTTTCCGGAGCCCATTTCACCCACTTGATACACTCTCGAAGCGAAAGCGACCGGTATCATTGTGTTCAGCATAGTCTGTTTGACATGGTTAGACAAAACTCAAAGTCGGCAATGTAAGTGTTAATAAAAGTACCCATAATAAAATGATAGACAACTTTATTGTGCTCATTATTTTTTCATTTTCAAAATTTCATTTTAACCCGTATTTGCCCACAAGTACATCTCATGTACATGAGTTTTGGTTAGATTTTTTACTTTGTGTTTCTACGTTTTTGCATATGTTAACCTACTATTTTGTAGTACCGTCCCCTTCGAGCCATACATATAGGCACTGTAAATTGCCTACCTTGGTAGCACCTGCTGAATAGATAAGTATTGCTACCCGAGTACTACCACCATTGTAGTAGAATATGAGTATCACCACCGATGAACCAAGTTATTCGGATACAGGGGGACCACAGCCTGCATACTTAGGTGCTGTCACTTCGTGCCACCCAATGAAAAAAACAATAATACATGCTTCTTATGTAAATATGTGTGTTTCCTAACAGCGGAAGAAGAAAACAGAAACAGAAATTTTATCGAAGAAAGCAGAAAGAGAACAAAAGCAGAAACTTTCTGTTTTTGAAACATTCTGCTTTATATTTTAGTTTTGAATGTTTTTCTTCAAGTTTGTTTTCTCACTCCATCTTTTACATAATGATTTCAGAAAATGATGTCAAGCATTACTGAACCTGAATTTTTGACACCGAATTCACGGTCAGCGTGGTTGATTTTCTTATAAAACTGCCCTTAAAGGACCATGGCTTTTGCGCGCAGCGGCATGTGCAAAATTTGAATTGGCAGGAAACACTTCTCTTTCGTCTCGAACTTTACTCTTTGAAGTCGTTTGCCATAACTCCAAAGATTACAGTGCGAGACGAAAGAGAACTGTGCCCCGCCAATTCAAATTTTGCACATGCCACTGCGCGCAAAAACCATGGTCTTTCAAACCTTGTAACTAGCTGTCAAATTTCATATCAAGCTGAAGAAAATAAATATTCCAATTTCAAAAAATTTGAGATTTGAATAATGTGATCTGCGCTTTCTTTTAAGTTAAAAATCACTAATATCGATAATTGGATTTAACGTGATTTGCACATTTGAAGTTGCATGAGCAAAAATCACCACTTGGCTGGTTTTATGGTCGGCCGACCCGCAAATGGTCTTATGGTCGGCTGACCCGGGCACTATTAACGTGTGAGGTGATTTCACAACGAGTGTCAGACTCAGTGCGCGACTTGGTGTACTTATGACTGTAAAAATAACATAAAAATTATAGCATAAAAAATTATGTTGGTACCGTTGTGTAGCTAAGATTCACGGCTATAAAATGAGCAATTCACAATCAATTGCTCATTTTGAAGCACGTGGCTACAAAACGAAACTAGAAGAATTTTTTCTCAATCAAGAAAAAAATTACAATTAAAAAGTACGCCAAGTCGCGCACTGAGTCTGACACTCATTGTGAAACCCGCTTTAGAGGTTTTACGGTACATCATTTCTTTGGGGTATAGACGTTTCCCTACCAATGTTGCATTTTTCAAATTTGGCGTTATTTTGTCAAAATACACTTTTAATCAATTGCAAGCTCACATAATCATTGTCTGTATGTCAGTTGGTGCAATTTTGCTATGGGATTGCCATCATTACCGATCAAATACTCGCCTGGCCATTGGTAAGCTGTTCTTGATGTTGGAAGAAACTAATACCTTTTCATTATTGTTCAAAATTTGATGTTTTTGTTTCATTTTGTTATTTGTTGCTTAAATAAATTTGAGAAAATATGAATTTGCTCGTATGATAAAAATTTAAAGGACTATAGCCGTCGCCGAATTTCAAATGTTTGAATTCGCGCGGTACAGTTCTCTTTCGTCTTTCATTGTACTCTTTTGAGTCATTCGAAGCAAGTCAAAAGAGTACAGTGCGAGACGAAAGAGAAATGTCCCGCGCGAATTCAAACATTTGAAATTCTCGTTGTCGGCGACGGCTATGGTTCTTTAAATAGTAAAAACAACAAGATAAACATATAAAAAACTGAAATTTGAAAAATGCAACATTTGGTAGCGAAACGTCCCTGTGACGTTTCCCTACCAATGTTGCAAATGCAACATTGGTAGGGAAACGTCTACTCACCATTTCTTTTTGCCGTGAAAAGTCGTTTCACAACAGCAAAAAAATTGCGACAAAAAAAGTTTTTTTATGTAAGAAAAGGTTTGCCTGTAAAAGATCACCATATTTTTTTATAAATACGCATGGGTTTTTTAATTATCGATGATAACTAGGGAGGCCCAGCACAATAAAGATTTTAAAAATAAATATTAGTTAATTTAAATTTAAACGCGCTACGCGCGTCGTACTGGTGCTAGATGGCCGCTTAAAGCGGCCAGAATTTTTCAAAATACTATGCTTTTTATTTGAAAATTTAGAGCACCCTTTATAATAAGTTTCTCAGCCAACGGGTAGATCAAACCTAAATTGTCGAATTTTCAGGACACACAACCCAATCCGGCGTTTTATGACAATTTTCAGAACATCTAACCACCCCCGGATCTCATACCTGATTTCACGACATCCAACCCAGCCTGGGATCTCATGCCAATTTTCAGGACATCC
Source organism: Ditylenchus dipsaci (assembly GCA_004194705.1). Classification (NCBI taxonomy): domain Eukaryota; kingdom Metazoa; phylum Nematoda; class Chromadorea; order Rhabditida; family Anguinidae; genus Ditylenchus; species Ditylenchus dipsaci. Next base: position 131,835 of record SADC01000061.1, read on the forward strand.
AACCCAGCCTGGGGTCTCATGCCGATTTTCAGGACATTCAACCCAGCCTGGGCTCTCATGCAATTTTCAGGACATCCAGCCCAGCCCGGGATCTCATGCATCATATCAGGACATCCAAGAGTGGGATCTCATCCTAGCCTGGGATCTCATGCCCATTTTCAGGACATCTAACCCAGGCCGGGATCTCATACCCGATTGAGAGACATAAGACTCAGTCTGGCATATCATACCCACTTTAGCCACATCTAACCCAGCATGGTATCTCATGCCCATTTTCAGGACATCCCACCCAGCTCGCGATCTCACGCTTATTTTCAGGACATCCAACCAGCGTAGCCTATAATAGCCATTTAGAGACGTCCAACCAAAACTCTAAATCCATGGTGTTCAGGGCGAAAACTTATATTAAAACATCATCTATATCGACTATTTGCTTCAAAAATGAAAATTTTAATTTTCGCGCCAATTTCAATTTTGAATGCTTGAAAAGTCGAAATTTTGTCGGAAATTTTGAAAAAGTTTATTCCAAATGTGTTCCAGAGCACAAAATCGCCCCAGAAACACGACTTAACTTTGATTCTTGTCGAGACAAAAATTTCGAATTTTTGGCACGAATTCAATTTCGCGCCAAATTTCAAAATTTTTGAATTTTTTGAACAATTTGGTCGCTTGTAACCACCCAAAGTGACCTTTAAAATTGCTATTCTGGTCTAATCTTTTTTGCGATTAACATTCGGAGATCAGCGGCAAATCATTGCGACAATGCGGCAGAATTGTTCAAATTGATCGACTTTTGCGGCAAAATGGATAAGAAAATCGAATGCGAAATCACATTGCGACAAAAAATTTTCAAAAATTGCGTGCAAAATCAGATTGCGGCAAATCTAGATTGCGAACAATTCAAATTGCAGGCAATATATCGGTCTCAAAATCTTGCGAACACGGATTGTTAGAGCGGCTAAAGTTGGATTTGACAGTAGTGACAATCACGTTTTGATGGTATTTCACAGTTTTTGTAAATCTTGCAAAACCCGATTTTTTACGGCTGTCATACCATCTCTAGAACGCTCGAATTAGTCAGAAATCAAGTTTTGAAACCCAAAAGCGTGTAAAATTTTTTTTTATCCAAGCGGACGACAACTTTGTTTACTTGATGCATGGAACATCCAGATGATTCAACTTACTAACATGATCACATGCACTAGAAAAGTGGTCTAATATACAAGTTGGGTGTGTAAATCACCTTCATAAGTACCATCTAGTTACTACTTTCTGGAAACAACAATCTACTACCGCCCAAGGACCATCACTTAGGCACTTCCACCTAAGTACCGATGCCTTGCAGGCTCGCACTGCCAAAAGTCCAGGTTTGACGGGCGAGCACACAAGAAGAAGCAAGGCTAATCGACGACTTGTTTATTTCAAAAAAAAACAACAACAGTAAACAGACAGTACAAAAAGAGGTTAAATTATGCGCCGGCATGTAGTCTTAACGAGGACGTTGCTCACCAGCTGTGGAAGAAGACCTACCCCGAGTGTTGCTTCTTGACCTAGAGCTGCTGCGACTTCTTGACCTGGACCTTGACGGAGTGCGTGAACAACCTCTGCTTGTCGATATCCTAGCGAGTTCATCCACCTGAAAAAATTGGTACCAAGAACCTGGAGAAATACGATGATTACCGCTTCATTTCCTGGTATACCAATTCATTCGCAAAGCTGCCATTGAGAGAAGCCATTGAGATCGAGGAGCTTGAATGGTCCCAAGGTAGTCTGTCTTCACAGCCACATTTTCAGAACTATAGATCAAAACAAAACACATAACGACAAATAAAATATACAGTAAAAATAACCGACTTGTAGTGCGACCAGTTTCGGAGGGACGTAAGTCCTATACGAGCAGCAGAGATTTCATCCAGACCACCAGATTCACTGTTTTGATAGCAAGATCCGTCGGTACAGACCTGTAAATAGTTGATAAAAAAAAGATATAAAGAAAGTTGTCTCTTACAAAGCGGTAGACTAACTTCGATGACAGAGCAGCAGCTAGATTCGGACTATTGTAGAGAGTTTGTTGACAAGTAGGCACAGATGATGAGAAATGAGTCACCGGAACGGATAACGAGCGACGAGCGACGATTCGAAGAGAAAGCTTAAGCACCAGAAGCATTATTGTTTCGATCAGTAGCTGCAAGTGAAAAGCCATAAATGTCAACATGATAGAAGGACAAATTTCAATGAAAATTTCATTTTCACTGAAAATTCTCCTTTTTCATTTGATGAAAATGAAAATTTTCATTTTCATTTTCCTCTTACAAAATGAAATGAAAATGAAAATTTTTCATTCAATGAAAATGAAATGAAAATTTCATTTTCATTCAAATTTTCACTGAAATTTTCATTTTTCATCGTTTTTCATTTTCATTTTGGAAACACTGGTCACATTGGGCTGCTATTTGGGTTGATCGTTATTTTAGGTGTTGTATACATGGTTAGCTATGTTCTAATGTTGAATTTAGTAGATTTAGTAGAGCAATTATGGTGCTGGTCAAGATTCGACACTTTTGCTGTCAAACAGCACATAATGCTGTTTGATTGTTTGCTGATTTTTGTACAGCTAGTCAATTTTTGGTTCTAGCAAAATCTCATCTCACAAACAAGCCTGTTCAGACGGCAGCTTATTGAGACCACACAGTGGTGGCAGATTAAGCATTACTTGAAAGTTTCAAATTTGATTACCGCAATTTAAATTGTCGCAATATGATTTGCCGCAATTTGATTTTGCCGCAATTGAATTGTCGCAATTTGATTTGCCGCAATCTGATTTTGCCGCAATTTGATTTGTCGCAATGTGAACTAAACTACCACGAAACTATCACCAAGTAACACTATCTAGATGAGAGAGACCTGGGTAGCGCAACCAGAAAAATGCTTTTAGATATTAGGTCGAGGCATACTATAGGGTCGACCTAATATCCTTGTGGTATCCCTCCCTTTTCTGGTGCTTACCTATCACCGAGATGGTTAAGTTTTATACGCCGGAAAATTAAAATATTCTGATAAAAAATCTTCTCAAGGCAAATTTTAAGGTTCAATTTACCTCAGGTTCAATTTACCTCAGGTTCAATTTACCTAGGTTCAATTTGTATAGGTTCAATTTGTATAGGTTCAATTTACCTAGAGCCGTGATTTGCCGCATCTTACTCCTGCCCCCTTTTGATGAGCCCAGCTCAGTGAAACTTTCGGAACACCCTCAAAAAATTCAAAAACCAAAAAAAATTTTGTCCTGAAAAATTGGAAAAAAAAGTTGAGCTAAAAAAATTTTTCCGTACTCCCCATGAAACGTTACTTGAGAAAGGTGCAAAATTTTCAAAAAAAGTGCCCGAACATACCCAACAAAGAGCTTTTACGCTCAGAGAGTTTTTTTCTATATAGTAATGATAAAAATATATATAATTATTCGTTTTTCGATCGTATTGCTATCAAAGATATCAAGCTATGAATCCTGATCAAAGACGCCTGGTTTTGGAGCAAACAAAACAGAAGTTAGCCGACACTCGTCAAAAACGTCAACAGCAAGAAGAAGAACGAAAGTGGAATCTAGCAATGATACTGGGTCTGTATGTATGATTATGTAAGGTTTTCACCCACTTAATTTTGCAGACAAGATTCTCTGGCTCAAGTCGAAAACAATGACTTCTGAAGAATTGGCGAAACTGTTGAAGGATGTTGACGCGGACAAGGTTGTTTCTAAGTATTTTTTCTGCTCTATAAAAGGATTATTTTAGCCAGAAAAGCAAGTGAAACAAACCAACCTTCGGGTCACGACACGCATTCCGTAGATGTGCCATCAAAGAATGCAAACGTAGATCATATTTCGTACTTTACCTAGTTATATCGAACATTCAGATAACATATTCCAAAGCGACTCAAACCGAAGAGGAAAGTTGTGAATCTGCAGTTGACAGCTTAACTTATCAAGATACACAGGTATCAAAGAGGGAAGTTGGAGGCCAAAAAGAAAGCGAAGATTGTGTGAAGCAAGAACAGCCACCAGCAATCGATTCGGAAGTGGTTTCGTCCATCGAGGTTATTTATTTCTGAGAGGATGTTCTGTAACTTTTTTTAAGGCAAAGACAGTCGAACCGGCAGATTTAGTTGGAGAGATGCATATACCGAGATAGCTGAGGACCAACGAATCAAATTTTGCAAAGCCAGGACTTCAATCAATTCTTCTGTCAAAGCACTCGCATTATTGAAAGAGCACTGGAAGATGATGTTAGTCTTTTTTCCCAACTGTCATACATGTCAAAGCATATTTTCTTAGAAGGACATTTTCGTCGATTACACTACTGCAGACAGGCATGTCCATGAGATCCAATCAATGTGTAAAGAACTGCTTTCTTTTAATGCTGAATTTTCTATGGATCAGTTTACGTCAAATCGATATGTGCGTTCACTTGACTACTCTTCATTTTATCCTGAACTTTTGGTGGTGGCCTATGATCGCAATCCTTATAACCTCTTGCGCCTGGAGGAATCGTCAAAGTGTGGAACACTTTTTTCAAAACGTCTCCTGAGTGCGTTTTTAATAGATATAAACTTTTAATGATATCGGAAAAAAACTCCAGGTCTACTTTGCACAGCTCGTCTCGTGTTACCAGCATGCTCTGTGATAAATTTCAGCCAAATATAATTGTCGCTGGTTGTTACTCTGGTCAAATTTGCGTGTGGGATACAAGAGTCAATAAAAAGACTCCGATGTGCAAGGTGATTTTTGACTAAGACTATATGTAATAATATTGGGTTTGCAGACTAAGCTGTCTAAAAAGATGCACGTTCAACCAGTCATGTGTATGCAGATGGTAGGCTCGGAGAACTCTCATGAACTCGTCACCTTATCAACAATGGTGTGATGTGCTCTTGGACGATGGATAATCTTTTGATGCCAACCGAAACCTTGTCTCTTGCGTTCAGACCGACTGAACATGAAGCTAAGCCGAAAACAGTCAATTCGACTCCTGGAAGATCAGCAACTGCGGACGGGAGTCCGGTTACTATGGTGAAATTTGATTTGTTTCAGTTAGTTTTTTATATAAGCGTTGTAGATAACCGCCCTAAGCATGTCTTTTTTCCGTTCTGATATCAGCTCTTTGTGATTGGAAGTGAAGAAAAGGCTCTCTACCTTGGTAATCGACACATGAATAAAGGGGAGATCACTCGATGCATCGAAGGTTAGTTTTTGTTAACTTTCTTCGTATCACGTGTGATTGAGTGTTGTTAAGCTCACGGTATGCCTTTGACTTGTGTGGACATGCACCGTGCTCTTGGTCCAAGTGATTTCTCACGTCTTTGTCTTTCTGGCTCGATGGATTTTGATGTCAAGTTATGGATGTTAAGGTTGGTGTCTCTTCAAAACAATTCTTTTCACTTACTCTTTATTTAGGACGACTCCATCACTTCTCCTCTAATCACGTTCAAGGGGTTACAGTCACTTCACATTGCTGATGTTCAGTGGTCACCTGTACATCCTGCTGTATTTGCAACTGCTTCAATAGATGGAATTGTGAGCATTAATATTTTATGCTTTTGTCTGCGATAAATCTTCTTATTCTAGTTAAATTTGTGGAATTTAAATGAGAGCACTAAAAGATATATCGTAAGCCTGAAAATAAGCGGTTCTATCACCAAGTTGATGTGGAGCAGGAATGGTAGGCCTCTTGTCTTTAGTTCGTTCAGAGTCACGTTGTCGGTTCAGGCAAGCAGCTGAGTGTAGCTGACATTGAAGGGCGAGTATTCCTCTATGATGTTAATGAAGTCTGTACAACGTAAGACTCAGTGAATGGGACAATTTTTCTCAGTAAGTTTAAAACTGAATGGTCGTTAGGATAATAAAGAGCCTTTTTAGGACATTGACTACGTTAAAGTTGATGAGCCGGGATATTGCTCTTTCAGAACGATAGATCCTTGTGAAAGAGAAAAGAGAACCACGTGCAAGAACTATTATTTGATTTCAGTATAAATTTCGATTGTTATTTTGTTTCAATTATTAAGCATAATAAAGAACCTTGAGAGTATACAGAATCTTTTGGTGGATAACTTGGCTCTGGTAGAATAACCCACGAAAATTTCATTTTTCCCCTTCGGTGGCGCAGGAGGCTAGGTGGCTTAGGGTTGAGATTCGAACACCCACATTCCATTATCACATAAAAAATTTTAAATTATCGCGTAAATTTATTGATCGAAAATTTTTTTTGAAAGTCATCTTCCGCCACCTTGAACATGTTTTCTACTCATTTCAGGTGCTAAACACTCGAAACAAATGGTCGAAAGGTGTTTTTTGGAAGACTACATGTACTGTACTTTAGCCGGAGTTGTTTCCCAGCAATTTCCATACTAAATAATTAGGTTTTCAAAAAGATTTGGTTACCATAAGATGACCAATTGCCTTGGTCCCCCGAGCTAAATAAACCAAAAGAGCACCTGGATATTCTTAAAAAAGAACGACTATCAGTTCGTGGTACTTTTGATTCGTGGCAATCAATTTTCACTTATTTAAAAATAGTGTTTAAATGACTCCCAAGTAATTTTTATATACTCAAAACGATAAAAAAGTTATTTTCTGACGTTTTTCCACATAAAAATGGATTTTTAAAGAAAATGTTTTTGACTAAAATTCGACTTTTTGCCTTGGTCCCCCAAGGCAATCCAACCTGAAAAGGGTACCTGGACACCACAAAAAGATGAAATTTGAACATAGTTTTGTTGACTGGGGCCTACCGCACAAAGAAACTCTGGTATGCATACACTTTTATGCATCGAGAGTTCCTTTCGAGTGATTTGTGTCTAAGGTATGTGGGTGCGCACTCGCTTACCTTAGACATAATTCCGACTAAGACTCTTGATTAAAAATGCATAAAGATACTCTTTTTGCCCAGCTCCAGTGACTAAAACGGGGTAGTATACCTTAATACACGATATTTTACCTTGGGGGACCAGAATGCTCACAAGACTGTCGCTGGCAAGGCTCCTCGCAAAGCGCTCGCTACCAAACATGCGCCTGGATCTTCGGCTACTGGTGGACTAAAGAGGCCTCATCGTTATCGTCCGGGAAAATTTGCCTTGGTCCCCAAGGCAAAAAGTCAAATTTTTATTTTAAAAATACCATTTTCTGCGTGGAAAAATGTTAGAAAATAACTTTTTTTATCCTATTAAGCATATAAAATGGTATACCGACGACCGGGTACACATTATGACCGGGTACAACGACCGGGTACAGCGCCAAATTTTGCCTTGGACCCCCTTGTTAATTTTTTACGCATTTTCGGGTCTTGTTTTACCCGAAATGTGATTCGGGTCGCTGATTTCAAATCTGGCGTCAAAAAGTCGAAGTACTATCGAAATTGGTCAAACTACGAAATTACCAGTTAGCCATAGGGGGCGGGGGTGGTGACTTTCAGACCTGCGATGTATTATGGGTTATCACACACTAACGCTCATCTAGTTTTTAAAAATTTCTAGTCACACAAGTTGCCCGCTACCTTTCAGACAAGCATCTAAAATTTACAACGACCCCCCCCCCCCCGAACCCCTAGCTCCGTGGTGCGTACCTCCTGGTCAGCTGGATATCAACCTGAATGGCCTGCAAAATAGAAGTTTTTCTAAATCAAAAACAAACTATCTTATCGTGTGCAAAAATGTGTGGGAATATTGTTTGATAGGACTAAAAGCTCGATTTTCTCCACCAAAACCCCAAAAACGTGGACAGGTACCAGCTGTGCTCATGGATTTATCCGATTAGACACCTTTATCCACCTTATCCATCGATATCCACCTGGAGGAACAAAAAAATCAAAATTTGTTCAAAATCAAAAACAAGCCATTTTAGCTAACCCAAATTTCTGTGTGGAATTCACGATTCTAAGGGTACTTATGCACATTATAGGCCCCAAAATATTTGCCGTTCTATTAGTGTTTTCTTTTTCAAAACCTTATTATAAATTCTCTGGATATCTCTGAATATCTCTGGAGAAAGAAATTCAAAGGACCAGATGCTCTATTTTTCTTTTGGAAACATGTCTCTGAAAGTGTTTGTTCGTTCTGTAAATGACTCCGAGTGGAATTATGATGTGTTCGAGAAATAAACGAATTTTATACGGAATTTATAATAAGGTTTTGAAAAAGAAAACACTAATAGAACGGCAAATATTTTGAGGGCCTATAATGTGCATAAGTACCATTCTAAGTATGATATAATGGTTCGTTTGCAAGTTTAACGTAGATTTTTACCGAAATCAGAATTTCAGTCATAAAAACCGGTTTCGCATCAAATTTCGGGATGAAAAAAGGTTTAGTTTAAGACGTGGTGCGCAAAACAGATAAATTTATCTGAACCGATAAATTTATCTAGCAAATAAAATTCAAACTATTACTATCTGACAGATAAAATTTATCTGCCAGATAAAATTTTATCTGGCAGATAAAATTTTATCGGTCAGAAAAAATTCGAGTTTTGAATAAATATCAATAAAAAATTAAAAAATGGGCTCCACACTTGCCAATCTAAATATTTTGTAAAAAGAAAAGTGATTAAAATACTTGATGGGTTTCAAAAATTTTCAGCCGAAATTTTTGGCAAAACCCATCAAATTTTTCAGCCATTCTTATTGTTGATGATTTTTATAGATTTGCAAGTGGGGAACCCATTTTTTAATTTTATATTGATTTCAGTCTTGTAAATCGAAAAATTTTGCCGCCGGCGCCGAGCGTCGGCTCCATTTTTTTCGCCGCCGACGCCGGCGCCGAACGCCGGCTCCATTTTTTTTGGCCGCCGAGCACCGACGGCAGCGAAAAGCGCCGCGGGAGCCACATCATAATATTCGAAATTTATACGCGTTTTTGCCGCTGTGGTGCCAAAATAAGAGATTGTTGAAAATTAATTTTTTTTTATTTGATGTCACATCAGCCAGGCGCGATTTGGCTGCTCCTTGGCTGCTCAGGCTGCTCCTTTCAGCCTGAGTTTCAACTCGTTCAGCTTGCTCTCTGGTTCAAGCTTTGGGATTTGCGCATTGATTGTCATCTCGAAATTTTTGGAGCCATTCAGTGAAGTCTTCGTCTTCCATAAATACACATCGAATTTAAATAAACTTTCGTTGAAATTCATAAGCGCTTTTCTCTTCAATAATTTTGGGCCGGTCCTTCCTTTATGTCTAATAGTGTTAAAAATAAAAATGAAAATAATAAAATAAGTTTTCCACTGCAGAAGTGCCCCTGGGAATTGGTAAAATGTCCATAGCCATCTTATAGAGTTGAGGATATGCCTAAAAGCATATTTGTAGTAAAAGCTAAGCCGATTAAATGTTATTAATATATCTCATTATTTTCTTCCTAAAACAGCATCGTATCCTTATTTATTTTCTTTGGAAAGTGCCGTCGGCGCCGGCTTCATTTTTTGCCGCCGCCGCCAGCGCCGGCTCCATTTTTTTCGCCCCCGAGCGCCGGCTATATTTTTTGTTGCCGCCGCCGTCGGCGCCGAGCGCCGGGTCGGCGGCGAAAAATCGCCGTCGGGCGACAGCGCCGGCGCGAGCGCCGGCGCTGTTTACAAGACTGATTGATTTTTATTTAAAACTCGAATTTTATCTGACCGATAAAATTTTATCTGTCAGATAAAATTTTATCTGTCAGATAAAAATAATTTGAATTTTATCCGCTAGATAAATTTATCGGTTCAGATAAATTTATCTGTTCTGCGCACCACGGTTTAAGATGTGACTAACTATTTTTAGTCAAATTTGGTGAAAAATGCGATTCGATTCAATTCGATTCCATACAAGGCACGACTCAACACTATTCTTAGGCTTTTTCGTTTTTCAGATGTGAAAACCTGTTTTCTGATTAATTATAGAATTCTAAAGATGATTTGACAGTAGTACAATGCCGTTTTATAGGGTAGTTTTTAGGTATGCAATACGTTTTTTTGTACCAAATTTTTATTTTATTTTTTTGTTTTGCCTTTATTTCTTAATTTTTCGATCGTTTTTACAAAGTGAAAAAACTTTCAAGTAGCCCTGCGATTCTAGTTTCTTACGAAATATAACTTTTTGCAGTATATTTTCGAAATGCCCTACCAAAAATCCAAAGTATGCAACAAGTCAGAAAAAATAAGTTAGTTCACTCTTTTGATATTTTGTAAAAATTTTTGAAAATATCTTGCAGATAGTTATATGTCGTGAGAAACTACAATCGTAGGGCTACATGATGGTGCTAGAACTTTGTGCAAAAACTTGAAAAATTGAAGAGAAAAAAGCATAAGAAAATTTGTAGTAAATTTGGTACAAAAAAAAGTATTGCCCTTTTTAGGTTATATACTGGAGTCAAACAAATTTTCGAAGCCAAATTTGAAGGGAAAGTCCAGATTCAATTTTCGGACTCTGATATGGATTGAGTAGACTAGTCCAGTTAATTTCCTCATTTCAGCCTATTCAGCGGGGTATTCATTCACCAGGTGCATCCATTCATCTTCAGATATCTTCATCCACCTAAATCATCTGAGCATTGTGTACTACTACCCATGCACTTCCACCTTAGTACCGATACCTAGGAACAAAAACCTGAGAACCAGCTAAACACCCTACGGTAAAATTAGAAGGAGGAATTTACCGCGGAGGCAATTTACCTAGAGCTAAAAATTGTATCGAACTGTTCCTATTCAAGGACTTGTATTGAATCGTGCCTTGTATCGAACAGGTTGTTGTATTGAATCATCACCTACCGGAAAATCATCTAGTTCACTGCTTTCGAGTAAAGTAATAGTTTGGCAAGATGAAAGTGGTGAGTTAACTGTTTTACGGCGGTTAACACCATCATTAAGAGCAGAAAAAGGCATTGTTCCTATGAGGAACTGAGACTAAGTTTGGAGTTGGAGACTAAAATAGTCTCAAGACTAATAGTCCTTGAGACTATTTTAAGAAATAGTCTCAAAATAGTCTCATAGTCTGATAGTCACATTTAGTCTCAACAGTCTCAAATTAGTCACATTCTTGAGACTTTTTTGTGACTATTTTTAAATATAATAGTCACAAATGTCAATCCCTGCCCCCAACCCAATAAGTTTCAAATTCTATCCAAACTAAAACTGTGTGCTGAAAACGGTTTGTTAAGACCAAAATTCAGAATCTTAATACCCTGGATATCCACTCACCCTAAGGTAGTCGACTAGAAACGTGTGGAATCATTCGCATGGTACTTTTTTGTATCAGATATGTTTGCATCATAATTACAGGGTGTCCCAAGAATTTGCCCCACTTTTGAAGGACCATAACTTTTTGTGGAGATCGTATTTTGCAATTCTGTTTTTGCCATTCGTCTTAGAATTTCGTAACAATTTTTTTGGCATATCAGGTGAAGAAAGTCAAAATTTTTCATTTTTGGCTTGGTCCCCCTGTTGTCCGAAAATTACCCATATTCAAAAATTCCATTTTGCATGTTTTTCTGTATTTGTTCTTGTTTTTTTCAGTGTTGTAACAAGATTTTATTGAGCCGTAATAACATAACATTGATAAAACTAAAAGATTAGACTATCCAACATTTGCATATGATTGCTCGACACTTTTGCCTCCACTTCTATGCAGCGGCGCAGTCGTCATTCGTAGGATTAGATTGAGTGGTGCACCATCTCCAACGGAAGTTCATCGAAAGCGCATTGGATTCTTTGCTTCAATTCCTCCAGATTGGCCGGTTGTGTCCGGTAGATCTGAGCTTTGATATGTCGCCAAAGAAAAAAATCGCAGAGAGTGAGATCCGGAGAGTAAGGCGGCCAAGGCAGATTTTGTGATGTTCTTCCCATCCAGTGAGCTGAAGAAGTTTTTGAAGCTCCTCAAAATAACACTAATACGACTAACCATTGAAACTATCATTTAACGAATTCCTGACGTTTCGATTCCAGGCATGAACACGCCGTCTTGTTGAAAAATCATTTGATCGAAATCTTGTCCTCGTTAAGACCACGGCAGGAATTTTTCTTGGAGAAGGCGAAGATAACTTGCAGCTGTCACATTTCCCTCCATGAAGATTGGACCAACCACACTCATTCGACCAAGCGCAGCCCAGACGGTAATTCTTGGAGAATGCAGTGGCGCCTCACGATACCTAAAAAATTTTTTTAAGTGAACAAACACGAAAGGAAAAAGGGCATACCAATGTGGATTTGTTTCGCACCAATATCGAAAATTCTGTCGATTGACTTGCCCGTGTATATGGAAGTGAGATTCATCGGAAAACATTATTTTGTCGAAAAATCGTTCATCTTGCTCTAGCAATTGAAGTTGGTTATTGGCATGCACTACCCGCTTCTGTTGATCAATCGGTCGAAGTAGCTGGCGAAGTTGCATTTTGTACGGATGAAATTCATCCTTAAAAAAACCGATAAATGCATCGTTAAATTCAACCCTAAAACCAACCTTGGCAATTCTGTGAATAGTTGAATTCGACGGCGTATCTTCCAACCGAGCGACGTCTCTTATGCTTGGCTGTTGATCCGCTGGAACTCCTTGAATCTGGTCAACACCCAACTGAAAACAACCCTAACTTAGAGCAGAAAGAGCAAAAGATATCAATTAAAAGTGAAACCTCGTGTTCGTACGCTTCTTTCTTTCGCTCGATCCTCTAGCCAAATATTCCTTGTGCCAATCCAAGATGCTTCTTCTGCTCGGCTTCTTATTCGGTTCGTTGAAATGAGTTCGATACTTGCGTTGCACAACAGTCGGACTTCCTTCCTTTGCATAGGTGTGTGGTGGAGTGAAAGACACACCCCCACCACATAACCCACCAAAAGAAGAATGGAAAGGGAGTTTAGTTGGTTAGGAAAGGAAGAGGAGATGGGGTTAGGGCGCCAGCCCGCTGGTCCCCAAATTTAATACTTGTATATTAAAATGCTTTTGCTTGTAATAAAGAATGCTTCTATTACATGGATCTACCACATGGCCCACCCGGAGCGCCATGTGGTAGATCCATGTAATAGAAGCATTCTTTATTACAAGCAAAAGCATTTTAATATACAAGTATTAAATTTGGGGACCAGCGGGCTGGCGCCCTAACCCCATCTCCTCTTCCTTTCCTAACCAACTAAACTCCCTTTCCATTCTCCTTTGGTGGGGTTATGTGTGGGGGTGTGTCTTTCACTCCACCACAAGGTGATAACACAAAATGCTCTTTGTTGCGGAGTGAAGCTCATTGCCTGAAAATATAAAAATTTTACCAAGGAATGTTACAACTCTGAAAAAAAAAAAAGAACGAATACAGAAAAACATGCAAAATGGAATTTTTGAATATGGGTAATTTTCGGACAACAGGGGACCAAGCCAAAATGAAAAATTTTGACTTTTTTTACCTGATATGCCAAAAAAATTGTTACGAAATTCTAAGACGAATGGCAAAAACAGAATTGCAAAATATGATTTCCACAAAAATCTATGGTCTTTCAAAAGTGGGGCAAATTCTTGGGACACCCTGTACTTCTTTTACATCAGATGTACACTTTCCAACCTCAAAAGCACTCCGAAACATTCCAAACTTTTCAAAATAGTCCTGAAAACCCCAAACCTCTTTGAACAACGTTAATTGATCAGCCTCAGCCGGTATATATGGCACCAGTGACCCTCAATTTAATCTTACTCACCTCGTGGTGAAGATTTGACTTGCAGCATCCTTGATTTAAACAACATCGAGAGATCCCGCACGGCGCTCGCGATGGCCAACGATTCCAAGAAAGATAAATGGGAAAAACCACCATCCGATACGCAAAGATGTGAATCTGATGCAGTTCAATAACCTTGAAAAGGAGCCTTTTCAGGGTCGAAAAGTATTTTAACCAGTCACAAATGAAAAGTACCACGAATCGATAGTGCCACGAATCGATTAACACGAATCAAAAGTACCACGAACTGATACTTTACCATTAAAAATACCGAAAAAGATGGGATTTGAACATAGTTTCGTAAGCTGGGGTCTACCGCATAAAGTAACTGTGGTATTCATACTAAAAGTATGGCTTGTTTTTTTAAGTTTAAGTTTTTTTTCATTTAGGCCATCCAGGCGGATATGCACTTACCCCAAGGTACACACCCGGGTTATATTCGCAAATTTGGTCCTATTAAACTCATTTTCCTACACGATTTTGCGTTAGATCTAGTTGGATATCCACCGGAACCTTGAGTACGTATCCTATGTTTTAGAGTTTCAGTTGTTAAGATCACAGTTTTGGTATTGTCAAAACATGTTCAGTGTGGAATTTTGGGTAAGAAACTATGGTTTTCAATTCCATATAAACAACTAAATTTGAAGATTTGGAGGCAGGTCACACCATTATTACCCGATTCTGGGTGATTTAGATGGTTTGATATATAGAAAAGTTAATAAGTAAAGTAAGTAAAGGTGAATGATTCAGGGGCGTGAATTGTCCCGGCGTGAATTGCCGCGTACCCCTTTTGCTTACAATATGGGTATGCTTTAGCACAATGTACACATGTTCCAGTCCGTGCTGTGAGGGTTAATGAAGAATCTGATTTATTTTTCACCACCTAGGTATCCGTTGCGTAACCAAAAAATATAAAAAATAAGGCCAATTTAAAACTAGACTAAAAACCAGGATGCCTCATCATGGTATCCCCGATTTGCCCGGCCTGTTATCCCCGATTTTTCAAGCAATCTGAAAAATTATTTAAACACCGTTTCAAAAGGAGCCCGTATAACACATTTTAGGCGGTGTAAGTAAACGGTGCGACCAAAATTACGCGGCCACCCAAAAAAATTGTGTATGTAGTAATTCTGACACATCCTGTAGTCCAAACAATGAGATTTACTTTCAACTAACCGGACAGTTTTTTGCTTTTGTATACACGCAGATAAAATTTGATACATTTTACATATTAAGATGGGTTAAAATTGAAAACACCCATCGAAATGTGTGAATCTCTCGTCAAAGTATGTAAACCTCCCGTCAAGTTTTTTAAAACTTCTTGTTATCGGTGATCACTTTTCAATTTTTTATTTTTTTACACCAGCATGGAGTCCTGAATCTCTAGTTTCCAATAAGCTATCAACTGCCTGACAACAACATTGAAAAGTGGGAGAACAATTATATTTTTTCAAAAACTACACCAATTTTTTTCAAAATGATTTGTTTCTCCCCCTTCTCAATGTTGTAATCAGCCAACTGATAGCTAATTAGGAACTAGAGATTCAGGGCTACATGCTGGTGCAAAAAGATTGAAAATTTGAAAAGTAAACACCGAGAACAAGAAGTTTTAAAAACTTGACGAAAAATTCGCATATTTGGACGGGAGATTTACACATTTTGATGGGTGTTTTCACCTACAGCCATAAAGATTTATGTGGCTATTTAGAGTTCTCACTATCTCATAAATTTCAACAAAACACAATTGGAGATGTGGTGTGCAACATTTGTGACAAGGACACATTCTCTTGGTTCTTCCATATTTTTGCTGCATAAATATCTAGCAATTCCTTAAAATATTTCTTTCTGTTTCGAATTGTAAATTATGAACTGAGCTACCGTATTTTCTCTAATTTAGCGCCCCTCTTTTTTTTGACTAGAACTTCAGAGTTAGGGCCATTTTTGATTTACAATTTCAAGATTTTTGGGCGTCCAAAAAATTTAGCACCCGGGGGCTAAATTACAGGAAATACGGTAACTAAATCTGTAATTAACGCTAGCCTACTTTATTATGAGCAGATGATAGTAGTGCTGTAGGAAATTGGATTTTGTTTGATAGGTTTAAGTCATTCTCATCCTTTCCTAACATGGCAATTGTGTGGGTTTGATTCTTCCAGTTCTAAAAAATAAAAATACTGTATAGTGTTTAGAACTAGAGATGATGAAACCGGTTCGGGCGGGGTTTCGGGACGGGATTTCCGGCTAAAAATATTTCGGGATCGGGATTTCAGAAAAAAAATTCGGGATCCCGACGGGATCCCGAACAAATTCCGGGAGAGAAGAACGGGAGAGAAAAAACCGGAGAGAAGAGAAGTAGAGAGAAGAACACGGAAAATTCCCATATGTTTGCCATATTCTCAAACTATTAACTATTTTAAACACCAAATATGTGTAGTGACAACACATATATGTATTGAAAAGTAGTGTCTGATCTGTGTAATTAGCTGCTTTTTTTTTTTTTGATCTGTTTTAGTTATTAAAAAAAATTAAATGCGGGGGACAGCCGTTGTCGGAGACGGCAATAGCCCTTTAATAAAATTAGTGGCCTAGTGGTTAATTGTTGGAAATTGGCAGAAAATAAAAAACAAAACAGTCAAACAAAACTCCAAAACTATTCAATTTTCGGAAATTTAGCCTATTTTAGCCAATAAAAAAGCTCCAATAAGTTTGAAACCCACCGTTGATGATCTTGTTAGATATCATTTCGACACCAATTTTTGAAACAAAGAAAGTGAAAATGAGGGTTTTACCCAGTGGTAGTCTAACGTGTGACTTCAGCGATGCGTATATGAAGTTTCTTCTCCCTTAAAAAAAGCATGAATAACAAAGAAATTTAAATGAAAAATTCAGATTATTTGAGAAAAATAAAAAAAAAATAGCAAAAAAATTTAAAAATTGGTGGTTTCTAGAGCAAAGGTGGTGTTTTTGAAAACAAAATTGTAGTACGGGATTTATCGAATTTCGGGATCGGGATTCTGGGAACTCATCAGGCGGGATTTCGGTACGAGATTTGAGACCAAAATCGGGTCATGCGGGATCGGGATCCCGATGGGATCCCGTCCCGTCATCTCACAACACGTCCACATCCGCAAAAGTTCGTTCCCCAGCTGGTAAGACACTTTTTTGAACATATTTTTGAATGTTTTTCTAAATTCTGTTTTGACAATTTGGTTCCAAATATCGTGAGGATTCCGATTTCGCCGATCGTTTTATAAAATCCAGAAACTTTTCACTCCAAGAAAAACAAAACTCGATACACCCTATTTCGTACACCCTATTTCAAAAATTTATCGAGTTTTTGCTTTTTTGGAGTAAAAAGTTTTTGGATTTTGAAAAACAATCGGCAAAATCGGAATCCTCACGATATTTGGAGCCAGACTGTCAAAACAGAATTTACAAAAACATTCAAAAATATGTTTTAAAAAAGTGTTGGACTCAGCTAGGGAACGAACTTTTGCGGATGCGGACGTGTTGTGAGAGTGCCCTTAGATAAAACATAATAAAGGAAGTTATGCTGTTGGGTAACCCCTGCTCTAAAATTATTCCAATAGCAGTAATTACACAATATACATATGTAAACCGTTTGAGTCCTGCCGGTCGCTTCAAAAGTCCTTGCGGTTTTTTAAGCAGCTGGTTAGGCATTAAATCGATTTAGTTTTTTTTCAAAATATAGTAAACTCTTTCATTAGTGTACACTTAAGGTTCATAGGACGTTTCGCCAACGCCGTTTCGCCAACAGCGTTTCGCCGACGGATTTTTCGCCAACACCAGTTCTGCTAGATTTTCTTATTGAAAGTCCTATTCTTATCTAAAATCCGAGTTGGTTGAATTAAAGTGAATCTAGGTAAACTGATCTGTTAAAAACTGATCCTTTGTGGATATATCTTTTAAGGAATTGATCCCTTGGTAAACTTTTAAGGGTCGAGGTTCAAATCCAGAGGTGGCAAACATAAATATTTCGACCCTACTATAGAATACCCCCCCCCCCGAAAATCCGACCTTTTAAAACTTAAGTAAAAAGTACCCAAATATATGTCCCAGAACCCGGAAAATGTGCGCAAACTCTTCATTAGTCACAACTTCCGTACGCTGGCCTACCCCCAAGCCTAAGGGCTAAGCCTAAACTTGTTGTTTGCAAGGGTAGTTACAGCGATTTTATAAGGTCGGATTTTTTGGGGGGGGGGGGGTATTCTATAGTAGCGCCAATATTTCTTAATTAAATATTTTTCACAAACCAGGACACCATATGATGGTATATACCTCCAGAATTCGAAATTTCGGATTTTGCCGAAAGTAATAAAAAGTCATTGTATCCTGCCCAGAATAGTAACTCTAACACGGTTTTATAATTCTAAAACAGCGATTAGACTTGCAGGAAACCAAGTATCGAGGTATTTACCATATACACCTCCTTACATGGTTGATCCATTTAAAAAAAATGTATCATAGCCACATGAGTACCACCATTTGGGCATCATGACCTATTTATTATACCTAGGCATTTTTCGATCACCAATTTTCGGCGTAAAAACCGCCGTAAAGATCGGAAATCGGCGTGTACCCTCCTCAATTTATACCTAGGTACCACTACTTGAAGATAACACCGAATTCGACCAATTTTTCTTACTAAGTCACCGAGCTGTGGCCTTTCGAAGTTTGGTACTCAGAAAAACCAGTACTTTTCTTAAAACATTTTATACTTAGTGAAAATGTTATGATGTACACTCATTTAAAAGTTTATTCTACGAACAAAAAGTTTTCCTATCTAATGAGTGAAAAAAATTTATAGTCTGTAATAAATTTTGGCTAAAAAGTGTGTTTTTTCAAAAAATCAGCATTTTTCGATCACCAATTTTCAGCGTAAAAACCGCCATAAAGATCGGAAATCGGCGTGTACCCTTCTCAATTTTTATGCATCAGAAAGAGAATTTCCGGAGTCACTTTTTGGCGAGAAATCTGTGGAAAAAGTAGGAGGAGGTGAGACGAAAAAGGCCTTTGAAGTTGGCTAGTCATCACTAACTCTTTTCAGTTTTTGACGTAAAAAAATTTTGCACTACGAAAACCTAAAATTCTGACACCGAATTCATGATCAGCGTATTTGATTTGCTTCTAAAACTACTCTTAGAGGTGCAATTTGAATGTCATATTTCAAACTCCTCAGGACAATAAACTTTCAAAGAAGTCAATTGGTAAATCAAATATTTATTGTTCTGAGAAAAATTTGAAATATGACATTCAAATTGCACCTCTAAGAGTAGTTTTAGAAGCAAATCAAATACGCTGATCATGAATTCGGTGTCAGAATTTTAGGTTTTCGTAGTGCAAAAAAATTTTTACGTCAAAAACTGAAAAGAGTTAGTGATGACTAGCCAACTTCAAAGGCCTTTTTCGTCTCACCTCCCCCAACTTTTTCCGGGGATTTTTCGCCAAAAAAGTGACTCCGGAAATTCTCTTTCTGACGCATTGAAATTCAGGAGGGTACACGCCGATTTCCGATCTTCATGGCGGTTTTTACGCCGAAAATTGGTGATCGAAAAATGCTGATTTTTTGAAAAAACATACTTTTTAGCCAAAATTTATTACAGACTATAAATTTTTTTCACTCATTAAATAGGAAAACTCTTTGTTCTTAGATTAAACTTTTAAATGAGTGTACATGATCACATCTTCACTAAGCATAAAATGTTTTAAGAAAAGTACTGGTTTTTCTGAGTACCAAACTACGAAAGGCCACAGCTCGGTGACTTAGTAAGAAAAATTGGTCGAATTCGGTGTTATCTTACTCATCCAATCGTAAGCTTTCATTTGAGCTCAGACACTCAATTTCCAAATTTCTTAGGGGTCGAGGTGGCCTTGATGAAACTACAAAATTACAGAACTTCTCTTTTAAAAGCTATTTAGTGGAGAAAAAATAATGTTTGCCAACAACGGGATTCAAACCTGTAACCTAAAAAAAATTGGAGGAATAATTTATTGAATATCAATTCACCGGGCATCAATTCACCTAGAGCTTTTATTAGCTTCATGGGAAAAAGGTTAAAATAGGACGTTCGATAAGAAAATCTAGCAGAACTGGTGTTGGCGAAACGGCGTTGGCGAAAAATTCTTTGGTGAAATGCTGTTGGCGAAACGTCCTATGACCCCTTTAAGACCAAGCACTTTGTTTTTTTTTCATAGAAAACCCTTTGTAGGAAACTTACTAGGAAACTTATTGCAACTTAGTAAGAAAAATTGGTCGAATTCGGTGTTATCTTACTCATCCAATCGTAAGCTTTCATTTGAGCTCAGACACTCAATTTTCAAATTTCGTCGAAAGCATTTTTCTAGCAAAAGTCATCGGCAAATATGAGTGTCAAATTATTTGTGTCACACAAGTGGTGTGAATGTAGCCTAATCCAAGTAGTCTATTTGTCTATTAACAGGATCTTGCTAATAACTTACTTTTAAGCAGCCCTTTAGATTTTCGAAGTCGTTTTGTGTGAACTGAGCAGCTGCAGCGCCGTCTATCATGGCAACCCCGCTTTCACTACCAGTATAACTGTGTATAATTTCCAGAATTTGAGGGGCTCCATTAATATCAGCAAATTCTACTATATTTACATCTCTGGAAACAAATAGTTTGTGAATGTCTAAAACCATGAACAAATTACAATTTAAGATGAAGAATAGAAACAAATACCTATATTTACAAGTCTGTTTTCAGCATCTTCTTTTATTCTGTCCAGAATAACAATTTGATCGAGCTTGCTTCCTATTGCTTCAACCATTGAATTTAGTAGTAATGTAATATACGTGATAATTGTCGAAGCGGAAAGAGAATTTCGGGCTTCACTTTCCAAGAATATGATAGCACAGATTTTGTTATTTGGTGATGAGTTTGATGGCAGAAATGGAACAAACTAAAAATTTGAAATGCTGTCTTAGCAATATTCACAAAAACTTTGTTACTTCAATCAGAAATCTGACTGTAACAAGTGTTCACACTGGGATACTTTCGATGAAAAACATGAGTACATCTACTCTAACTCTCTTTGGCTAGCCGACAAATAGATTCAACAAAGCTTATCCACCGATAAACCGGCGCTTTAAAGGGCCATTGCCGTCTCCGACAACGGTTGTCCCCCGCCAATTCAAATTTTTTTCTTTATCGCTGGATTTACGTACGAATTTTTCAGCTTGGTTTCTAAGACAACTACACCTAAAATTAGATTCTAGGCCTTGTTTTGTTAAAAACCAAGTTGAAAAATCCGTACACAAGTTCAATGATTAGGCGAGAAAATTTGAATTGGCGGGGGACAAATCAAAACAGTTGGCAATGGCCCTTTAAGCTGGTTTCCAGGGATGGCGGTTTGTCGAGTATAGACTGTATAACAGAGGTCAAAAATTCTTGACAAACAGCGCATTTTCCTAAAGCTTTTCGAAAACACTTCACGAAAACGGTTTGTTAGCATCTTATTTAATATTGTCATTCGCCGTTTTGGAATATTTTTAAAGTTGCAAAATTTCTATGCAAAAATTTACACGAATTTACCAAAATTGGTTCTGAGCACGTAAAATAGATAGCTAACTAGATTTTTTTCGAAATTCCACCACATCCTTTTAACACTTCAAAGCCTATTTGTGCTAATGGCGTTAATGAAAAAATTTGACATTTTGACTTGGGGGACCAAAGTAATTTAAGGATGCCTTGATACCCTTAAAGAGTCAAAAAAGTAAAGAAATAAATATTATTTTGACAACAGGGACCTATGGTTTTTGTTGCTTAGCTCTAGTAAAAAAAACATCTTTAAAACAAGTATTTGGCTTGGCCTTCCAGGGTAAAAAGTCTAATTTTTTGTCAAAAACAATCTGCCGAAAAGTCTCGACCGCTACCTAAAAACATGTTTCAAGCATATATTGGCTGGAACGTTGAAAAATGAGGCTTTTGTGCATTTTTAAGCTAGTCTGCATGGCAGGGGTGGAACGGAATTCCGATTTCCGCCTTCCGATTTCCGGCACTTTTTCTCTTCCGTTTTCCGATTTCCGAAAAAATAGGGCGAATTTCGGAAATTTCGGAAGAGAATAGTTCAATTGAAAAATATTTTCGAAGTATTTTTGGCAGAAATGTCTTGCAAGGAAATGGAAGTTGCAGCTTTGCGGAGACCTTCGGTCCGCACATATCTTAGTGCGCCACCTGGTTCTCAAGAAAGTGAGCGTTTCTTTTCAACTGCTGGATTCATTGTAAATGATCTCAGAAAAAGCGGATGCGGATGCATGTGTACAACATTAAATTTTGGCACTAGGAATTTTTTTGAATTTCGTCCGATTTCCGTCTTCTGATTTCCGATTCCCGGCAGTTTTTTTCTTCCGATTTCCGACTTCCGGTTTCGAGAATTTTCTACTTCCGGTTCCGATTTTTGTTCCGACCTTTTTTGTCTTCCGTTCCAGCCCTGCTGCATGGTATAATTCCATATTTTCGCAGAAAAAACCTTGAGCAGACAAGAAAAAAACCCAATATTCGTTAAATCGAGAGTGGCTTTATTAGTAGGGAACCGAAAAAATGTTCGTTAAATCAAGAGTTTCGTTAAATAGGGGGTTCGTTAAATCGAGGGTTTCGTTAAATAGGGGTTTGTTAAATCGAGAGTTGACTGTAAATATAAACTTAGTCGGGTAGGAGGCCGTATATTTTGCGTACAAAATGCAAAATATAAGCACTTTTCGAAAACCCTATGAAGTACGACATTTAGTTTTATCTTATAAACACCAAAAAATCATTAGTATCACCTCTTATATTTTAATACATTTACTGCAACAGAAAGCTCAGACTCTGCGCATCATTTTTATACCAAAAAAGACAGCAAATCATAGAATGAAACAGTTCCAGGATCAACAAATTGGTTGGTGACCAGGCTTTTTCAGGGTTAATTCAAATTTGCGCATTTTCTTTGCGTTCTGTAATTTTTTTTACAGTTGGAAACTAGGGTTGGGTAATTCTCCGGAGAAATAGTTTCCGGGTAATTACCCGGGTAATTACCGGTAATTACCTGAAAAGCGGAGAAATACTATTTGCTGATACCTAAACCACCTGGATGGTACCCAAATCTTCTGGATAGTACCCAAACCGTCTGGATATTACCCAAAACATCTGGATGTCACCCAAACCACCTGGATGGTACCCAAATCACATGGATAGTACCCGAATCATCTGGATATCACTCAAAACAGCTGGATGATACCTAAACCACCTGGATGATACCTAAACCAAAAATTTCTTGCTGAGTAGGGTAGGTGGATTGGTTAATGGTAATCCTAATAAAGTGAATGGTGAATGGTTAAAAGTGAATGGTTAAAAAGTGAATGGTTAGTGGCGATTGTGATATTTGTCGACCATAATTGCCATAAAATTTTCTATGAAGAAAGCAATTATACTTGTAAAATAAAAACATTCAAAGATATCAGCATAAAAATAAAGAAGATATCGGAGAAAAATAAAATAATGAAAAAATTATCAGCTGGGAGTCGAACCTTCGACATTAAAAAAGAGACCAGTAGTGTAAAGGAAAAGCATGGCTCAAGCGGGAAGTGATTCCTGCATAATCAGAAAGTAAACATTGCCTCCCCGGCTCCGACTTTGACGCAATTCTAAAGCAAAAACAGAAAAATTAGAACGCCTCATACTTTTATAACAACCAACCTCCGAGTGTTTCTCCATTCTTTTCGCATTGCAGAACTTGCACAAGCCGACCACTGTTATATCCCCATTTGCATTTCTTTCTTCAACTCGATTGTAGTAATTCCAACACCAGTAAAAGGGCTTGAAGTTGGACATCTAAATTTTCCATCTATAATACGAATAGAGCAGCAGAAAAAAACAGTTTTCAGAAAAAAATATCGAAGGTCAACTGCAATAATTACTAAAAAATAGTATTTCTCCGATTTTTCTTTACGGATAAATACTTAGTATTTCTCCGGGTAATTACCCGGGTAATCACCCATCACTCAACCCTATTGGAAACGCATGTTTGAGCTCTTTTCAACATTAACTGCCTCAAATTTCAAAAAAAAAATTTTTCTCGAAAAAACGCAAAAATTCAGAACGCCAAGAAGGACGCGAATTTGAATAAAGCCGGAAAAAAACTAGGTCACCAACCAACTTGTAGATCCTGATACTGCTTGTTCTCTGATTTTATGTCTTCTTTGATCTCAAAATGCAGGGCAGGATCTGCGCTCTCTGTCGCAGTAAAGCTAGTTTAAAATAAACGGTCATACTAATAATTTTGGGTGTTTATAAGAAGAAAGAAAATTTTGTATTTCAAAGAATTTTTGAAAAATGCTATTGTTGTGAATGTTTGGCGGCTACTTACCCGACTGAGTTCGTATTTGTTTGAAAGCCCGTCAAATTCTGCACCAGATATGCACTTTAACTACACAAATTTATATTCAGATAAAAACTTACAATCGAAAAACTAAAACCACTAAAAGGGACGATTTCAACTATAAATACGTAAAATAAATCGCAAAAAAGAACTTTTTCAGAGAATTTTTTTATCCTATTTTGTTAAGCACGAAATTCTGAACAAAATGCTCCCAATAGCGCAAACCTGCTTTAAGTGCTAACAACTCACTTAAAATCATGCTCTACACAATAGATACACAAAAAATGTTGAAAATTAAAGTATCCGAATTCCTGCGTATAACCCGCACCCTCAGATAGCCCGCACCCCATAGATAACCCGCGGGTTATACGCGGGAATTTAGAGTAATGAAGTTTTTTTGTAATTTTTGCAAAATTACAGAGAACGTCCCGGGTTTTTTTAGAAGGTTTATTTTAGAATGAAGGGATTTTTTAGAATGAAAAATTTGCCTGTTCAAGAGCGCGATGGTCGTCTATGTTGTCTTCTTGTATCCCCCAGTTGGTTGTGGCACCAGGAATAATTCTCGACTCCAATATGGAAAAGGTGGTAAGAATAATTCTTTCCAAAGATGAAAAATAGTGATTATATACTAGTTTCCCTTTTGCTTTAAATGTTTGGAGAACAGATGATGGAATTTGCAACACAATTTGCGGGACTTCAGGCAAGAGTGTTTGAACAAAAGTCAGTGAAAATCTTAAATTTTGATATCAGAATTCTTAAATATCAGCTGTATAATCGACGCTCGGTTAGTGCACACACTGAAAACCGAGACGGACTTACACCATGAGAGGGAATCGTACTTTTCAAAAAGATTTCTACTTTTTTAGGGGTAGGAGAAGAGAATATCGACGATATGTACCTTTTGTCCCATTCTGGAACCACCCTTTGTTCTAACTACTTAGCCTTAGAAGTAGGCCAGTGTATGTTAGGACGGACTTTCCGGGTAATCTAGGACTGGGATTAATATTTGAGTGCTTTTTTACGAGGTTTTATAAAAAAGAGATTTGGACAAAATGAGACAAAAGGTACATAAAGCCAACATTAAACGTACACCAGTGGCCGCGTATGGCTTTGTACAGGCCTGGGAAAAAGTGCGATCCCGCGATATCCTCCTTGCAAGTCGGCGCTCTGCAACTCTTTTTTGGCCGTCCTTCTCAATCAGCAAGCATTCCACTGGGGGGAAACATGTCCACTGCCAGTGATCAGCGAAAGAAGGGCGAGGCAGGTCAGACAGCTAATCCAAGTTGGGATTTCCAACCAGTCTTGGCCAATCAACCGACGTTATCAACCGTTTATTCGCCGGTGGCCCGCCGGTTGATCACCTTTCTCAACCGGTCGATCAACCGGAAATCAATCAACCGGTGGATGGTTGATGCCGATGGTTGATGGCGGTTGATTGCCGAAAATTGCCAATCAACCGGTTGATCAACCGGATATCAACCAACGGGTTGATGGTGGATGTTGCGGTTGATAAAATCCAGGCATGGCCAAGACTGATCCCAACACAAAACAAGGTGGACTGGCCAGCCGATAGAAGACTGCCAACCACTCGCTGCTACCAGTAAGCTTATGCCCGTGGCCGCGTACGGCTTTTGTGCAGGCCTGAGAAAAAGTGCGATCCCGCGATATCCTCCTTGCAAGTCGGCGCTCTAACCATTTGAGCTATCAGGTCGCCTCAGGTCTGTTTCTTTTTTCTCTGCTATCTGCCTCCCTTACACAACGCACCTCTTTTTTGGACCCTAAATCATTTTTATTTTTGAAGTTTTACCTCAAAATCTTTTTTTTTCGCTTCAAAATGGCAATAAGCACTGGATAAAATGGCACTTTTTTGACGAAAAATGACCAAATTGTACGTTTTTTGTCCAAATGTACTTTTTCCAAAAATTTTAATTCTTATCCCTGGCTTACACTAAATCAACGTGCACACTAAATCGGGTGTATAAAAAATAGAGAGTCGACTATAAACTTGTTATACAAATAGCCCTCCGCCTGCTTCGATTCCCACTTTAAATTTTTGAGTCAAAACAAAATAGAACTTAAAAAATAGAAAAAAATTTAAATTCGATAAAGGTGCTAATTCAAAAAATTATAGTTTCATTTAATGGAATCAGGGATGAGAAGAAGAAGAAATATAATAGAAGTAAATAGCTCACGTTGACCAGTCAACAAAGTCGTGGAAGGAGGTAGATAGTCGTCAGAGATAATTGCAATCGCTGCTTCTCCAACTTCCAAAACATCGAGCAATATAAATTCAAAGTTAGCCGTTTGATCAGAAACAATCACTAATCCGAATCGCTGAAATTTTTCATAATAGATAAATCAATTTCCGTTTTGTGAGATTGAACCAAATTAGTTATCCCTGAATTGAATTATTGATAAAGTAACAGACAATATTTAGAATATTACAGTTAAAAGAGCCCCTAATTAATTTACTTTACAAAAAAATTATTTTTGCGTTTTCTACCTGTTTTAGAAATAATTTTTTATGAAAGATTTCCCTAAGACTTACCATGCTAAGAACTCTTTTCAAGCTAGATCTTTTTACGGCATTGCGTAAAAAAATTATTTTGGCTTTCCTGCTATGCAAAAGCAAAATTTTGACACCGAATTCGTATTCAGTATGGTTGATTCCAGATCGACCCTTTCAGCTTTGAGTGTAGTTTTAATTTTCAAATTCTCCTCGAGACAAAAAACCTGTGAAATTTTAATTTTAATTCAATTTGAATACGAATTTTAGATTAAAGGGCGTTTTGGTATGAAATCGACTATGCTGAACACTAATTCTGTGTCAGAAGTTTGTTTTTGACTAGTAAGAACGCCAAAAATTGAAATTTGGCGGAATTTCCTCGCGCGAAATCTTCTTCCGCAGAATTTTTGTCATGCCTTTTTTGCTTATTTATTGACCCACCGAGAAGGGAGACTTAATACAAAATTATTAGTTTTCGAATGAAAATTTACCCTTAGCAAAGCCAAATAACTTTTCTTGTCTTTGCTCTCAGCACAAATTCTTTCAGTTGTAAATATTGAATTAGATGGAAGAGACGCATCATCACAATCCATCAAGAAGGTCACGTCCAATTCCAATTTATTGTTGCGCAGCTTCTGACTTCCAAATATTTTGAAATATTGTAATTTTGTGGCATCAGGAACTCCCCAAAGCACTACTAGAACTGAGCGGTACTTTGATTTTCCTTGTTTTCATTTAAAGAGGCAGATGGTGTATGAAAGAGGCTTATATTGTAAGGTCTTATTATAGGAATGGAAACATCGAAATTGTGGCGATAAGAGTTTCTATGAGACTGAGTACTGAATTAAAGTTCTGAAATTAATTTTCAGAAATAAAAAGAGTGTCACTGACCTAGCAGTTATGAAGGGATATTGAAGTTTTTCAGAAGCTAGTAATCGAGTCAAACCATCCAGGAAATTAAAAATGAGAATATTAGAGCCGGCCAGAAGAGAACTGACAATATATTTATTCAATAGTCTTTTTTAAATAAACAAAAAATGTACCTAATCGTGCTTTGCAAAACACCAGACGTAATGTCTTTCTGAACACTTCCTTGGTTCTCATAGATGGTGGTCGAAAGTGTATCTAGTCCAGGAATGACCAGACATGCTAAGTTCACATTTTCTTCATAATATACACTGCCTTTGACCACCTTTCTCAGCTCTAGAAATTCTCTAGAAGGCTTTCGACTTATCAATAGGCCCCTCTGAAAAATTTGTATATTTAAGCTAACTTCAAGATAATGCCAAATAACCTCATCCACAACGTCGTACAATGGCTGAACTGCGACTCTAAGTCTTCTATTCGGATCTAATAAACAGCGGTTGAGATCAATACATTTGCTGATTGAACACTTTGCAAAGTGGGTTGCAGTTATAGATAAAGCTGTTTCATTTAAAAAATCTGCGGAATCTCCTGCACAACTTTTCCGAACCAAAAATTATCAAGAAAAAACAGGAGATATCCAGTTGAAAGCGCAATAATGAAGAACCCGACTACATGGCCAAACTTGTCTAGCATGAAATTCTTTCGAAAAAAAATCGTTAACACAAAATGCCTAGACCAACAAAAGCACATTAAGACTGCCTGGCAAAACCAAATTGATGAATAAAAATACTAAACTTTTACTTTATTAGAGCCCACCCAGGCATACATTTTTTATTTCAGCAATAATATAATAGAACAATGGAGACAAACAATTTATTTATGATCCTAGACAATCAACCAAAGAATTGAGCAGCATCTTTGACCCAATATTCTTAGAGATTCTTCATCCTTGACTAGCAGCAGAATTCTTTTCCTTCAACACAGAAGCATGAAAGCTGGAAATGCATTTCTTGTAAGGCTCCCTAAAATGTCAAGTATATCAGATTGTCAGACATGGACAGATCTGAAGCAATTTCCGAAAACTACTTTTTAACCCAACGAGGCTATTATCTCCAGAAAAAGTTTTAGCTTAACAAGAAAAACAACTCACAAGCTTGTTTTAGGGTTGTTACACAACATAAACACTAGTGGTAACACTATTTTTTACCTTATTTCTTGTTTCTATGCCCTTTTTCCAAATTTTGAGTACTTTTGTTTACGATCGAAAGCTCAGAATGTTGGCTACACAACGGTATGAAATATCTTGGATTAATTCACCCAAACGTGTATATTTTTTTTGCACTTTTAATTTTTAACTAAAAAGAGAGCTGGCTATCCAACTAAAACCAAATTTCATTTATCGAGTAAAAAAACTAGTAAAAAAACCCGGGTGTTATATTTTTCAACCTACCTCCTAGGGAGTGTTATATCAGGACTTAAAAAAACAACGAAACAACAATTAGCAGTGCAACTGAGAGATGTTTTCATCTCCACCAATTACAGGAGCAGCCGACCTGTGGTACTACCGTGAGGGTGTTACATTAGAGGGGATCTTTTATTAGACGGGGGTCTTATATTTTTAAATGGCATAAACTGATTCGGCTAGGCTGAAATATGCCACGAAAAAGATCATTTCTGCCACGAAAAATGACATACCACGATAAAGCTGAAACATGCCACGAAAAAATTTTTTTCGTGACAGGTTTAAGCTTTTTTGCGACACATTTCAGCCTTTTTGACGGGGTTTTTAAGGCATATTTCAGCTTTCGCGCGGTGTGTCATTTTCCGTGGCAGAAATAATCTTTTTCGCCTTTTTGCAAATTAAATGAGTATGAGCTTTTTTTTATCTCCCTCCAAGGCGATTTTATATTAGAGGTGGTTTTACAATAGAAGAGGATCTTCTATCAGAGGAATTACGGCAAGTGCTTTGAAATATTTTTTTATTTCAATAATCTGGTCTTCCAGCAGCCACTTACCACAATGATTTGCAGAGAAGCACCTTGCCCGGATTCTTAGCCAAACAGTTGAGAATTTCCTGTGAATTGAGATGCTATTAGAATCATTTCGGCAGGTAAGATATTTAGGTAAAACCAATGACCTACTTTCTCGTTTTCAGAGCAGGCATTTTCCCTTTGATAGCTGAAGAACTGTTGTTGTACCTTGTTGACAGCTTCATCGAAAATTCGCTTGGACTCCTCAGCATCTTGCAAAGTCTGCTGGACTTGTTGCTTCCCAGACGCCGATGTCATCTCTTCTGCAGCTGTGGTAGCCGCAGTCACGGCTGCCACCGTTGTTTGACGCTGCTGGAGTTTGGAAAGCTCTTCCATCTGCTGCAATTTAAAGGCCAATTTAGCGTTTTCTTCCCGTTGATGAGACAACTCTTCGCTGAAAGAAGAAGTTTGATGTTTCATTTTGAGGTAAAAAAGAAGCACCTGAGCTTGTCCACATTTCCATCGTGCACATTTGGATTGTCATTAACTACTCGACGGACCACATCTTCTGATACCAAAACATGCTTATAAGCTTCCGGAATTTGAGAACGGTCTATTCGTAAAACTTCTTCTCTACCATCCCTTCCATCTTCAGACTGTTTCTTGGAGCGAGGCGGTCTTTGCTGACTTACTTCTGAACCCATCTAAAGATAAAAGATTAAAAATTTCATTGTCGTTCTTGGTTCAGTGCTAAATAAGACAAATCAACTATTTTAAAAGGAAATAGCTATAACAGCAAAATGCCAAATTAAAAATTTCTTTTTAGGATACTCAAATACTCAAAGCCAAAATCAATCATCAGAGTTCTGGCTATTAGAGTTCTGTATACCGTATTTTCTCTAATTAACGCGTCGGCACGTTTTTTTAATTTTGGATCCCATAAAATTTGAGATCGATTTCGATATTTTAGGCGAAAATCCAAAATCCAAAAAGCAGAATCGGTAAAGCTCGCGGAAGTTAAAAATTGCAATAAACAGCTTTGCGAAATATTTTCTCTGCTCCGAGATACAGACCCTCAAAGTCAGGGGCGCGTTGATTAGAGGAAATACGGTATTAGGTCGATACGTCCAAAAAATTGGAATCAACTCCAAAGGCTAAACAAACTTCAGTCAACTCTCAAAGACAATCTTCTGACATTGTGAGAGGTTCAATTTTGAAAGAGAGAAAACTGCTCTACTGACGCCACATTTTAGATTTTGGTTGAGCACCTAAAAATTCGTGTTCCAAATTTCTTTATTTTTGAGGATTTGAAAAATAATCCTTTTCTCGGAAGGATTATTAGACGCTAGTAGCGAATATCCTCCCTCCCGATTTTACCTTTTTAAAATTAAGTAAAGAGTACCCAAATATATGTTCCAGACCCCAGACAAAGTGCGTAAACTGTTTATTAGTCACAACTTCTGTATGCTGGCCTACTCCTAGCCTAAGGGCTAAGCCTAAACTAGTTGTTCGAAGGGTAGTTACAGCGATTTTTGAAGGTCAGATTTTTTAGGGGGGGGGGGGAGAGTGCCGATTATTAGAGAACATACGCTATTTTTCAGCAAAAATATGAACAAATTTTTTTATTAAAAAAACATACTCATTTCTCGTTGCTGAAAGGGCTGTACCTCATGGTAAAAGTACGATTCGAGACAAATTCGATTCGAGACGGTCGATTCGAGACAGGTACGATTCGAGACGGTCGATTCGAGATAGGTACGATTCGAGACGGTCGATTCGAGACAGGTACGATTCGAGACGGTCGATTCGAGATAGGTACGATTCGAGACGGTCGATTCGAGACAGTTTTAAAAAAAAATTCAAATTGATAATAACAAGTCATGCGAACTTAGCGAATGTATATTTTCGTACCAAAAAAAAATATAATTTTTACACATTGTTTCGGTTTTTTCTGTGCATTCTAGATCATTTTTAGTAAGTGAATTTAGAAGATGGCGATCCTAGAATTTATGCACTTAAAGCGAATCGGAAACAAAAGAATGGCTATAACTCACTGTCAAATGCTACACTTGGTCAAGTTACACAGGATCTCGGTCAATCAGAAAAGGTGGAGTCAAGTTGTTTTATTATGTCTGCTTCGAGTGTCGCTCAATGAGAGAAAAGAGCTAGTATTCAAGTCACAAAAACTTCCGACCACGAAAGCAGACGAAGTCACAAGCAAGTGGATTGATAGTGTTCCAAACCATCCTCATTTTTATAAACGTCGAAAAGCCAGTGAGGTAATGATTAATTAATTGAGAAGATAATCACGTCTTCATTTTATGTCAAAGGTACATCCTTGAGAAGGAGCATGCAAGCAGAAATAGCAAGTGGATCTAACCAAACAGTTTCCTCTGCTATTGTTTGAATTAAATCGAAGATTAAGATTAGCCTAGCTGATCAGTCTGTAGGTTTTTTTTTCATTTTGGGAAATTCCAAATATTTCTGTCTTTTTTAAAGAATACCGCCAAGAGGTTTGTCAAGCAGCTTGTGCAAATCGCTATGCCATATCACAAGCACTAAAAAAGTCAAACGAAAACGTTATCCATTATTGAATAGCTTCAATGATTTGGTCGAAGATGAAAATCGTCTGCTTACCTACACTCTCATAGGATCTGTTCCAGGCATCCACTCTTTTTTCTCCGCGCCAGATAAGAATGTTGCGTCGATCAGAAGATATCGTTTCCGACGGGACATTTAAATACAAAACTCTAGGATGGTCGCAGATTTATCGAATTTTTGGGTATGTTAAGAAAATCCATTCAGTTCCATTAGTTACAGTGTTATTGAAGAAATTAAATCAGAAAACGTACAGAAAAATGTGAAGAAAGAGTAATTTTTAACTTCCCGAATTATAACCCGCTATTAATATTTATCAACTTTTGTAGTTCACTGCGCTTTTGTTGCAGATGATGAATATATATCGAATATGTGCATTTCGATTGTGAACCAGCCGCTTATCAGCCTTTCCAGCAAAAGTTTAACAAGCCAGAGAAAGAATATCTAGAACATCCAGCAAATATTGATATTTTTTGGTGATTTTCTCCTTGTTGTTCGTTGTAAATTGTTATTTGTCTGAATAAAAGATCACGAAAAATTGAGACTTTATCTTACGCATTTTCATGTGAAAATAGGTGGCCAGAGCGCTAATTAAGTTCTGTGTTGCATGAACATGTACTTAGAGAGCTGGTCTAGGTGTTTTGATAAAAATTGCAAATTTTTGAAAAACTGTCTCGAATCGACCGTCTCGAATCGTACCTGTCTCGAATCGACCGTCTCGAATCGTAACTGTCTCGAATCGACCGTCTCGAATCGTACCTGTCTCGAATCGACCGTCTCGAATCAGATTTGTCTCGATTCGACCCTTGTCCTACCTCATTTCGTAACGCGCCATTTCGTAACAGGTTCATTTGGTAACAAGTTCATTTGGTAACAGGTTCATTTTGGTAACAGTTCATTTCGTAATGAGCTAATTTCGTAACAAATGGTTTTGTAACGCGAGATTTTGTAACAAATTTTTTCGTAATGCGAGATTTCGTAACAAACATTTTCGTAACAGTGATACTAAGACTTTACCTAATTTGATTTAATCTAATTCACAACTTTTTCAAACAACAGGGGGACCAAGCCAGTTTTTTTAGTTTTTTTTCGAAATTTTTCAGATTGTGTCCGAACCATCCCAAATTACTTGAGCCATCCGTAATTTACCCCAACACATCCCAAATCGCTGAAACCACCCCAAATCATCCAAAGCATCTAAAAGCACCTCACGCTGTCCGAACCCCGTTAAGCACCTAGTGACCAGTACCCGAGACTGATTGCATCCAGAGGGGTTCGAACCAGCAACCTTGGTGGTGAGTATATGGACCTCTACACCACTCAAATACTCAAAATTATAATAAAATCAAAAGTATGCGCCCAGGTGGATTCGAACCAGCAAGCTCTACATCACCACTTATAATCGCTCAGAACTCCATCCGAGGGACATCCAGAGGGACGAACCAAACCAAGTGGTCGTCCACTTGGATCAAATTTTTTTTCACGTTTTCGGGTTCCAAAACAATTTTTCTGCACTGATTCGAGTATGCTGAAGATGGTTTGACAGTGGTAAAATCAGGTTTTACCAAGAAAATTTTAAGTTATTGCTAATTGTTGATTTATCAAAATCAATCGTTAGCATAACTCAAAAATTTCTCGGTAAAGCGTGATTTTACCACTGTCAAACCATCTTCAGGATGCTCGAATTAGTGCAGAAAATTTGTTTTGGAACCCGAAAACGTGAAAAAAGAACTTTTGATTTAAGTGGACGACCACTTGGTTTGGTCACACTGCATGATGGGGTTGTTAGTAATTCTAAGGGTTGATTTAGGTTGTTGGTTCGAATCCACCTGGGCGCATTCCTTATTTTAATATAATTTCAGATATAAAAGCAAGCATTTGATTTTTCAGGTCATTTGGGTGAATGTAGCCCTACTCTGGAGTTACCTGCATATCAACCTGTCCAGGTGGTAGCCGCCCCAGGTTTGGGGTTGGGTAGGTGAAATCGCACTTTTGGTCTTAACAAGCCCAATTCCTCCCAAATTTTTTAGTTTGGAAAATGGATTTTTTTTATTTAAATTACCTTTTTTTATTTTTAGGCCATCCAGGTGGATATCCACCTGACCAGGTGGTACCTTGAAGTTGGAGTGTGTAAAATCGCAATTTCGGACTTAATAAACCCAATTCCTCACACAATTTTAAGTTGGAAAAAATGGTTTATTTTTCATTTTAAAGAAATTTTTATTTTCCATGTTTGGGTTAGGTTTGGGACTATTAAGGCAGTTTGAGGGTATTTGGGTTGGTTTGCGATGGTTTTGGGTGTTTGGACACAGAATAAAAAATTTCAAAAAACCTAAAAAAACTGCCTTGGTCCCCCCTGTTCTTTGAAAAAAGTTGTAAATTAGACCAAATTGAATTAGGTAGTAGCCTTGAAATCACTGTTACGAAAATGTTTGTTACGAAATCTCGGGTTACGAAAAAATTTGTTACGAAATCTCGTGTTACGAAAAAAATTGTTACGAAAGGAATCTGTTACGAAATCTTGCGTTACGAAAAAATGTTACTAACTGAACCTGTTACCAAATGAACTTGTTACCAAATGAACCTGTTACGAAATGGCGCGTTACGAAATGAGGTACAGCCGCTGAAAGTTTTCGCTTTTCTAATTTTGGCTTATATTAAAAAGTTTCTGATGATTTCTGGTTGTGGTTTTTTTAAACAAAGTCGGGTGGACTCTATCACAGCCTAAAAGTATAACCTTATCCCATACGGTCATACTATTTGGAAGAAGTTCTGTACACCACTTCAAACTGCGGTGGGAAAACTTTGCTCTAAATAGAAAAAATTGATGTTTGTCGTGCATTGATCCTACCATCCGTTTTGTTAGCTGCAGGTTAGATTAATTGCTTAAATTTTCTCGATCATGCTAAGCGCGGAGACCGACAATTTGCGGAGACCGACATCAAATACCGTATTTCCTCTAATTAAGCCCCCCGGGGCTAATTTTTTGGATCCCATTTAGAGGGGGGGGGGGCTAAATTAGAGCGAGAGGCTAAATTAGAAGGGGGGGGGGGCTAAATTTTTTGAGCCTCCTCCCGGGTGACAAAAATTTTAACGTACATCAACAAGTTTTTTAGGATTTCATAACAACATAAAATGTACAGAGTGGCGCAAATTTTCGCCGGAATTTGTTTCGCTCATATCTTCTTTCATTGATCGTGTCTCGGCGAGATTTTTTTCACATGAAAGAGGACGTTTGAGGCAATAGGATAATACCTCATTCGCCATTTGTTAGTTTTGTTAACGTGCTTTGCTTACGTGCTAAACTTTTGCTTGATTTCATTCCGTGCTATTATTTTATTTGGGTGGATGAAAGACCAAGTTTAATAAGACAACTATGTCACCAAAGCACAAAACCTAAGAATGAATGAAATGACCGACTCCACTGGTTATATGCCCCAAATCACTACGAAAAATATTTTTTTCGGTTTAGGGGGGGGCTAAATTAGAGGCGGGTGCTAAATTGTTTGGATCCTCTCTTAGGGGGGGGGGGCTAAATTACAGGGAATACGGTACTCGATTTTTTTTACAATACTAGACCATTATTAATCAACAGATAGGAAGAGAAGCCCTCAATGAAGCCCTTGATTGACATCTTCCGCAATACCATTTTTAACATCTTTTATAAATATTATCCATTTTTCGAAACACCCTGTATATTCTCCAACAACCACATTCATAGCCTGCGAAAACTATGCCAAAAACAAACAAACAATGCTCAGAAGTGGACAAACACTGCTTCCAAAGTGTTTATTCAAAGCCCAGCCATATACTGTAGAGCAAGCTTAATAGCGGTAGTAGTGACCACTCATCACCATGAGGCTAATTGGAAATTTTAAACCTCACATGAAAAAAGGTATTGTTTATTTAGTGCGGTATGTAACATCTGTCTTAGCTGCAACAACTACTAGTTCAAGACTTGAATTACGCCAAATTCTTATGTTTGACCTCGCAACATTTATCTACCAACTACAGTGTGCGCTAAACTTATGTGATTTTATAGAAAGTGTTATAACACTCACCTGGTCGAGTGTGCCAAGTTTAGCGTCTTGCGCAGTTTTTCATGTTGCATAAGAAAGGCGCAAAAAATTTAGGAAACAAATCACTCGAAAGTGACTATGGATGCATTAAAAAGCATGCATACCAGAGTTTCTTTATCCGGTGGGCTCCAATTAACTAATCTATATTCAAATTCCACCTTTTAGTCTCAACAGAAGTGACCAAGTCAAAAAATGACAAAAAACCATAGGGGAACCAAGGCAAACGACTTTTTTTTGAAAAGTTCCTCCCACACTTTTTTTTGCTATTTTCTATCGGCTTAGGGTCTGAAACATACTTCCTCTTAAAGGAGGAGGAAAAGCCATTTAGGTTTTAAAAGGTGGCTTTGGTGGCGCAGTGCGTAAGCGTTTGTGTTTTATGGTCATAAAAGGGTGCGCAGGTTCGATCCCGCATGCGTGCACTTTACTTTTTTTTGGTTGCTTGACCAGTTCCAGGGGCCGTATGCATTGGCAGCTAGGATTGAGGATAGGATTAATCCTGGATTAATCCTATCCTCAATCCTAGCTGCCAATGCATACGGCCCCAGGGGTAATTTGGGTCGTTGATTCCGAATCTGGCGTCCAAAAAGTCTAATTACCTCTAAGACTGGTCAAACAAGCCAAAATAAATAGCATGTCACCACATGCAACTCTATTTTGGGCCAAACAACACAAACGCTTACGCACTGCGCCACCGACGCCACTTTTTTAAACCTAAATGGCTATTTTCTCTCCTTTAAAAAGCGCATTTTCGGGCTACCCCAAATAGTGTACTTTAGCCACCATACAAAGCATGGTCGAAAAAGGTACCCTGTAACTCTTATTTATTTAGTACTATGAGAAAAAATTGAGTGCACAAACTGCCGCACTAGCAGACATACAAGCAGGAAGCCGGAGAGAAGCAGATCAGTCTATTAACAACAGCAGCAGTAAACATATGAAGCTGCGCAATCACCTGTTCTAGTACGCACCCTCTGCTTCTTCTCTTAGCAGCTATTTGTTGTTGCGCTGGTCTACCAGCTTGCTGGCTAGCTAGGTATGCAGGTAGAGGATCAGGCAGTAGAAAGTGGAGGTTGGCTGGCTATGTGTAAATGGTTGTCTTCTCCTGCTGCCGAAAGTGTCCTGTTTCACACACACACAGCCATGGGCCACAATTCTACTTTCTTTCTTTTATTTGGGTTGGACGTATATGTGTGTGTGTGGAAGGAGCTATGAATAGTTCTTTCACGTATATATCACTTTTGAAAAAATTAAGGAAGTTTTTGCGCAGTCTTTTCTTTGTTGTGGAAATTGGGGTTTGGTATTGAATAGTCGGTCTTGTGGTCCGTTTCTTGCTTGGTTGTGTCACTGAACGAAAATTGTTTCGCGTTCCTTGACTAAACATTTCAGATGTGAAAGGTATGAACTTTAGATTTAATTTCAAGTTTCTTTGTTTTTCGTTCTTTGAATGCATTCAGTTTTCAGTTTTAAAAATTTAATTTTTTGCAGTCTATATAATAACATAATTTTTAGTCAACACCATTTTGAAAACTATTTTATGTTTCATTTTTCTCACAAATTTTTTCATTTCGCTAATTTTAATACGAAAAATCAAAAGGACCTTATGTACTTTGGGGGGGGGGCACCGATTTTTTCACCAAAATTTTTTACGTTTTATATAGTGATCAAGTTAATTATGGTGATTTAATTGACCATGATCACTTTAATCAACATATTTTCTATGGTCACTAAGAGACGGTTAACATAATTATTATGATTATTAGAATCAACATGTAAAAATTGAAGAAAAAACCGAGGTGAAAAAATCGGTGGCTTAAACACCCACCTTTAAAAGGTCATTGCCACCTGTTTTGAATTGTCCCCCGCCAATTCAAATTTTTTTGCCTAATCATTCGACTTCTGTACGGATTTTTCAGTTTGGTTTCCAACAAAACAAAGCCTAGAATTTAATTTTAGGTATAGTTTTGTTAGAAACCAAGTTGAAAAATTCGTACGTAAATCCAACGATAAAGAAAAAAATTTGAATTGGCGGGAGACAACCGTTGTCGGAGACGGCAATGGCCCTTTAAGGACCTATATCTCAATTTAAAAAAATTATTTTGCAAATCTGTTTTTTGCGTTTTCTTAGTTAACACGAGTTTACGTGACTCCACTTTTTAAATTTTGGTTGAGCACCCAAAAATCTCAAAATCGAAATATTTTTTTCCCGATTTTTTAAGGGTTGAAAAATAAACGCCCATGGGCGATTAAAAGAGTGAATACGGTATTTCTTTTTAATTTATTTTTTCAACTTGTTAAAAGAGAATTTTACTAAATTTATATATTTGTATGGTCACAGGCAGTATCGCCTTTTCTGCTACTCTAGCTCCTCAAAAATAAACTTTTCAACAAATTTCGTTTCGACCCTGGTCCCAGCTTCAGGATACCAAAATTTTTGCTCTGGCTCGAAGCCGGAGACGTATATTATACTGGTCATAATATCTTAGATCATAAAAATGGTCTTTCGTTAAAAATGAAAATTGCTTTCCGATCAAAGAATAGCTGACTAATGCAGTTAGATCTAAACAGTGCATTCCCACAATAGAGACAAGCTAACGTAATTTCTGTGTGTAACATATCAAAATAATGATTCAAACAGCGCTCATTTATTGCTTCAAACTTACTGCTGCCTCTATGTCTATTGTCGATGGAATTTGGCCGGAAGAAAAAGAGGGAGCATAGAAAGCAAAGAATAAAAGATTGGAGCAGTACTGTCTACTACCAGCTTTTTAGATTTCTGCTGAATATCCTAAAAAGCCGTTTAGTTGTGGTAGTGCACTATTACATTTGGCACATCTGTTTCATAAATTTCCAAAAACTTTTGCTATATCAACTTTCCGGCGGTAAAGGTTGCTTCAAAGAAATATTTAAAAATAATTTTTCTTTATTTTCAAGCAAAGCAAAGTATAATAATTTATTGAACGAATAAATATTGTTCTTTGCTTTTTGTTCGTTAAAAATGTGTTTGTCTATATTTTTATTTGCCTGATCTATTTTTTTTTATTTTTGGTCAAGTTTCATGCACCTGATGCTAGGATTTAGGTTTTTATGTTTGCTGGGATTTGGGATTGAGTCTTTTTTGTTTGGTGCGTGATTCAGCATAAAACAAATAAACGAATGATCTCCTTTTCTTGCAACTCTTATTAGTTCTTTTATGCTGGAGAAAATAAATAAATAAATTCTTAAGAAATTTATTTGATCGAACAACTCCAGTTTGGTCACGCTTGTTCTATTTTATTTGAAAAAATCCACTTGTGCTTTGTAAGCTCAAGTGGAAGGGCTGTCTACTCGAATATTAGATTTCGAATATTTTCTAATCGGATATTCGAAAATTTTGAATATGCGACAACTCTATCAATTAATGCTGACCTGTTTCTTTTTTATTATTTTGAGATCAATCTGATGTAAAATATCTTTGAGATTTCAATCTCAATCAACAACAAAAAAATACGGCACAAAAAAATAAAAATGTGGGGGCGCATTTTATAATCGTCGAAAACTGATGTTTAAACGTCTCCTAAGTAATTTTTATATGCTAAAAATTATAAAAAGGATGTTTTTTACACTTTCCTACGTAAAAATTGATTATTGGGAGAAAATTTTTTTTGACCGAAATGTGACTTTTTTGATGCTTTGCCTTGGTCCCCAAGGAAAAAAGTCACATTTCGGTCAAAAAAAATTTCTCCAAAAAATCAATTTTTACGTAGGAAAGTGTAAAAAAACAACCTTTTTATCGTTTTTAGCACATAAAAATTACTTAGGAGACGTTTAAACATGAGTTTTCGACGATTATAAAATGCGCC
Organism: Ditylenchus dipsaci; assembly: GCA_004194705.1. Lineage (NCBI taxonomy): Eukaryota > Metazoa > Nematoda > Chromadorea > Rhabditida > Anguinidae > Ditylenchus > Ditylenchus dipsaci. The sequence goes on from SADC01000061.1 coordinate 171,778, forward strand.
CCTGCCCCCTCCCCCCCCAAGTGAACAAGTACCGAAAATACTTTTCTCAACCTAATAAGAAAGTCTTGTCTTTAAAATTCTGACCCTACGTAAGAGTGCGTATTTTTTTAGCTTGGTTCCCTTGTTTTTTATGTAACTTTTAGGCTTAGGCAAACGTCGGCCAGTATTAGGACTTGTACATGAATCTAATTTTGAGCCGGTCCTAACATACGATGGAAAACCCGTCTAAACCCAAGCCTAAAAATTAATAAAAGTGGCGAACCAAGGCACAAAATAGGTACCCATTGTCATATACAATGTAACCCACAAAAATTAAATTTTTGTAATATAATTTTTTTACCTGCAAGTTGTTCTCATTATTTTTTCCATGCACATCTCTTGTGTATTTTGGCGAAGAGCGTCCATGAGGCTTATCTACTGTCATCGATTCTGCTGGGGAAATCGATGGGACAAGGAGATACCTACGCAAACTTTTTAATATTTCTCCGTAGAGCCAAAATTCTGGTCTAATATGACTCGGTATACAAATTTGAAAGGTTTGAATGCGCGCAGGACCAAATCGATGTTGTCAATAACAAATTTTTATTTTTTTGTCTTTAATTGGCCTGTTGTACTTGGAAAACCAAATTTTCCCAGGATTTCGACCATCAACTACGATGACCGTCACGTTGACCATGTAGCCAATTCTATGACCCTAAAACTTTTCAAATTGAGCCTGTAATTCACATTGAATAAAAATTGAAATTTTAAATTCCAAACCAAAAAAGATTTCAAAAAGATTGTTGATTCAAGCTAATTTACCGGAATTGAAATTTTTCAAAAATAGACCACGACCGAGTTAGTGCTGTAATGTGATTATACATCACCCTTGCTATTTTCGCAACAATTAGCTAACAACCTTTTTTTCGTATGATTTGCAAAAGCACAGAACTTCTGGAAATCATTGATTAGAAGATGTGCGAAACAAGTTTAGGGGTTTTTTCTCTTTTTCTTGTGGTCTTTGCAAATTGTTGAGTGATTCGTTTCCCTTTGTGTCATTGAATATTTGTTTTTGTTAAAGCAATTAATTAAAAATTGACGTGCTTTTATAAAAACAAATGAGAACGCTTTCATTATTAAACATTGTTCCACCCAATTATACATCAATCACTGTGAACTTTTTTTCATCATCATATTTTCATCATTAAAGGACCATGGTTTTTGCGCGCAGCTGTTGTCCCCGCCAATTCAAATTTTTTTCCTATACGAATTTTTCAATTTGGTTTCTAACAAAACAAGGCCTAGAATTTGATTTTACCGTATATTTTCGATTAGAAGGCCCCTCTCTAATAGAAGGCCCCCTTGAGGACCTATATATCAGCATAGAAAAAGAAATTCGCAAATCTGTTTTTCGCGTTTTCTTAGTTAGCACGAGCTCACCTGATTCCACTTTTAAAATTTTAGTTGAGCACCCAAAATCTCAAAATCGAAATATTTTTTTTCCGACTTTTTTAGGGTTGAAAAATAGAAGGCCCGGGCCTTCTAATAGAGAATATACGGTAGGTATAGTTTTGTTAGAAACCAAGTTGAAAAATTCGTACGTAAATCCAACGATTAGGAAAAAATTTAAATTGGCGGGGGACAACCGCTGTGCGCAAAAACCATCGTTCTTTAAAGGACCATAGCCGTCGTCGACAACGAGAATTTCAAATGTTTGAATTTGCGCGGGACAGTTCTCTTTCGTCTCGCACTGTACTCTTTCGACTTGCTTCGAATGACTCAAAAGAGTACAATGAAAGACGAAAGAGAACTGTCCCTCGCGAATTCAAACAGTTGAAATTCTCGTTGTCGTCGATGGCTATTGTCCTTTAATCTGTAATTTCAATCCATTGTTTAGTGTCATCTAAATATTTCATTATTTACTGTCTTTTCACGTATTTAGAAGCGCTCTATAGGTTAAAGGCTAAAAAGTGTAGAATAGGGAATTAATGTTTTTTTTTCTTCAATCCAATCACTAATTTTTCAGGCATGTGCCCATGAGCCTGCTCGGTCACTTGCAGTGGGGTAGCTCAACCAAACGCCAGCCTGCCGCTGCTGCTGACTATTCTTCCTTGCCTCTGCATCGACTCAGACCCTCCCCCACTTCCAGCCTCATCGAAAATACGGGTTGCCAGAGGAGGGAGTCAGGCTCTCGCCAACATGACTACAGCAATTGTTGCATTTGCCTCTGCATATTCTTCATCCTCTCCATTATATTTGCTCTCCTGTATATTTTGGTCTTAAAGCCTATAGTAGAGGCTCATTCCCGACATGCTTACAACACCTATTCTAGCGGCATTTCTCATGCTCAGGACAACACTTACGACACCAATAACATTACTCACCGGCCAGATGATTTCAAAGTTAATAATGTAGTTGTCTCTACAGCTGCCCCTACAGTTGATCACACAGTTAGTCCTATTATTGACTCTACACTTGAAATCACTACAGTCAACTATGACCAGCCGAATATTTCTACAGTCGACAAGTATACCCAGACAGTCAACTCACTTATCAGCAATATAAAAACAACTGAACCTACGGTCAGTCCGCCAGTCCATAATCTCACAGTTAACTCTTCTCATCAGTCTTATCCTGACCCTACTTTTATTGTATTTAACAAATGGGCATCATCCTATGCTTCTGTTTCTGTAAAACAGCCTACTTTGATTGCTGAGATAGAAAAAAGCAGCAACTTTGAAGCGACTAACACTTCCACATCTATCCCCTCCATGATTATGCCTATTACGACTGCAGAGCCGGACCTCTACACTACCCCGTTTCACACATAGACTCAACAACTACAGTTTACACGTCAACTATACAGCCAATCAGTTCAACTACAGATTCAGCAACCACTACTATTCCTGAAGTGTATCCTGAAGTTAATCCAGTGGCAGGTCCACCGTCGTCCCGAGAGTCCGAATACGATGACTTGTTTTGGATGAGAAGAAGTAGACCTGCCGGCCATCCGAACTACAGCCACAACACTTACCAATTAGTTGGCCCAAAGGCTGCAGATGAAAATGATCTGAAGGAAATAATTGAACAGGTCAGTCAAAATATTACAAAAATTACCAGTCCGAATGGTTCAAGATTCAACTATCATCATAATCATCGCTGGGCCAACTATGGTGCAAAAATAGGAAAAAATATATCACTTGATTTTTTTCACAAATGGGAGGACGACTGACCACCGGACGGATACAGTTTCCTAAAAATTAGTTAAACGTTTGAGTCCGTCCTAATGGGTCCTATTCTTGCCTTAGCCTAAGTGCGTAAAAACGAAAAATCGAATTAAAAAAAAATTAACGGGAGAAGGGGGTTACCAAGGCAAAAATTTGGCAAAACGTGTCGCAGTATCGGGTCGGTATTTGTATGCCGTCGGTGATATACCTGTGATACCTGACGACAGTTGTGCTGTTTTTTATTTGAAATGTGCTGTACTTTGTGTGGTTTTACAGTACAAATGTCGGACCCTGGGACATGGTCTCCAAACCTTTTTGCGCATAATGTTTTTCGCTGATGACTTAACCAGTTAGACTTTTTAATAACCCAGATAATTAGCTAGTGTTTTTCATGCAGACTTCCGGTAAGGAAGGTCGCTAATAAAAATAGATATAACAATCGATAGCCGCGCGAACTGGGTGATTGAAGATCGTATAAATCCTGAATTTAGGGTTTCAATGTTATAAATCGAGAGTCGAATGTATCCAAGCATTTTTTATTCGCCAACCAATTTGCTTTCAGGTAGATCATAAGGAAGATACTGCATCACTGCCACCTATTCAGTCAACAACTATATCTACAACAGCTTCTGTGAAGCCTGTAGGTAGCTTAATTAACTACAGGGAGATCCAACCGACTGGATTAGTGATTGGAGACGGTTTGGATGTGGACATTCAGGTAATTTGATCTATCCAACTATAAATAACATTTCGTTGCATTTCAGCCGGTCCAGATAACTCTTGGGCTGGACGAGGAGATCATTGGTCCAGTCAAACCACATCCAGATTCCAGTAAAACCAGTGGATTACAGAGCCCAGAAGAACCAGTGTGGAGAAGGCTGCCACCTAAGCTAGTCAACGAGAGTGAGCCAACACCACCCCTTCCACCTGCCCTGGTCCGTCCATTTGCTATTTCGGCCACAATTACAACTGTCAGGAAACAGGCAGGTGGCAAGAAGGCTAGACACAAAAGCAGTGGTTAATAAAAAAATTGAAGAAAAATACTTTTATACGATTATGAGTTTTTAGAGAAGAAGTCTAATAGCAATAAATCTATATCTTCCAAGACTTCCAACAAGAATCTGGTGCGCAAAAGAAGACAGGTATTTTAAAAGACTAAAAGTAGCAAAAAAGTTTATTTCAAATTTGTATGAAATCTTTAAAGGGGCATGCCCGTGCGTTTCAACAAGTTAAGGCGGGGACCAGCAAATTTATTGGTACCGTCCTAGTTTTCACTTGTTTTGCGTTCAATCTGATATTGATGACCGTATACACTTTTTGAAAATAAGGCAGAAAACTTTCATTAGATAAGGATAAAAACCATAGCTATTCAAGGCAGAAAAAACTGCTGACCCTATTTTCTCTATGTAACGCACGGGCATGCACCTTCAAGCAAGTAAATGGCCTTTCGATGCGGGAAAAATGGAAAAAAATCGATTTACAACACTGTATAAGAGGCGATAGAACGACCCCAATTATACGTTCATTCGCATTAAAATTTAGTCTTGAAAAAATGTTGAACATTCCAACAAACATCTTTTGATAGTTCATATTGGTAATTCTAGCAAGTTCAATGGAAATACACCGAGTTTCATAAGGGCTATAAGTTTATCGGCTTTTTTGCAAGTATCGTGTCATTTAAAGTTTCTTGATGGCAACGCTAGGACATTCTTTTTTAGGAAGGCTATCGATTACCGACCCTAAATCGTGAATTCTTAAGGCAAAAGTTTCTAGAAAGTCTGCCTTGCCACCAAAATCTCATCCTGAATCCGAATCCGTTAAGATCAGATCAAAATATTATTTATAGGTTTGGATATCCACTAAAATAAGTAAGTGGTGCCAAATTCCTGGTCTATTTACTCAAAATAGCTATATATAAGCCTATAAATACTATTTTGATCTGATCTCAACGGATTCGGATTCAAGATGAGGTTTTAGTATTAGAGCAAACTTACCAAAAGCTTTTACCTAAAAATTGACGATTTTTATCAAAATTTTCAAAAAAAATATCAAAAAGGGTCGGTCATCCATATTTCACCCTTTTTAAAGTTAATTATTCGTTACGCAACAAAAAAATTATTTTAACTTATTTTGACGGCTAGACACATGCTCGACTACAAGCTGTCAAATTAGTACTAAAGAATGCTCATATGCTAATTTTCATGAATAAGTCTATTCATTTGCTCAATTACGCATGCAGTCGAACCTCTTTGAACCGCCACCCCTGTGCCCAATTTACAATTTGTCAGTTGTTTTGAATAAATTTAAAGTGAAATACACCTTATCAATATAGTTTTTTTTTCATGTTTTGTAGAAAATGATCAAGATTTTTCTGATTAAGTATTGTTAGTATAACTTATATGCGATATGTCCACCAAAAAATTCGTTCAAATGAGGATTCACGATTGTAATGGTGGACTACCTAGAGGTTTTTGGACCTTCTGACCACGACTATCGCAAAATCAGACGTAAAAACTTGGGTTCAATGCCCTCAAATAGCTCAATTTTCACAACGAATTTTCGAAAAAAGGGATGTTTTTTCTTCAGGCCGGTAAGCAGTAAATCTCCAGATGGTCCAACATTACAGTCGGGAATCCTCGTGTAATAAAGCAATATTGTCGCGTTGCTAGGGTCAATTTGATGCTCTCGATAGAACTTTAACTTTTTTTAAAAAAGGCTGCCCTTTATTTAATTGAAATTATTTTTTTCTATAGGCTCCAATCATTGTGACATCACTGATGGATATTGGACGTGGAAATTGGTCTCGTCAGTTTTTTTGCTTTGAAGAGGCATACCAGCGCGTTACACTGCAATTAAGGCGGGGTGGACATATAAGGGGACCAGAAATTTATTTATCTTTTGACTATTTTCCATAAGCGTTCTACCGGATCCGAAGAAAGTTTTCTGCCCACTTTTTAAAAGTATGATAAGGTCATAGATATCAGATTTGAGTTGAAACAAGTGAAAACAGGGATAATTTTTGAAAATTTGCTGGTCCCCGCCTTAATTTGCCGTGTAACGCGCTGGTATGCCCCTTTAACATACCATTTTTTGAAAATAAACACCTTGCTGATTAAGGCTTCACCAGACATTTCGATCAATATCTGGTTCGTGATACAAAAAGAGACGCTTATATATAATAAATAAATTTTTTCCAGGATTTTTTCTTAAATGTGTTACGACTCGAAAATTATTTTATTATTTACTGTGAGAAGAAAGTCATTGATTTTCTCAATACTATTGATGGTTTGGATTGGGATAGACTACAGGTTGATTAAATTAACTAATTTTTGTGTGTTAAATGAATACCATAACGTTTCAGGTAGTCGAAATTACTCTATCAGACTTGCCATTTTATAGATGGAAGGGTTAGTTTTTATATTCAACTAAAATATATTATATACAATTCATTTTTAAAAGACACGCGAAACCACAATTTAACTTACCGTATTTCCTCTAAAAAGGCCCCGGGAGTTTTTTTCAAACCCCTTGAAAATCTAAAAAAAAAATATTTCGATTTTGAGATTTTCGGGTCACCAAAAATCGAAAAAAGCGGAATTAGTAGAGCTCATGGGAGTTAAGAAAAAGCAATAAACATTTTGGCAAAATATTTACTCTGCTATGAAATACAGACCCTCAAAGTCAGGAGGCCTTTTTAGAGGAAATAAGGTAATTTTTTGGCTTGACTATAGAATCCCCCTCCCACGGGGACTTATCAGATCGAAGAGATAACCTCATATTCGTGTTTCTTGACCCCGATTTCATGAGAAAACCAAGTGTTTTTTTGACTCTGAAAAAAAATTTCGAACCACAGAGGGTGCGCACACCCACATACCTTAGACGCAAATCACTCGAAAGTGACTCTGGATGCATAAAAAATGTATGCATACCAGAGTTTATTTACGCGGTATGCCCCAGTATTTAAAACTATGTTCAACATCTTTTTGTTGATGGCCCCTGTGTGATTAGTGGCCCTCTATTTTATCCCGTTGCAATACAGCCCTTACAGTCGAGTCTCGATTTAACGTACCCCCTGGTGACCGGCCCTAGGGGTACGTTAAATCGAGGGGTACGTTATATCGGGGGTAAATTTGACGGAGTTTATTATTGGAGGGACCGACCCAGGGGTACGTTAAATCAAAGGGTACGTTAAATCAAAGGGTACGTTAAATTGGGGGTACGTTAAATCGAGACTCGACTGTATTCCCTTTTAAAATTCAATTTAATTCAATGGTAATTGGGGTCGCTGATCCCGAACCTGGCGTAAAAAAGTCGAATTAGTTTGATAAATCGGTCAAACAAACCGAAAAAAGTAAAGTGCACGCATGCGGGATCGAACAAGCGCACAATTTTAGGCCACAAAACACGAAAGATTATCAACTGCGCCACAGAGTCCAGTTTTTCAAAGACTAAATGGCTTTTACCACCCCCCCCCCCCTTTAAAGATTACTCACACCTCTCAATAACAGTAAAAGATAGGTTTATTAAAAATTTAATTAAAGATGAGATCCAAGAGATTATGAACTATGAACAGTTAAATTGGTCCAGTGACTGGGACATCCAGATGAAAACACATCCAGGCAACTCATATATTTGCTCTTTTGTTTTTTTTTCTAAATTTTCAATTGTTGCAGAGGCTGTTTACTCGGACTACAACATCCTTGTCAACTCCAAGCCATACTTCTTGTACAATGCAACCCAGATCTCTAAATTCGACCCTTTCAAAGCCGACGATAAGCAGTTCTTTGTATGGGTGGATGCCGGCTATGGTATGTAATACTTTTAACACTCCCGCACTCTATTGTAGTAATTGTCTGAATGGAACCCATTCTTAATGCTGAACACGATGGTGCCGTTCATTTAACGCAATTGGACATTCTGGCTCTCTAACCATCCATTTTAAAAATTAGGCAGAAACACTGTTTTTTCGTTGATAGAAGGGCAAACTCCCAACTGTCATGACCTGACTGTCATGAGTCCCAACGGTTATGGGTATATATCATCCCCCACATATATCTCCCCAAATCCCAATTTGGTACTTGTTCAGCTGAGTGGCCCCTGATATTGAGTAAACAGGGTATAAACTTCTCCTAAGTGATTTTCATAAGCTAAAAACGATAAAAAAGATCTTTCCTAACAATTTCCACACTAAAAAGTTAGGTTTTTTCAAAAAAAAATGGTCGCCTAATTTTGACCAATTTCCTTGGTCCCTCAAGGTGAAATACCTTGTATTAAGGTATCTTATCACGTTTTGGTCACTGGAGCTTGGCAAAAAGATTCTTTAATGCATGTAGGATCAAGAGTATTGCTCGGAATTATGTGTAAGGCAAGTTTGTGCGCGCATCTCTAACCAACCAAGCCCCTGCCTTGAGTTGAACAATATCAGGGGCCCTCAGCCGAACACTTTTCCACGTTCATTCAACGCATATTTGTCCTAAAAAACTACTATACCGTAAAGTGTCCAGGTGGTGCTAGCCTGGTAGGGCTACCCAAGTGGTGTTACTACTATCTGCGGTGGTGGTAGCCAGGTAGTGATGCCTAGGTGAAGGCAGCTAGGCAGTGGTGCTCATATAGTTATTATCCAGGAGGCTGATTCCGTGCAATTTTTTCTTAAATTACCGCATCACCTGTAATAAGGGCCCATCTGGCCTTATTTTTCAACACCTTTTTGGAGGGGGGGGCTTTATTAGAAGGTTATTAGAAGGTGCGTCTTATTAGAAGTCTCTTTTTAGGCCTTATTTAAGAGGGGACCTTTCTTTTCAAGACCATTTAAGATGTGGGGCCTTATTAAAAGGTGGGGCCTTATTGGAGGGTGGACCTTATTGGAGATAATACGGTAATCTATTTTGTCTTACGAGCAACTCCTACAATTTTAAATTTTTTCTATACTCCGACCTTAGTTCTAGTCGATCAACCATGCACCACCAAACCAACTAGTCGTTCATTTGATGCAATTTTTGAAATGTTTTTCAAGCTCCAAAACCTGTTTTTCGCACTTATTCGAACGCTCTAAAAATGCAATTTTCTAGCGTACTTCTGAGTCTTGCCAAAATCGCCACAGACATCCATTTACCGTATATCTTCTAATAAGGCCCGTGGGACCTTATTAGAAAATTTCCGGGAATTTTTCACTTGTGGCATTGTGTTTTTAACCATGAAAACCCCAACATTCTTGGACTCACAACCACTCAAAAATAGCCCTCTTTCTTAGCTACATTTTGAGTGGTACATGAATTTTCAATTACTTTTAGCTGAAATTCAAAATTTTGGATTCTGGAGGTGAATATACATTTAGGGAGGTACCAGGTAGTATCCTACCCACCTCGAAGATTACTGGTCATATTATAAATATTTTGTGACCGTTATTCAAGAAAAAATAATGTCTGCTACCACCAGGATTTGACCAGCAACCTCAAAAATTTGGATGGGGAATTTACCGCGTAGGGATTTACCTAGGGGCGAACATGTAGAGAGGGAGCTTGTAGAAGGTGAGTTCACCTAGAGCCGTATTTAGGTTGTTTAGCGATGGATCATAGCAGGTTTGTAAATGTAAATTCGGGGTGGGTAGATAAATACCCATAACCGGTGTGACTGTGACAGTCGGGTCATGGCAGTTGGAACTCATGACAGTTGGGTGTCGTTTGATAAAAATCTCTATATTTTACCGATGTATTTTAACTTTATTCGAAAGTTTGCACTCATTAGATAGCTCGGAAACTTCGCTTTCTAATGTGGTATCGTGAAGTTGTGAGTAGCTTATAATCTTATGCCTTGGACACAATGGATGTGTGAAGTCAAAGTTCGAAGTCGTAGTGTGAAGTCGAAGTGGGTAGTGAAGTCAGGGTGGTGAGTTTCTGAATATTAATTGTCTTGAACGGAATTGTAAATTTGACGGTAAGTTTTTAGTTTTGAGAGCAGATTATAAGCAAATTGACCACGCTGAACGTTAATCTGGTGTCAAAATTAATAGTTTGCTTATGAGAGAAAATGTTTTACGTTAAAAAAAAACTAAACAATCTTTTTATACTTATTTTTTTGCAAATTTTTTCTATTATTTTTTAAATAAAAGTCACAAATGTAAAGCATTGTTCTGTGCAGTTTTTCGTAGGCTTTCCCATCTTATATTTAGTTTCATGAAGTAAGATATTTGTAAAAAGTAACAAGCTGGTTTTGAAAAAAGTACTATTGAAAAAATACTAAAAAATGACCCTATCTAATAAGTACAAAGTTTCGAATAAAATTCAAATATATTGGTGAAATATAAAGACTTTTATCCACAAAAAACAGTATTTCTGCCTAAATTTTTAAAATGGATGGTTAGAGAGCCAGAACGTCCAATTGCGTTAAATGAACAGCACCATGGTGTTCAGCATTAAAAGTGGGTTCCATTCAGACAGTTACTACAATACAGTGCGGGAGTGTTAAACTAATCACATCGTTTTTGTAGAAGAATACATTTTTTGCAGGGCATGGATCGGCGGAGGCCATCCCTACTAATTTATGGTCTCCTAAACAACTGAAATCGGGTCAAATAACTCTTGTCAAATTGACTACAGTGGTAGAACGGGTCGAAAGGTGAAAATTATTGCCTTATTCAATTAATTTCAAAGTTTGCTCACTCGGATTTTTTACTCTACCTTTTTCCATTTTTTTATTCTGCCCCATAATTTATGAAAAATGCCCTTTAATTTGAACTTAGTACTTATTATATGCGAACTTTTGTGTCAATTTTAATACTTTTATTGTTATCGCATAGTACAGAATCTCAGAGCTATCAAACTTTATTGCATGATTTAAAAATGCATTATTTAAAAAGTCAGATCCAAATGCAGAGATTAAGATGTTTTCCAAAAAATAATAATTTTTCAAAATTTCAGATTCATTTAATATAGTTTGTAATCTTGTTGGAAAGCTGAAATTCTGCACGATATACACAATTTTTTTTGAAAAATTCACACAAAATTTGAAAAAAATAATTATTTTTCAGATATTAGGGGCAGAATTAAATATACCCCTATACTAAAATCGAAAAATCCAGATATTTATACTTAAAGATATATTGATACCGTATTTCCTCGAATAAGGCGGCCCGCTCTAGTAATGCAGCACCCTTGACTTTGAGGACATATATCTCAGCCCAGGAAAAATATTTTTCAAAAATTTTTATTGCGTTTTCTTAACTCCGATTCCACTTTCTCGATTTTGGCTGGGCAGCCAAAAGTTTTGAAATCGACTTAAAATTTTCGCGATTTTAGGGGGTTTGAAAAATACGGCGGCCGGCCGCCTTATCAGAGGAAATACGTTAATACGCATAATAGTACAGTCGAACCTCGATAAGCCGACACCCCAAGGGACCAAACTCAGGGTGTCGGCTAATCGAGGTGTCGACTTATCGGAGTGTCGTTTTCCTTAAAGGGTCGACTATCTGGCCAAATCAAATGTTGACAGAGTGTCGGCTTATCGAGGTTCGACTGTACAATAATATGGAGTATGAAAAGAACAAGAAAATTAAGGTATACCCTGGAGATGGTGTACCGCAAACAAAAGTCTGTGATCAGTGGTGGCTTTCTAGCAGGAGACGTCTCAACTATTAGTCGATTCTACACTTTCTTCGTCAAAACTTTCATGGAGCTGCTGGACGAAGGGAGGGTGGACGATGACCAAGTCGGCTTTTTTTAATTGAGACTTATGTTTTTGGTCATGACTTCTTTTTCAGACAACTCTGTTAGCAACAATTCTTGAGTACAGAAGCACTTTTAATGTTTTGCATGGTGGATGGTTCGATGCTTTTAAGCTTTTACCTAGTCAATAAATCTGTTTTGTTTTCTCAAATTTTGTCTGAATGGCGCTGGAGTACAGCAAATGTCATACTCTTTCAAACTTCTAATGTTAATGAGCTAAAAGATAGAAAATATGTTTTAAGTAAAGCGTGAATTTTTTCCCCCAAAATCGGCTTTTGCTTCAGGATGCCAGAGTAATTCAATCTAAAAGTGTACGCATATACCGTATTTCCTGTAATTAACGCCCCGGGGCGTTTATTTTCCAATCGACCTCTAGGGGGGGGTGGGGGGTGGGTGGCGTTAATTAGAGGGGGCGTTAATTACAAGAGGGGCGTTAATTACAGGAAATACGGTATTCCTAAAACACTAAAAAAGATGAAATTTGGGCATAGTTTTGATAACTGGGGCTAAAATATCTAAAAGAAATATGTCTCTTCTTTGGCTCTTGGCTCCTAATTTTTTTTTTCGAAAAGCTTTTATATATTGGCCCCAAAATTTTCAAAATCAATTCGGACATTTTTAACTTGTAGAAAATTCCTCAGCTACAACTAGTGATGCGCATTTGGCTTTATGCGATATATGCGATGCGATATTTTCAGCCTCGCCTGTATGCGATAGCGATATGCGATATTTCTAAAAGTCGAGGTGCGATATATCGCTGCGATATGCGATATTTTTTCTAAACGACTACTGCTACATTAAATGACCATAATAATAAATTTTCCGCTTTTTTGATATGCATACATCGTACTTTTTGCAACAAGACATTAATATTTGAAGTTCAACAAAGGAAGATTTTTGTTCAGGGAAATCAGCATTTCCGCATTTTCTGGACTCAAATTTGATCGCCTATAGTCGTACACGTCACGAGCAACCGAAAATAGCTGTTTGCTACGCTGGCTCGTTGCTGGAGTAGAGAGGAATAGACGAGCTATCTTGGCGAGAATTGGATACGTTTTTTCGTTGTCATAAGAAAAGATAGAATTAGATAAAGCAGGTAAATCCCGTGTTCGTAAAAAATACCTTCCAATACAGTAATGGATTGACGCGTTTCTGCTTTATATACGACTTTATTTTAATCATGACGTCAGTTGGGCGCTCGTCTTTTCCTGGTACTCCTTCGGAATGGTCATCCCCTACTTTTTTGTAAAATTACCCGCATATCCAAAAAAAAGGTGTCGATGTACAATAGACCCAAAATAATAATTTCCAAACTTTCTATTGCCATCCCAAGGACATGGATTTGCGGGTAATTTTACAAAAAAAATTCGAAAAAAAAAACAAAAAAAATCGAAAAAAGTAGGGGATGACCATTCCGAAGGAGTACCCTTTTCCTCCATCATTGTCGAATAGCTGACTATGGCGACCAAAGAAAGAATCGGGTTGTGTTCGTATTCTGTGAAGAAGGGCACACAACAGAATTAAAATAGCGATCGAAAATAAGTAGAACAAGATTGTAATTGTTTGACAGAATGACAAAATCTCAAAGCGATATTTTCAAAATTTGCGATGCGATATGCGATATTTTCAAAAATCCAAATGCGATATTTGCGATCGATATTTTTCCACCAACTTTGATGCGATATGCGATATATCGCAGGTGCGATATATCGATCGTGCGCATCACTAGCTACAACCTTGTCATAAAAAGTTGAAAAATGTTTGCAAAAAAGTGAAAAAGAAATGCTTCCAAATTCAGCAAGAGGCGACAATGGGGTGCCCAGCAGTGCCCAGAAGTTCTTTTTCGCCTAGGGTCCAACACTTTTTTTAACTCAAATTTTAAATATTTTTGAGAGTTCTATTTTAATAATCTGGTCGCAAATATCGCAACGATTTCGATTGTTTCGCAGAAAAACTAATACCGTATAACCTCTTTGAATACCGCAGGGGATTATTTTTCAACCCCTGAAAATTATTGAAATTGTAAATAAAAAATGGCCTTAACTCTAAAATCCTAGTCAAAAAAATGGGGGGTGGGAGGGGGGGGGTGTGGTTATTAGAGGGTGGGGATTAATAGAGGTTATACGGTATTTTTTAGTGTTGAGTGAAGTGCAGTATACTGCACTAAACAAAAATGAGCAAAATCACTGCACTGCAATACTGCAGTGCATCAGTTGAAAATACTGCAACACTGCACTGCGCCGCGTCAGAATACTGCAGTTTTACACTGCAGTTTTTTTTATTACACCCCAAAAAATTTATGTGTTTTTTATTATGTTGTGTCGTTTGTTAACGCTTTTCGATCGAATGCTTCATTTTTTCCAATTCCTAGATGAGTGCCATCTGGAAGCTCGGATTCTTTACCAAAGTAGTCGGGTCCAACGTGGGATACTCGTGCGAGGAATGCGGAAGCGTCATCAAGATCAGCAACTGAAGCCCTAAAATGTTTGATGGGTTTCCGAAATTAAATTTAAGGTGATCCCACATTCAATTTTGGAAACCCATTAAACATTTTAATTGCAATTGTTCTTAAAATGTTTTCATAATGAAACCCAATTTTTAATGATACGTTTTCTTAACTCCCAGGAGCTCTACCGATTCCACTTTTTAGATTTTGGTTGAGAACCAAAAATCTCGAAATCGAATTCAACATTTTCCGATTTTTGGGGGTTTGAAAAATAAGCGCCCGGGGCGCTTATTAGAGGAAATACGGTAGAAAAAAAATTAGTCCTATAATACGTAAAATATTGTGAGAAATTATGTTTGATAGGACAAAGAGTACGATTTTACCCATCCGGACCGTGAAACCTGGGGTTAGTACCCAGGGCTCAGGTGGATATCTACCTGAGCCCGTAACTGGCTTGTAAAATTAACGTTTGTTAAAAATCGAAAACAAATCATCTTTCCTCACCTGAAACTGTGTGGGTAAGTAGATTCAACAGGATAAAAATTGCAAACTTCGCTACCCAAATTCCAAAACCCTGAGTGGGTACCACATGGTCAGGGAGATATTCATCTAAATAAGAATTTTTTCAAAATCGAAAATAAACCACTTATTATGATATAAAATCTTGTACAGAATTGGGTTTGATAATACTAAAATTGTTATTTTTGCCATCAAAATAAAAAAAACATCGGGTGGGCACATCCTGGCTAAGTGGACATCCACGTGGAAGACCTGAAAAATCAAAAGTTCGTCAACAATCGATCCTGTCATGTACGAAAAGCTATGGGAAATCTGTTTGACAGGACTAAAAGGGCATTTTACCCACCCCAAACGCAGAACATGGGGTAGGTACCACCTGGTCAGGTGGATATCCACCTGGATGGTCTGGAAAATAATTTTTTTGAAATATATAAGAAAAAACCCATTTTTCTGACTTAAATTTGTGAAGGTAATTGGATTTGTTAGTACCTAAATTGAGATTCCCCCTACGCGGAGCGAAATGCCTTAGGTATTCTTCGGTTAGGTGGATATCCACCTGGCTGCTCGATAAAAATGAAACTCCGTCAAAGTCAAAAACAACCCACTTTTCTTGTGTGTGTGGGGGTCATGTTTGACAGGTGGTACCTAGGTATAGGGGTCCGGGTGGCTACAAATGTATATTTGGTCCTGTCAAACAGAATTGCTAGCAAGGTTTTACATATGTCTAAATTAAAATAAAATATTTTTTATGCCAGCCAGGTGGATATCCACATATTCGAAGGTACCCGCCTCGGATTTCGGGTTCAGGGTTTCCCTGCAACTAAGGCCTTGCCTAAAGTTGTAAAAGGACTATAAAAGTGGCTTTAAGACACAGTTTCCAAATATCGAGGCCAAATGAGTGTCCTTGAAAAGTGATGCTTCCTATCGGATTCGAACATTCTGATAAAATGGATCACCTCCACATGGATTTGAACCTTGTAGATTAATTTACTGTAGATGAATTTACCGTCGCCCGTTAGAAAAATAAAAGGGAATGCAGAATTACAACTAAAAAAATTTGCACCAAAAAAAAAGCCAATTTGCTCCAAAAAAAGTTTTTTTTGCCCCAAAAAAAAGTCTTTTTGACCAAAAAAAGTCTATTTGAAAAAAAATATTTGACCCAAAAAAGTCTTTTTGACCCAAAAAAAGTCTTTTTGACCCAGCTAAAATTTGACCCAAAAAAAGTCTTTTTGACCCAAAAAAAGTCTTTTTGCTCCAAAAAAAAGCTTTGTCCCACTGAAGCTGGCCAAAAAGTACCTTTAAATGACTTTTCGATCAAGAGTCTTGCTCGGAATTATGTCTAAGGTAAGTGAGTGCGCGCATCTCTAACCAACCAAGCCCCCTGCGCCCCCGAAGGGGCTTGGAGTTGAGATGCGCACACCCATACCTTAGACGCAAATCACTCGAAAGTGACTCTGGATGCATAAAAAACGTATGCATACCAGAGTTTCTTTATGGGGTAGGCCCCAGTCAACAAAACTATGTTCAAATTCCATCTTTTTGTGGTATCCAGGTACCCTTTCAGGTTGGATTGCCTAGGGGGACCAAGGCAAAAAGTCAAATTTAAGTCAAAAAATTATTTTTTCAAAAAAACGATTTTTGTGTGGAAAAATGTCAGAAAATGACTTTCTTTTCGTTTTAAGCACATAGCCTCTAGGTAAGCCTCTAGGTCGTATTTCTAAATTCTGTAAAAAAGGGTGGCTTAGCTCGCTAAAGCAAATTTTTCGGTATGTAAAGTCAAAAACACGATTCCTGCTTGGTCCCCCCTGCGGTTTGGGTCTTGCTATCCAAAGGCCACCAACAGAGCGGGACTCAAACCACAGGAGGAGACGGAGTGAAAATCTTGCTTTTGACATTGTACGAACCTGAGTCAATTTGCGCTAACAGAATTCCGGCTTACAAAAAAGTTATGATCAAAACTAGGGTTGTCGAGGCTTCGATATTTTCGAGGCCTCGACTCGAGGACTCGAACCGACTCGAAAATTTTCGAGGCCTCGACTCGAACCGAAACTCGAACATTTTCGAGTTTTCGAGTCTAAAGCTCGAAATCGACCCTCAATTCAAACAAGACATAACAATCAATAATCGATCAAACAACCAAGAAAATCATGAAAGGCATCATAGTGGCATAAGGTAACAAAACTTTTTAATATGCTGCAAAATAAAAGTTATGTGGCGGTTTATTAGAGGTAATTTTGTTGGACGGGACCAGCTGGAGGCAGGGCCGCAACTTCAACTTTTTCAAGGGGGGGGTAATTTCTTTGATATTACCCCTATAGATTCAAGTCAAGGGGGGGTAATTTTTAAAATGAGATTTTTGTGTTTTTTCTTTGTAATTTTTTTCAATATTTATTAGATTTTTTCAATTATTTATTTTAACAGATTTAAGCAATAAACGATGGTTAAACTTAGCATATTCGTTAATTATATCTTGAACTGGCAAACTTATGTCTTTGTGAACAAAAATAAGGGCTAGATGATTTTTCATCAGCCATTGAATTCGTTAATTTCATCTCAAACTATGTGCTTTGATTACAGAATCAAATCTGGGGTTAAAGTTGGTCATCACAAGGCATCCTTTGAAGTGCGAAAACTTGGCCCAAGTACTACTTACTTGCCAACCGAATTTCTCCAAAGGTTGCGGTTTACTAAGAGGTGGAGGTTTATTGGGGCGGCATTTTTATCGGTATTTGACTTACAGTCCACTCTTGATACAACACCGCTTCCAAGACCGGACATTGGCGGTGTTATATAGAGAGTGGTGTTATATCGGGAGTATCACTTTTTCTAATCTCGAGAAAATACGTTTCCTGGAACCGTCGATTGATGGTGTTATATCAAGAGCGATGTACAGTGGGAGGGATGCTATATCGAAGTGGTGTCATATCGAGAGTGGACTGTATCACTATTTTTGACCAATTTAAAGATCAAAAAAATAATTTCGTGCATTTTCGGAGTGAAAAAGCTACCAATCCAATGCCCTCCCCCCAATTCAAACGTACGAAACTCGTGGCCGTAGCCGGCAATGGTCTTTTAGGATGGTTTGCTGTATAGTCGTACCTGGATAACACGTTACTCCAGCGCTCTTAAATGTCTTTTTTTTTAAAGTTTGTTTTTTTTGGTGATCTCAAAGCTTTTCTATTTTTGAAATTTTCAATCAAAATCATTTTCTCGCTTAAAAATGGCAATAAGCACTGGACAAATGACATTTTCCTTCAAAAATAGTAAAAATGTCCTTTTTCTAAAAAATCTAAGAGTCCTGCCTCACTCCGATAAAACTACATCCTTCATAACCCGATAACCCTGACAAAAAAACTGAAAGAATATTTAGTTAAATTAACGCCTGGATCAGTGATGCATCACCCAAAATCTGGTCGCCGGGAATGACGTGTTATCCAGCTTTGACTGTAGTTTGAAGTGGTTTGGGTGGTGTGGGTGGTTTGAGGTGGAATTCCGAGCAATGCAAGATTCTAAGTAATTTACCTTATTTTCTGACTGCAAAAGTTTTAAATTGCCGTAAAACTTTTTAACACAACATTGATCAGGCGGCCGAATTTATTTCAACGGCTGTACGAAGTTTCGTAACAGGACAATTTCGTAACAGCGAATTTTCGTAACAGCGAACTTTCGTAACAAATTTTTTTCGTAACAAACATTTTCGTAACAAACGTTTTCGTAACAGCGCATTTTCGTAACAAACATTTTCGTAACAGCGCATTTTCGTAACAAACATTTTCGTAACAGCGAATTTTCGTAACAAACTTTTTCGTAACAGCAATTTTTCGTAAGAAACTTCTCGTATACTTTTTCAGTTTTCAAATTTTCACTAACTATGCTGTCTCTTCTTTCTCTTAGTTCATTTTTGTAATCCACCCTCAATCTTTCCCATGTGTTCTTAGTGGTCTTTATCTACCATTAATGGTCACCATCCGCCCTGAATGGTCCTGATCATCACTCAACAGTCTTGATCCACAATCAACGGTCCTAATCAACCCTCAATGGCCCTGATCCACGCTTAATAGTAGGGTTGGCCTCCCTCCCCCTCCTCCCCCCCCTACGCTTTTCGACCAAATTTTCCTTATACCTCCCCCCCCGCTCCTCCCCCCCCGCAAAAAAATTGGCCACCCCCCCCCCCCGTTCTCCCCCCCCCCGCTCCCAAAATGACCCCCGTCGCCCCCGCAAAAATCCCAGTCGAAAAAAACTCTCGGATGAGGTCATTTTCAGAATGGCAGCCGAGAAGGGTCAAGATTTATCGAACCAGAGGAGTGGCAATATCGTAGCTTTGACTTCAGAAGTGTTTCAAAAGCCTTCAGATTCATTCTAGACTGCTGTTTCAAAAATTTTCAATCCGAGGCTTGTAAATTAATCAGGCACCCCCCGCCACTGCCCCCCGCTCACAGCTTCCTCCCCCCCGCTCCTCCCCCCCGCAAAAAATTGGCCACCTCCCCCCCCCCGCTTCTCCCCCCCCGCAAATTTTTTTAGTCTAATCTCCCCCCGCACCCCAAAAGCGGGGGAAGGCCAACCCTACTTAATAGTTCTCATCTCGCATTCAATATCTAAAATCTTTCAGATATTGTCTTCGCTTATGTGGGTGTCCAGTACGTGAAAATTTCTCCTGCTCTGAAAGCTATATGAATCTTGGATATGTTATATAACTCTATGAGTAACATAAAGATTTGGGTGGTTTTGATCACTGTGACTTTTTTTTCGCTCGAACACCCCAAGTAAACAATAGGAGACCCACTCGGTCGGAAATATCAGAAATTTATTTCAGTCATATCCCAACATACAATAACCGAAAAATCATAATGTTTTGATCTCAATAGTCAAGTCCGAAAACTTATATAAACCAAGCTGAAGATAACTACGAGTAGATTCCGTCAAAACACGTCCAACAACTAACCTTACTCATCAGACTATCTGATGCAGCTTCGACTTTCCACAGCACTACTTACCATACTTACTGAAACGGAATTCTTTATTTGAAAACAAGAGAGCACTAGAGAGTGCTTTTGGAGTAACAATAACGAAAGGGTCATAACGTAAACAATATAGCGCTAGAAGAGATTCTGGATTGCAGCACGATTCACTCACCAAAGCCGTAGAGAGTTCTGCCTTGGCGCTTCAGAGCATAGACCACATCCATGGCGGTGACCTAAAGTAGAGACGATAAACCAATGAGATGAGAAACTTTGAGTGAGTGATATGCGGAAGTAACTATGTAATTAGCAATAGAACCGAGAACAGAACAAAGGATTGCCAAAACTCTAGGGATTCTGGCAATTGTGACGGACAAAAATATATATTTTAGGTCAAGAAATGCCTAGGACCCTTAGGGTTCTGGCGAGTGAGACTGCAAAACTTCAGAGTGTTCCGGTTCTATTCGAAGGAGGTTAATAAATAAGGCAAATAAACATACTGTCTTGCGCTTGGCACGCTGCGAGTTCCTTCGTAGATGAGGCCAGAGATGCGCTTGACTCCAGCTCGACGGGCCAGACGACGGATAGCAGGCTTTGTGACCCCCCCCCCCGAATGTTGTCGCGCAGAATCTAGAAGACAAACATCAGGATCAGTGGTGAAGAAAAATGATTAGTCAATTACCTTGCAATGACGCTTGGATCGACCTTGCCGAGTCCTTTTCCACCGTTGCCACTTCCTGGAATAAGCTGTTACGAAAATTCGCTGTTACGAACATGTTTGTTACGAAATTTCGCTGTTACGAAAATGTTTGTTACGAAATTTCGCTGTTACGAAAATGTTCGTTACGAAAATGTTTGTTACGAAAATGTTTGTTACGAAAATGTTTGTTACGAAAATGCTTGTTACGAAAATTCGCTGTTACGAAATTGTCCTGTTACGAAACTTCGTACAGCCATTTCAACCCTATCTTTGGATCGATCTCGATATTTTCGACTATAAGCCCAATATCTAAAAAGTGGAAGCGATAAAGAAGGTAAAGAACTTAAAGGACTCTGTCACTTCCTTATCATGGCAATTTGAAAGTTTGAATGCGCGCGGGACCACACACATATTTTTCAATAATAGTTTCGAATTGTTGTTTGTTTCCGCTTTTTTTAGAAAATAAGTTGGTGAATTTGTTCAAAACTTAGAACCATTCACTAGTCGGGCCCAACGTCAATTGACAATGCCAGATCTGTCAAACTATCCAACTTTCACTGCTCCACAACTGTCACTGAAAGAATGCGACTTATATTGAATGAAATATAACGTTTAAAATACAAAATGCAAACAAAAAAATAATTTAAAAACATGATTGACAAAATCAATGTGGTCCCGCGCGCATTCAAACCTTTGAAATTGCCATTATAAGAAAGAGAGAGGGTCCTTTAAAGAAATACAAGTGACAGTTCTGTGAAATGTTTGCTCTCAGCTGAGATATAAATGCTCAAAATCGAGGGGCCGGATTTATAGAGGTTTCACGGTGCATTTCGAAATTCAGCTATTTTAAAAGAAAAATTGTCTTTAATCTGAATTTGATCTGGTCCTTGCCCACTCTTAAAAACAACACCTCTATTCCCTACCATAATTATACTTTGATCTATCTTTTTGGTGGCCTTAGGTGTATATTTATTAGAAGTGTAGGAAGTAATGTACTTGTGCACTTGGGGGCCCCTTTTTCGTTAACTGTAAATAGTGTTTAGACATCTCCTAAATAATTCTTATACGCTAAAAACGATAAAAATTTGTTTGCTAACAATTTCCGCACTTAAAAATTGAGTTTTCAAAAAGTTGACCAATTGCCTTGGTCCCCCAAGGTAAATTATCTTGTATTAAGGTATTTACCCCGTTTTGGTCACTGGAGCTGGGCAAAAAGAGTCTCTTTATGCATTTTTTTATTGAGAGTCTTGCTCGGAATTATGTTTAGGTAAGTGAGTGCGCGCATCTCAACCCCTGAAGGGGCGCAGGGGGCTTGGTTGCTTGGGGTTGAGATGCGCACACCCACATACCTGAGACATAAATCACTCGAAAGTGACTCTGGATGCATAAAAACATATGCATACCAGAGTTTCTTTATGCGGTAGGCCGCAGCTAACAAAACTATGTTCAAATTCTATCTGTTTAAGTATTTTTAAGGACATCCAGGTACCCTTGAGGTATGATAAGCTTGGAGGACCAAGGCAATTGCTCAACCTTTGGCAACCAAAATTTTTTTTAAAAACCCAGTTTTTTAGTACGGAAATTGTTAGCAAACAATTTTTTTTTACTTAGTAGACGTCTGAACGGTATTTACATTTAATGAAAAAGGGGCCTCCAAGTGCACAAGTGTCGAAAGTAAATATTTTATTAAGCTAAAGAGTGTAAGTTTATTAAGTTGCTTAACATTGAAGTCATTCTCTAAAATCGACATTATTTGCGTCGCTGTGTAGCAGAATTCTCATTGTCATTTTGCAATCACTGCATTTTCACTTATTTAAAAATCATGTTTAAATGACTCCTAAGTAACTTTTATGTGCTTAAACGATAAGAAAATTATTTTGTGACACTTCTCCACAAAAATAAATTTTTTGAAAAAAAATTTTTGACCAAAATATGACTTTTTGCCTCAGGGGACCAAGGTAAATCACCTTGTATTAAGGTATTCTACGCCGTTTTGGTCACTGGAGCGGACAAAGCTTTTTTGGGTCAAATATTTTTTTTCAAAAAGACTTTTTTTTTGGGTCAAATATTTTTTTTTCAAAAAGACTTTTTTTTTGGGTCAAATATTTTTTTTTCAAAAAGACTTTTTTTTGGGTCAAAACATTTTTTGATCGAGCAAATTGGCTTTTTTTTGGGTCAAATTTTAGCTGGGTTTAAAAGACTTTTTTTTTGGGTCAAAAAGACTTTTTTTGGGTCAAATATTTTTTTTTCAAAAAGACTTTTTTTTGGGTCAAAAAAATTTTTTGATCGAGCAAATTGGCTTTTTTTTTGAGTCAAATTTTAGCTGGGTTTAAAAGACTTTTTTTTTTTGAGTCAAAAAGACTTTTTTTGGGTCAAAAAGACTTTTTTTTTGGGTCAAAAAGACTATTTTTTGGGGCAAAAAAACTTTTTTTGGAGCAAATTGGCTTTTTTGGTGCAAATTTTTTTTAGTTGTAATTCTGCATTCCCTTTTCTTTTTCTAACGGGCGACGGTAAATTCATCTACAGTAAATTAATCTACAAGGTTCAAATCCATGTGGAGGTGATCCATTTTATCAGAATGTTCGAATCCGATAGGAAGCGATAAAGGGGGCAAGGATTTTAATTTTGCCGATCGTTTTGTGAATAAAAACAATTTTGCCGAAAGACCCGCGGGTACTCGATTTAACGTCACACTATTTTGAGAAAGGGCTGACGTTAAATCGAGGGTTGACTGTATAAGAAAAACCCTATTTTTCTGACTTAAATTTGTGAAGGTAATTGGATTTGTTAGTACCTAAATTGAGATTTCCCCTACGCGGAGCGAAATGCCTTAGGTATTCTTCGGTTAGGTGGATATCCACCTGGCTGCTCGATAAAAATGAAACTCCGTCAAAGTCAAAAACAACCCACTTTTCTTGTGTGTGTGGGGGTCATGTTTGACAGGTGATACCCAGGTATAGGGGTCCGGGTGGCTACAAACATATATTTGGTCCTGTCCAACAGAATTGCTAGCAAGGTTTAACATACGTCTAAATTAAAATAAAAAATCTTTTTTAGGCCAGCCAGGTGGATATCCACATATTCGAAGGTACCCGCCTCAGATTTCGGGGTTCAGGGTTTCCCTGCAACTAAGGTCTTGCCTAAGTTTGTAAAAGGATTATAAAAGTGGCTTTCAGACACAGTTTCAAAATATCGAGGCTAATGAGTGTCCTTGAAAAGTGATTCTTCCTATCGGATTCGAACATTCTGATAAAATGGATCACCTCCACATGGATTTGAACCTTGTAGATTAATTTACTGTAGATGAATTTACCGTCGCCCGTTAGAAAAATGAAAGGAATGCAGAATTACAACTAAAAAAATTTGCACCGAAAAAAGCCAATTTGCTCCAAAAAAAAGTTTTTTTTGCCCCAAACAAAAGTCTTTTTGGCCCAAAAAAAGGATGATTTACTTCATCGGTCAACTGTGATTGTATTCAGTGTTTCCAAAAAGCAGAAGCGGAATTGCACAAGCAGAAGCAGAAGCATAATGTCACAAGCAGAATTTGACTAGAATTTTGACTAGAATTCTGCTTCTGCTTGTGCAATTCTGCTTCTGCTTTTTGGAAACACTGATTGTATTTAAACAGCTGTGATTTGCGTCTCAGGTATGTGGGTGTAGGCATCTCAACCCCAAGCAAACAAACCTTCCTGCGCCCCCGAAGTGTGCGAGCTGAAGCTCCCCCAAGCTG
This sequence comes from Ditylenchus dipsaci, assembly GCA_004194705.1. Taxonomy (NCBI): domain Eukaryota; kingdom Metazoa; phylum Nematoda; class Chromadorea; order Rhabditida; family Anguinidae; genus Ditylenchus; species Ditylenchus dipsaci. Next base: position 196,057 of record SADC01000061.1, read on the forward strand.
ACATATCATATATTGAGGTATCCTACCAGGTTTTGATCACTGGAGCTGGGCAAAAAGAGTCTTTGACGCTGCTTGCATATACTCCCGCCCCCCCCCAAATCAACTTTTTTAAAAATTGTTTTAAAACACCCTATATTGACTCAAAATCGCTTCAGGAGTTCAAAAAAAACAATATTTTTGAGTTCTGATTAGGGTTGGTAAACGGGAAAATTCCCGGGAAAATTCCTGGAAAAATTCCGCTTTTTCTCGAGAAATTGAATTTTCCCGGGAAATTTCCCGAAAAAAATACCAACTCTAGTTCTGATCAATAAAAATTGACTTTTGGACACTTTTAAATTTTGACTTTTTACCTGTTTTATAATGTTTTGGTCACTGGAGCTGGGCAAAAATAGTCTCTAAATGCATTTTTGATCAGAAGTCTTGCTCGGAATTATGTCTAAGGTAAGTGAGTGCGCGCATCTCTAACCAACCAAGCTCCCTGCGCCCCCTTCGATATAGGGTATTTTAAAACAATTTTGAAAAAAGTTGATTTGGGGGGGAGGGGGTGTATGCAAGTAGCGTCAAAGACTCTTTTTGCCCAGCTCCGGTGATCAAACCTGGTAGGATACCTCAATATATGATATGTCAGCTTGGGAGAGCTTCAGCTCGCACCCTTCGGGGCGCAGGGGCTTGGTTGCTTGGGTTTAGATGCGCCCACCCACATACCTTAGACGCAAATCACTCGAAAGTGACTCTGGATGCATAAAAAATGTATGCATACCAGAGTTTATTTATGCGGTAGGCCCAGTCAACAAAATTATGTTCAACATCTTCCTTTTTTACACTAAATTGGTCTATTTTTGGTCCTTTCCACCCTAATATGGCCCTAAATCGCTTCAAAAATGGTCAAAATAGGTATTTTTGGGTGGTCCCAAAACCCGATTTTTATGACCCTATACTACTTTTTAAAACTATGCAGAAAAATTAAAAAATTTCGATGAGAACATCTGTAAAACTTGATCGAGAAAGAAAGAAGTGCTGGTCCCCGCCTTTTCTCCGTGTCGGGCACGGGCATGCCCCTTTAAATAAAGTAGAGTCTAAATTTTTGAGTCTAATCATATTTGGTACCAAAAGTCTGAATATTTAGCCACTACTTTCAAAGTAGAATCTAGATAGCAATATTTAGTATCACTAATTTTCCGAGAATTCAGAATTTAGCATGCCAATTGCTTAGTTCTAAACTCTAAATCGATATTTGGTACGGGTCCAGGTCAAATAATGACAAATGACCAGGCCAAATATGAAAAATTGCCGAGTCAAATAAGCCCTGGTTATGGCGCTTATCATTAAATGACGCTTATTCGATTGGGCTATTAGGCTTAATTTAAATATTTTTTAGAAATAGACTTGCTGTGATGATGGACAATACTGCTGAAGGAGGTATTTTTCTTCTTATCTACCAATGTTTGTATTATGACATGATTTTTAGGTCTTAGCAATGTGAGAATGGTGCTTTATGGTATAAGTTTGGTTGGTGGCGGCATTGCTATTGGCTATTTCTTGCGTCATAAGCTAGCTTATCGTACTCCTCGTTGTAATCACCGTATAAAATTATCTGCTGAAAAGGTTGGCATTTAATGTATCAATTCTGTTGAAGTAGCTGTCGATTAGTTCTTAGTAAAATTTTTTTTAAACTGCTTTTTTTTCACATTTATTTATTTTCAGACTTTATTTGTTCGAAAATAGATAAATGTGTGATTTGTAATTCCCTCACTAGAATTTCTTTACCGTCATTTTAGATAGTAGACTCTTTTGATGTTGAAGATTTCGACTCGAAGAAAGTGTTTTGTCGTTGTTGGCACAGCGAGAAGGTAATTGCGTTATCCTGAGATGAGTTTTCTTATTTGCGCGTTCAGTTTCCTTACTGCGATGGATCACATGTCGCTCACAACAAGCGAACAGGGGACAACGTCGGGCCGTTGATTATAAACAGTCAGCAAAAGATAGAAAAACTCGGTTAAAAACTTCTTGTGTCCTACTGTTTGAGATTGTGATTGTTGTTGTATATAATAAAGGAGATGTAATAGCTATGTTCTTTTTTGCTTGACTATTGTGTCACTCTGTCATATATTTTCAAAGTTCTTATTCTGTTTTGTTTCGCTCATATGAGCGAAATGATCATTTAAGTGATGAATCTTTCATTGTTTGGCTATTTTCGACTTCATTTTTATAGGGGTGTGTACTTTACGTCCGGAACATTTGAAAAATTGTCTCGAGCGGAAAAGCGTTGAAGACGTACTTTTCGGGTGGTATTTAATTTTGCCCCTAATTACTGAAAAATGGGGTCCACCCCGATTGATCCCCGCCGATTGATCCCGGACGATTGATCCCCGTCGATTGATCCCCGCCGATTGATCCCCGGCGATTGATCTCCGCCGATTGATCCCCGCCGATTGATCCCCGGCCAATTGATCCCGGCCGATTGATCCCGAACAGTTAAAAAGTTCATGTCATTTCACCAGTAATTTTTTTTCAATGTACAACAAACAAAAATATAACAGCAATGAAGTTGGGTCATGAAAAAACATTTTAAATTTTAAAAGTTATTTACAAGACGAAAATATCTTGATTCAGATATCGATCCAAAATCTTGATCCAGCCTGATCTGACTCGATGCATCCCTGATCTACGGCTGACCGTTCTGATCCAGCCCAACCCACTGGGAACAGGAGTGGATCAATCCGGATCAGGGGATGGCCAGGAGTAGATCAGGCCGGATCTGTATCAGGGATGGATTAGGACGAATTAGGGGTGTATCAGAATAAAGGCTAGATCAGACAAATTGTCCCAGAAAAAAACTGTTAAATAGACTTAAAACAGCTATATCAGAAATAATCCTATATACAGATTCAGGATCAGGATTAAATATAATCTTTGATCCGTGATCCCTATGCAGCTATATGCCTTATTTAGCTAAGGATTATGCTTGATCTAGGGTCTGAATAACTGCCTTGGTAGTTCTCCTATTTTTACTGGGAGTTCGCCTGTCTAAGCCTGAGTCTAACTTAGCAAAACATCATGTTTGAGTGCGTCCAAACATACGCTGGCCGGACGACCTGCGACTCGCTACAAATTGTGACTCGCTACTGCGACTCGCTACAATTGCGACTCGCTACAGATTGAATTTTCTATTGTTATGTGGGTACAGATTGTTGTACCAGACCAATTGTTGGCCGCTTCGCGGCCAAGACCAGCACACTCGACATTGCAAGGGATAGGGGAACATGTAGTACATGTTTTTGGGTGAAATGGACAAAAAAGTTAAAGTGTAGCGAGTCACAATTGTAGCGAGTCGAAGTTTTACCGCTGGCCTACGCTTGCCTGAGCTTAAGTGAACTTTTGGGCGAAAAGTACTTTAGGCGAAATGACCATCTCCGTATTGTATTCACTATTTTTTTCAAATTGGCCGGGGATCAATCGGCCGGGGATCAATCGGACGGGGATCAATCGGCGGGGATCAATCGGCCGGGATCAATCGGCGGGGATCAATCGACGGGGATCAATCGGCGGGGATCAATCGGACGGGATCAATCGGCGGGGATCAATCGTCCTGATCCCTGAAAAATGACCCCTAATTCGCTGGAAAAGGACAACTGCCGACGATTACAACTACAACAAATTCTGATTAAACTAAGGCTCAAATTGTTTTACCCCTCCAATTATTCTTTTACACCTCCAAATCATTCATTTATCCCCCAACTGTGAAAATGAGTATTTCTCGGTGTTCTTATGTCGTAATTTTTTTCTCTTGATCACCATGTAGCCTGAATCTCTTGTTTCTGATAACTATTAACTGACCCTTGTTGTTAAAAAAATATGAGAAATACCCGTTTTTATGAAATAACTCCGCTTTCATAAAAATGGGTATTTCTAGAAAAAATTCAACAAAGAGGTCAGTTGGTAGCTTATGAGAACGTGAGATTCACGGCTATATGATGATCAGAAGAAAAAATTTACAACATAAGAACACGAGAAATACTCATTCTTACAATTTGGGGGATAAATGAATGATTTGGAGGGGTGAAAGAATAATTTGGAGGGCAAAGTACTTACAGCCAGTGTTTTCAATAGTCAGAGACAGAGTCAGAATTGAAAGTGAGAGTCAGAATTTTCAAAGTCAGAGTCAGAATCAGAAATGATAGTCAGAAAATTTTAAATCAGAATCAGAGGCAGAATGACAATCAAACATTTTCAAAATCAGAGTCAGAATCAGAAAGTTTCTGACTCTGTCTTTCAAAATTCTGACTCTGATTTCTGATTCTGACTTTGAAAATTCTGACGATCATTTCTGACTCTGACTTTGAAATTCTGACTCTCACTTTTGATTCTGACTTTCAAAAATTCTGACTATCATTTCTGACTCTGAACTTTTTTCTGACTCTGACTTTGAATTCTGACTTTGCTCACAGCTTTTTTCTCATTCTGTCATTGGTACTGACTGCAGTTCTCGTGTTATAGGTTAGATATGTCAGCCACTATCGAAAGCTCTCCATCGTCGCAAGGCAGTTTTCGGAGCAAACAGAAAGGACGCAAGAAACGTGGTGCCATCTGGGATCAGTTCGTTGAAGCGGAGACCGGTGCTGGTAAGATTATACGTTGTCGAGACTGCAACAAGGTAAATTTTGGCTTTAAGTCATCATTTACATGAATATTTTAGGACTTCAAGCATCCGTCAAACGCAGGGACACTCTCTAGTCACTGGAGGACGAAGCATTCAGACAAGGAGCAGCCTGCATAACGATTGTCGAATTTAGCGAAGGAGTTCCAGCCATCAAGAAAGTGAAATATTCTGTTTTCGATTGACTTTTTCAATCTTTTCAAAATTTTAGAGGGTCTAAGGTATGGAACGCTTATGCCGATGCAACCGCAATCCCGGGATATCCAGTAAGTATGCTTGCAATCCGTCAATGCTAGCGCTATTTTCTGCAATCAACTCCAACATTGAGGTCAAACTATTCACTTAGCATTCTTGACTATAGCTTTCACTTTCATGCACCTATTTTAGTTTCCGCAAAGCTATGCCACGGTCAAGAATATTCTGCTGTCCAAGACTTCCACGGTGAAAGAGTCTATCGAGAAATTTCTCCGCACATTGCATTTTCGACCTGCAATAACATGTGATGTATGGTCTGATATGGTCTGATATCACAGTTATTGAACGATTCCTAGAGGTAAATGAAGAGGTTGCAGTAATCGCGAGGGTAAAAAATGGGTGACAACAAACTCAGCTGAAATTGAGGTTTCTTGTTAGTCTATCGCTTTCTTATCTCGTTTCGTTTTAGTTCCTCAGGGATGTCTATAAACTTACGAATATTATGGTCAATGTGCTCATTCGAATTCAAGGAGAAAGTTACGTGACAATATCTCTTTGCTATGGCTACTTGAAAGCTCTCAAGAAGTCAATTTTGAAGTCTAAAGTTTGTAATTTGAATTGTCGTTTTCATTTTGATTGATCGTGTTTCAGGAAAAAGGTAATGGCATGGCAAAAACGCTGGAAAAAATCCTGAGTGCTCGGTTTAGATGGATGTTAGATGTACTGGACTCTAGATTCGATCCTTTCTACATTATAGCTGCGTGCTTTGATCCTAACACAGTCCACTTAGTCAGCAAAAGAGATTTGGAGCTTGCGATCAGTTCTATCCAACCATTGGTATATTTCAAGATTTCTCATAGAAATATTGATTAGACATAATCCTAGATTGATTGCCAAGCAACTTCGGGACAGTCAACAAGCAATGTGCAACCGACAAATGAATTAGACCTGTACTCGGAAGAAATAGCACAAGAAGAGATGGAACAAAGACAAAGCAGAGCAGGAATTCAAGCCGGAGCGAAATCATGGATTGGGGATATCTTGCGACGTGGAATAACAGCCAAAGCTTCAGCAAGCTCTTCTATTGACCCAGTAGTCTACTGGCAAAAGCTGATCGATACGGTAATTTTCTGCCATTCAATTACTTCACTTGATGAGTTTGCTCTAGGAGTACAAGTCACTGGCGATTATGGCTCTCGAGATTTTAACAGTTCCCGCAATGAGTGCACCTATCGAGCGCGTCTTCTCCTCAGCCGGTCTTGCAACAAGAGGACAAAGAAATAAAACTGAATTTGAACTTCTTGATGCACAACTTGTTGTTAATTGTAATTCTTGGATGCAACATATGTAGAAAAACTGTTTACCTGTTTAAAAAAGTGCTTTGGAATAAATTGTTTCGAAAATCTATTGTGAACTGCATTTTGCAAGAGTGAGAGAAGAAGAAAGTAAATAAATAATATATTACAAAAGGTAAACGAATAAGTCCTGGTCGAAAAAAACCATCTTCGCTAAGCAGCAGCATACATTAAGGCACTGTACTAAGAAAGCTATTCTGTTGTGTATTTGGAGTGACTCAAGTTTTAGTTAGCTGTTGGCATACCACTTTCGGAAAAGCTAGGCCTGGTAGTTGACGCCAGTACCCGACGCTGGAAGCTAGTCATATGAAACAACATAGCCAAACAACGAGCTCAAAATTTTTCAAAAGTCAGAGCAACAACACTTTTCTATTGGTAGCAAAATTTATATAAGTCAAAAGAAAGTCCAGCAAAAAAGCAAAATGATGACAGGAATTAATTACAATTCAATGTCAGAAATAAAAGTCAGACTACCGTATTCTCTCTATTAGTTCCACACTCTCTATTAAACCCACACCCCCAACTTTGAGGACCTATATCTCAGCTTAGAGAAAGGATTTTGCAAAGCTGTTTGATGCATTTTCTTAACTCCAACGAGCTCTACCGATTTCACTTTTCAGATCTTGGTTGAGCACCGAAAAATCTCAAGATCGAATTCAAAATTGTCCGATTTTCGGCTGATTGAAAAATAATCCACATGTGGAACTATTAGAGAGAATACGGTATATGAAATTAAAAGTCAGAAATGATAGTCAGACAGTTTGAAAGTCAAAATCAGAAATCAGAGTCAGAAATTTTCAAAGTCAGAATCAGAAATCAGAGTCAGAATTTTTGAAAGTCAGAGTCAAAAGTGAGAGTCAGAATTTTTCAAAGTCAGAATCAGAAATGATAGTCAGAATTTTTCAAAGTCAGAATCAAAAGTGAGAGTCAGAATTTTTCAAAGTCAGAATCAGAATCACAATTATTCTGATTCTGACTTTGAAAAATTCTGTCTCTGACTTCTGATTCTGACTTTGATGTCATTCTGCTCTGACTTTGGCATTCTGCCTCTGACTATTGAGAACACTGCTTACAGCCTTAAAAGAAAAGTTTTTAGGTCATAAATGAACCAACAACAAATATTTTGGCACAGAAAAAGATTTGTACCAAGATAATAAAATGGCATGTGGATACTTTTAAAAGGAGAACCTTTATATACGCATCGCCTATGTCCTAGGTTAAATGACACTGGGTGCACACCCTATTTCTGTTGCTAACATTGAGTTTCTAGGCTACCTACAAGTACCCTTTTTGACAATTTTCAAAGAGATTTAGGGCTGTATTGGGTGGAAAAAGACTACAAAGAAGTTAATTTTTATGCAAAAAGAGAGACGTTGAACATAGTTCTGAATACTGGGCCTACCGCGTAAATAAACTCTATTATATGTTGACTGGGGCCTACCGCATAAATAAACTCTGGTATGCATACATTTTTTATGCATCCAGAGTCACTTTCGAGTGATTTGTGTCTAAGGTATGTGGGTGTGCGCATCTTAACCCAAGCAGCAAGCCCCGTTCGGGGGCGCAGGGGGCTTGAGAGTTAGAGATGCGCGCACTCACTTACCTTAGACATGATTCCGAGAAGTACTGTTGATCATCAAATGCATATAGAGGCTTTTTCACTAATATGTCACTGTAAACGAAGTTATATTTCAGCCGGGTCGTCGTCCTCTCAGCCCGCAAGATATCTCATTTTATAGCTGAGATCGATACCTTTCCAGATTCTTATACTCTTTTTCTAAATGTGTATTATAAACGCAAAACCAAGCTTTGCAAATATGACATGACCACTTTGTGGTCAACGTGGTCGTCCTAGGGTTAATGAGACGAAATATTACGAGTCAAAATTTCAGAAGCGAAATGGACGAATGGACGAAAAATTCAGGGAAAAGTGCTGTTATCATGCAAATGATGAAGGTATGCTATTGGTTCTGATCTACAATAGTAAGAGCTCTTTTTTAGAAGATGGGATATGTCCAAGGCAAAGGTTTAGGTGTGAAGCAGCAAGGGATTGTGGAGCCTGTAGCTGCCAAATTGAGGTCTGGTCGCACTGCCTTGGGTTGGTAGTTATGAACATTACCGTATTTCCTGCAATAAAACCCCCGAGATTTCTATCAGTTAGATGTCCTGTAGCGGGCCTGTATTGGAATTTGCTTCTATATGGAAAATATGGTACTTAGTTAGCTTTACAGGTTACCAAAAGGATGAGCAAGTCGAGGAAGAGTCGAAATTCAGAGGTTTTACTATTTTACTATTTTCGAGCCAATTCCTACCGGAGTCATTTAAGTTTACTCGAAAAAAGATGAGCAAATGTTTGGAACTTTGGTTGACAACGATTATACAATCCATGCCAGTGTGAAGCAAACCTGGAAAAAATCAGGTCTTAGCAAGGAGAATACTCGGCACGCCAAGCTGGAAGACATATTGGATGATGAAATACTATATCAAGGAAAGCGGCAGAGGCATGATCCGGAAGTCCAGCCATACGGAAAGGTAAATTAATTTCCCACTTTTTAACGTTAAATTTTACATAATGTTTTTGCACAGATTATTGATTTGACTGGTCCAGCCGAGAAAGTCTACGAAGATTTTACCTCGTATTACGAACATGTCAAGTGAGTCAACTTTTGTTTGTCAGCTCATTAACATTGTATGTTTAGTTCTCGCGAGAGTATTCAGCAGGATGCGCCTGGAAGCACTTCTAAAATGATCGATCTCATCGAGAAGGAAATCAGGAAAAATGGAAGAGAGTTACAATTTCTCAAGGTTTATTAATTATTTCGATTTCGTTGTGATTATGATATTTTTAGGAACAAACTCATGGCCTCAGCGAGGATCGGGACAATTTGGACAAGGAAATTTCTCTAGGGAGGGCCGACTTACTGCGAATGGAAGAAATGATGAGAATAATTCAAAGGTAAATTGTTCAGAGGTCCTCTGCACTCTTTACGCACCCTTTTTGAATTTTAGATCTCTTCCCGTACTTACCTGTGAACCATCGGCTTTGGAAGAATGCAGGATTCTGTTTTCGCTTCTCAAGAGAGATTTTCCGATCGAATGCAAGCTTTTCGGTGTTGATTCTCTGGTAGTTGCAAACATTTTGCCGGTTTTCAAGTCAACCTTTACGAGGTGGATGCCTGGCGACCGGAGGTAAAATGTGTGTTTGTATTTTTCTGGTTTAGTTTTTTATTTTTAGCGCCATTGAGGCGATTCTGCCGTGGAAGGGCGTTTTTACTACGAATACTATGAGTGAATTCCTGGCTTTTAGCATTGTGCCTAAGTTGGAAAGAGCGCTTCAAACAATCAATATCCATACCACAGAGAAATTCGTATGTTTTTTAAACTTTCTTACGCATTGTGAAGTTTGAATGTTTTAAATATGCCTTGGTATATTCGAATGGGTGGAATTGGTGGGCTTAGACTTCACATGCGACATGATCGTAAAGCATTTTTTCCTAGGGTAAGCTCTATCATATTTGATTTTAAAAATAATTTGCTTTTTTCTGGTCCAGTTCTACGCTAATCTGTGCTCAAAATTGTCTTCTCCGGATGCCTCAGTGACTTCTGTAAAGGAATACTACGCTGATTGGAAAAATTTATTTCCGGATCATTTTATTTCAATGAAATCATTTAGAGGTTTGTTATGGATATGCGAAAACGTCCAAAGCTGTTACGTTAGTATTGCGGCATCAATTTATTATTTTTAGATGAACTCACCCGAGCTTTGGTGGCTATTAATCAGGTGCAGAGTGGCTCAGTACTGACGCCGATATCTCTCCCCAGGTGTGCTAACAGGATTACGAGCAGTTGCCCGCGTTCTCAGAGAAATAATTCATTTAGTCGTCATCGTTGATCACCTTTGACTTTTTTGTTTTCTGATCTGTTTCCTGTTTGAGTAAAATTGGTTGAAATGAGTTGAAATAAGCTGTAGTACAGATTTACTAGGTCAAATTTGGAAACTGCCAAAAACTTCGAAAAGAGCGAAAATCAAAGTTGGTCGAAACCTCGAAAATCTAGCAATATTGCCGTTATTATTACTACCATTATTTTCGAAAATTGCAAAATCTGCCTTGTTCTAGAGCTAATTTTGTTGTATAGTGGGGTCCTGGTGTAACATACTCGCTCAAATTCGACCTCTAGCTGGGTCCAACCATTTTCCCCTCTACTTTGAAGCCTTTTGCCAGTTTTCTTCTATCCCATACTGCTGATGTTCGGCGAAATAAGGAGGTGGGTCAAGAAGAAGTCAGCAGGCCTGATATCATTGAGAGTTTTGATTTCGATAAAGTTGGTTGAAAAAATATGACTACCCTGGCAAGCACATTTGGCATACTATGGTCATATAAAAACATAGATATCTATTTAAAATTATTTTCGGCATGAAAAGCCTAAAGCTATTTTATTTTCGGCTTTTCAGGCCGAATTTTTTTAGATAAATATCCATGGTTTTTATATGACCCTAACGTAAACTTGGTGTCATTGGAAAGCTCACATTCCAGTCTATCTTTAATGCAAGACTTTACAAAAAATTGATCTAATAAAACTACCTTTCAAGTGCTTCTGGCCACTTTCAGGTGGGTTTCTGAGCGATCCAAGTTATTTTCTGGCTAAAATTCAAATTCCCGCAAAATTTTGACTAAAAATCCTTGATTTGCTAATAAAAGATGGATAATACTTTTTCCCCACCGCAAATACACTGCAAATGCACCGCAAATTATTTTTTTTATCACCATAATTTGATCTTCCCGCAAAATACTTTTTTCTCGGTAAAACTTCGACTCGCTACAATTGTGACTCGCTACACTTTTTGCGACTCGCTACACTTTAACTTTTTTGTCTATTTCACCCAAAAATATGTACTACATGTTCCCAAATCCCTTGCAATGTGGAGTGTGCTGGTCTTGGCGCGAAGCGGCCAACAATTGGTCTGGTACAACAATCTGTACCCACATAACAATAGAAAATTCAATCTGTAGTGAGTCACAATTTGTAGCGAGTCGCAGGTCGTTCTTTTTCTCACTGCAAAATACTTTTTTCTCACCGCCAAAATACTTTTTTCTGCCGCAAACCTAATTTTCTGTCCAAGACCAACCACATCTTGCATAATTTTGCAAGAATTCAAATTTTTTAGCCGAAAAAAGACTTGGATTACTCAGAATCCCACCCTAGTGTGGCCAGAAGGCCCTGAAAGTTGTTTTTTGGGGTTTACTAAAAGGGGGAAAATTTTTTGCGAAAATTCGACTGAGCGGATCAGAATTCGGGTCCGATGGGCTAAATCGCTCAGAATTTCACCTTGAACCACTCAAAACCACATAAAGCTGGAATTCTAAGCGATTTAGCCCATCAGACCCGAATTCTGATCCGCTCAATCGAATTTTCGCAAAAACTTTACCCTTTACCCCTTTAAGTATTTATCATCTGAAAAATTCATTAAAATGTGTTATGTTACGAAATGATTTTAAAATATGGTTGTAGAACAGATAAAGAGCTACAAAACCTACTTCGCAGAATGAACTTTAGATTAAGGGTGTTAATATATGACCTTTTTAAAAAAAGTTTTTTTTAGTTCTGGAAAAACTACTAGCGCTATCTTTTTCAGCGTAAAATTCTGCACAATTACGCACCAACGTTTCAGACAGTAATGTGAGTGTTAATAAACATATGGTCCAATTCCAATTTTTGCAAAAAGTTTACTCCCTCTTTAGTAAACCCCAAAAAACCAACTTTCAGGGGCTTCTGGCCACTTGGGGTGGGATTCTGAGCAATCCAAGTCTTTTTTAAGCTGAAAAATTTGAATTCTTGCAAAATTATGCAAAATTTGGTTGGTCTTGGACAGAAAATCAGGTTTGCGGCAGAAAAAAGTATTTTTTCGGTGAGAAAAAGTATTTTGCTGTGATTTTCGATTCTTTTGCGGTGAGAAGAAAGTACCATCCATAAAAAATCTGCCGCTGCTTAACTACAAGTTTTTTGTTGGGGGTGCAATTTCCTACTATTTGGCATAATGCCAAATGAGGGAAATGCCGAACGCAAACTACCTTCGGCAAAATGCCAAACGGTAAAAATGCTCAATGAAATTTCGACTACCGGGTATACAGGAGTATATATATATGTTTTCTGGACTAATTTAGGCATGCTGAAGATGGTTATAGTGGTAAAAAGCCGTTTTCTCGAGTATTTTTTGAATTCTGGTAAAATAGAGTTTTGGCAAAAACAATTATATCCCAATACTCAAAAGATACCACACAAAACCTTATTTAACTGTCATTAAACCATCTTCAGCGTGTCCGAATTAGTCCAGAAAACAAGATTTAAAACCCAAAAAGTGAAAAAAAATGCTGAAGGTGGACGACCACTTGTTTTGGTTGATTCAGACTAAAAAAATTCAATTCCCGCAAAATTTTCTCAAAACCGAGGTTGATGGTTCGAACGCCTATAGAGTTCAAAATACCCCTAGCAAGGGTATTTGGCCGCTTAGCGGCTAAATACTAGCACGCTCCACATTGCAATGGGGAATAAAAAAAAATCAAGGGGACGAAAAAGGAAGGCTTAGACAAAAATACTCTTTGGAAGGGTGCACTAAAGTTTTTATGAGAGTGATTAACGCTTATGTGGAATGAAGTATTTTTACCGGCTGTACACCGAAATATACGCGCCAATTTGGTACTTGTTCGTTTTGGTACGAAATTTTTTAGTGAGAATTGTTTCGGTAAGAGATTTTTAGTGAGAAATTTTAGGTGACCGCACAAAAAACGGTATTTTGGTAAGAGATTTTTCAATACGTGGTTATTTTGGTAAGTAATGTTTTGGTAACAGCAGGAAAATTTCGTACCAAAACGACCGCGTACCAAAATGACCAAGTACCAAGTGTACAGCCTTTCACCGTTTGGAAAGATTTCATGGGCATTTTTACCATTGGGCATCTTTACCATTAGGCATTTTGCCGAAGGTTAGTTTGCATTCGGCATTCTCATTTGCATTATGCCAAATGGTAGGAAGATCGGACACTTTGTTGTTAATAGTTGTCGCAAATGACCACGTTTACTTTGAATAAAGCTAAAAGCCTAAGACAACGATGGATATGTCATTTTGTAGAAAAACTATTAGGCTTCTTAAAAATGCATCACATGTTAAATTAAGATATTGAAAATTTTAAGAAAAGGTCTGATTTATGAGGTCGAACAACGATTTTTCTCAGATTTACCTTGTTTTGACTCTAAATTGACACTTTTATGTTGATGGTCATAAGTTTTCCCAGAATAATCGAAAAAAAAAGTTTGACCCACCAAAATGTAGCTAAGATTCAGGGCTTTCAAATAATTTAAAGTTTTTTTATAAAAAACTGAAAAAAAGATACTGAATGTATTCGGAAACATTTGAGTAATTTTTTTGCTCGTCTAAAATAAGGGTGTTAAACCCAAAATATTAAAAAAAATTATTTGAAAATTTGTATATACTGTTTGAAAGAGCAGAGAAAATGCTACAAATACGTTGTTTGGGCATTTTTTAAAGGGCGACATTCGCGTTGAAAATGCCCCATTTTTTTAAATTTTTTGCGTATTGATGGTTATCTAGATAATTAAAATTTACTTCATATTTATCTATTACTATAAGAAGCTGTATTATTTTTTGGTATACTAGGATTGTAAAGTAGCTTCATTTATAACTTTTTTGATTCGCTTGAATTCTGTATTCTATAAACTCATTATATCTTAAAATCAGTTCTTTTTAGTGAACTTTTTTTTGGAAAATATAACATATCGTAAAAAGACTAATATTTTTTTTTGTAAAAGTTGAAAAATCGGTGGCCCGTGTTTTTCAGAGTATTTTTTGTCTTGACGTGAAGTCATGTTATTTCGATATTTGGGTACGTGACATTTCACCCCCAGGACATTTCACGCCTGGGACATTTCACCCCCGGACATTTCCCGCCGGGACATTTCACCCCCTGGGACACTTCACTCCCTGGGATGCTTACGGCACCGGCGCTTAGCCGGCACTCCGCCGGGATTAGAATAAGCGCCGGCACTTACGGCGCCGGCGCTCCGCCGGGTTCAGAATTAGCGCCAGCGGTATTTTGCTGAGATTTTCTCTACTAAATACATTGACACTGCAGCCTTCTGGCCTGAACGCCATACAGCTTATCCAATGCTTGCGCCGTTTGCACTAGACTGGTTGTCTGTTCCATGCAGCTCAGGTTTATTGTATTTACGTAACTTACCTTAAAACCTTATTAATTTTAGGAAGTGTAGAGAGATTGTTTTCAATGCTTACAGCAAACACATGGGGTGCACGTGCAAACGCTGGACATGAACTTTTGCGATCAAAACTTATTCTTAACTATAACCAACATTTTATTAAATAGACTCGCGCATTCTTAATATAAATAAATTTGCTGTCATTTATTTATCTATTTCTTTGCAGATAACACATGCGGTTTTTTACTTTTTTGTATGCCCGGCGCTCCGCCGGCGCTAAGCCGGCGCTTAGCATTGTTTACTTTCTACATTGCAATGGATTGGGGTGGAAAAAGCCTCTCCCCGTAAATTTTCCATTATTAAACTAAAGCTAGTATCAGCCCCATAACTTTTCCTTGAATGATAGTCATAAAATAGGTTTTTCTAGAACAGTAAGCCTCTAAAACGGCGACTGTATTTACACGAGCCCCTGTTCTGAAGTAGTTTCGTATCCCTTGGGGTATCCAGGTGTATAGTAGTGGTAATTCCAAGTACCAAGTTTCTGGATAGGGGTGTCTAAATAGTGGTACTCTGTCGACCATTTTTATCTCAGACTATTTTTTGTAGTGCATATAGCCTTGGTAGCTGGATTATCTGGATATTCCATGCACCAATCAAACCAGTGGTCGTCCACTTGGATCAATTTTCCACGTTTTGGGTTTCAAAACTTGTTTTCTGCACTAATTCGAGCATTCAGAAGATGGTTTGACAGTAGTTAAATTACGTATTGATGCTACTTTAACATTTTTCGTAAATCTTACAAAAGTCAATTTTACAACTGTTAATTTAGGCATGCTGAAGATGGTTTTATAGTGGTAAAAAGCCGTTTTCTCGAGTATTTTTGAATTCTGGTAAAATAGAGTTTTGGCAAAAACAATTATATCCCAATACTCAAAAGATACCACACAAAACCTTATTTAACTGTCATTAAACCATCTTCAGCGTGTCCGAATTAGTCCAGAAAACAAGATTTAAAACCCAAAAAGTGAAAAAAAAATGCTGAAGGTGGACGACCACTTGTTTTGGTTGATTCAGACTAAAAAAATTCAATTCCCGCAAAATTTTCTCAAAACCGAGGTTGATGGTTCGAACGCCTATAGAGTTCAAAATACCCCCTAGCAAGGGTATTTGGCCGCTTAGCGGCTAAATACTAGCACGCTCCACATTGCAATGGGGAATAAAAAAAATCAAGGGACGAAAAAGGAAGGCTTAGACAAAAATACTCTTTGGAAGGGTGCACTAAAGGTTTTATGAGAGTGATTAACGCTTATGTGGAATGAAGTATTTTTACCGGCTGTACACCGAAATATACGCGCCAATTTGGTACTTGTTCGTTTTGGTACGAAATTTTTAGTGAGAATTGTTTCGGTAAGAGATTTTTAGTGAGAAATTTTAGGTGACCGCACAAAAAACGGTATTTTGGTAAGAGATTTTTCAATACGTGGTTATTTTGGTAAGTAATGTTTTGGTAACAGCAGGAAAAATTTCGTACCAAAACGACCGCGTACCAAAATGACCAAGTACCAAGTGTACAGCCTTTTCACCGTTTGGAAAGATTTCATGGGCATTTTTACCATTGGGCATCTTTACCATTAGGCATTTTGCCGAAGGTTAGTTTGCATTCGGCATTCTCATTTGGCATTATGCCAAATGGTAGGAAGATCGGACACTTTGTTGTTAATAGTTGTCGCAAATGACCACGTTTACTTTGAATAAAGCTAAAAGCCTAAGACAACGATGGATATGTCATTTTGTAGAAAAACTATTAGGCTTCTTAAAAATGCATCACATGTTAAATTAAGATATTGAAAATTTTAAGAAAGGTCTGATTTATGAGGTCGAACAACGATTTTTCTCAGATTTACCTTGTTTTGACTCTAAATTGACACTTTTATGTTGATGGTCATAAGTTTTCCCAGAATAATCGAAAAAAAAAGTTTGACCCACCAAAATGTAGCTAAGATTCAGGGCTTTAAAATAATTTAAAGTTTTTTTTATAAAAAACTGAAAAAAGATACTGAATGTATTCGGAAACATTTGAGTAATTTTTTTTGCTCGTCTAAAATAAGGGTGTTAAACCCAAAATATTAAAAAAAAATTATTTGAAAATTTGTATATACTGTTTGAAAGAGCAGAGAAATGCTACAAATACGTTGTTTGGGCATTTTTTAAAGGGCGACATTCGCGTTGAAAATGCCCCATTTTTTTAAATTTTTTGCGTATTGATGGTTATCTAGATAATTAAAATTTACTTCATATTTATCTATTACTATAAGAAGCTGTATTATTTTTTGGTATACTAGGATTGTAAAGTAGCTTCATTTATAACTTTTTTGATTCGCTTGAATTCTGTATTCTATAAACTCATTATATCTTAAAATCAGTTCTTTTTAGTGAACTTTTTTTTGGAAAATATAACATATCGTAAAAAGACTAATATTTTTTTTTGTAAAAGTTGAAAAATCGGTGGCCCGTGTTTTCAGAGTATTTTTTGTCTTGACGTGAAGTCATGTTATTTCGATATTTTGGTACGTGACATTTCACCCCCAGGACATTTCACGCCCTGGGACATTTCACCCCGGGACATTTCCCGCCGGGACATTTCACCCCCTGGGACACTTCACTCCCTGGGATGCTTACGGCACCGGCGCTTAGCCGGCACTCCGCCGGGATTAGAATAAGCGCCGGCACTTACGGCCGGCGCTCCGCCGGGTTCAGAATTAGCGCCAGCGGTATTTTGCTGAGATTTTCTCTACTAAATACATTGACACTGCAGCCTTCTGGCCTGAACGCCATACAGCTTATCCAATGCTTGCGCCGTTTGCACTAGACTGGTTGTCTGTTCCATGCAGCTCAGGTTTATTGTATTTACGTAACTTACCTTAAAAACCTTATTAATTTTAGGAAGTGTAGAGAGATTGTTTTCAATGCTTACAGCAAACACATGGGGTGCACGTGCAAACGCTGGACATGAACTTTTGCGATCAAAACTTATTCTTAACTATAACCAACATTTTATTAAATAGACTCGCGCATTCTTAATATAAATAAAATTTGCTGTCATTTATTTATCTATTTCTTTGCAGATAACACATGCGGTTTTTTACTTTTTGTATGCCCGGCGCTCCGCCGGCGCTAAGCCGGCGCTTAGCATTGTTTACTTTCTACATTGCAATGGATTGGGGTGGAAAAAGCCTCTCCCCGTAAATTTTCCATTATTAAACTAAAGCTAGTATCAGCCCATAACTTTTCCTTGAATGATAGTCATAAAATAGGTTTTTCTAGAACAGTAAGCCTCTAAAACGGCGACTGTATTTACACGAGCCCCTGTTCTGAAGTAGTTTCGTATCCCTTGGGGTATCCAGGTGTATAGTAGTGGTAATTCCAAGTACCAAGTTTCTGGATAGGGGTGTCTAAATAGTGGTACTCTGTCGACCATTTTTATCTCAGACTATTTTTTGTAGTGCATATAGCCTTGGTAGCTGGATTATCTGGATATTCCATGCACCAATCAAACCAAGTGGTCGTCCACTTGGATCAATTTTTCCACGTTTTGGGTTCAAAACTTGTTTTCTGCACTAATTCGAGCATTCAGAAGATGGTTTGACAGTAGTTAAATTACGTATTGATGCTACTTTAACATTTTTCGTAAATCTTACAAAAGTCAATTTTACAACTGTTAATTTAGGCATGCTGAAGATGGTTTTATAGTGGTAAAAAGCCGTTTTCTCGAGTATTTTTTGAATTCTGGTAAAATAGAGTTTTGCAAAAACAATTATATCCCAATACTCAAAAGATACCACACAAAACCTTATTTAACTGTCATTAAACCATCTTCAGCGTGTCCGAATTAGTCCAGAAAACAAGATTTAAAACCCAAAAGTGAAAAAAAAATGCTGAAGGTGGACGACCACTTGTTTTGGTTGATTCAGACTAAAAAAATTCAATTCCCGCAAAATTTTCTCAAAACCGAGGTTGATGGTTCGAACGCCTATAGAGTTCAAAATACCCCCTAGCAAGGGTATTTGGCCGCTTAGCGGCTAAATACTAGCACGCTCCACATTGCAATGGGGAATAAAAAAAATCAAGGGGACGAAAAAGGAAGGCTTAGACAAAAATACTCTTTGGAAGGGTGCACTAAAGGTTTTATGAGAGTGATTAACGCTTATGTGGAATGAAGTATTTTTACCGGCTGTACACCGAAATATACGCGCCAATTTGGTACTTGTTCGTTTTGGTACGAAATTTTTTAGTGAGAATTGTTTCGGTAAGAGATTTTTAGTGAGAAATTTTAGGTGACCGCACAAAAAACGGTATTTGGTAAGAGATTTTTCAATACGTGGTTATTTTGGTAAGTAATGTTTTGGTAACAGCAGGAAAAATTTCGTACCAAAACGACCGCGTACCAAAATGACCAAGTACCAAGTGTACAGCCTTTTCACCGTTTGGAAAGATTTCATGGGCATTTTTACCATTGGGCATCTTTACCATTAGGCATTTTGCCGAAGGTTAGTTTGCATTCGGCATTCTCATTTGGCATTATGCCAAATGGTAGGAAGATCGGACACTTTGTTGTTAATAGTTGTCGCAAATGACCACGTTTACTTTGAATAAAGCTAAAAGCCTAAGACAACGATGGATATGTCATTTTGTAGAAAAACTATTAGGCTTCTTAAAAATGCATCACATGTTAAATTAAGATATTGAAAATTTTAAGAAAAGGTCTGATTTATGAGGTCGAACAACGATTTTTCTCAGATTTACCTTGTTTTGACTCTAAATTGACACTTTTATGTTGATGGTCATAAGTTTTCCCAGAATAATCGAAAAAAAAAGTTTGACCCACCAAAATGTAGCTAAGATTCAGGGCTTTAAAATAATTTAAAGTTTTTTATAAAAAACTGAAAAAAAGATACTGAATGTATTCGGAAACATTTGAGTAATTTTTTTGCTCGTCTAAAATAAGGGTGTTAAACCCCAAAATATTAAAAAAAAATTATTTGAAAATTTGTATATACTGTTTGAAAGAGCAGAGAAAATGCTACAAATACGTTGTTTGGGCATTTTTTAAAGGGCGACATTCGCGTTGAAAATGCCCCATTTTTTTAAATTTTTTGCGTATTGATGGTTATCTAGATAATTAAAATTTACTTCATATTTATCTATTACTATAAGAAGCTGTATTATTTTTTGGTATACTAGGATTGTAAAGTAGCTTCATTTATAACTTTTTTGATTCGCTTGAATTCTGTATTCTATAAACTCATTATATCTTAAAATCAGTTCTTTTAGTGAACTTTTTTTGGAAAATATAACATATCGTAAAAAGACTAATATTTTTTTTTGTAAAAGTTGAAAAATCGGTGGCCCGTGTTTTTCAGAGTATTTTTTGTCTTGACGTGAAGTCATGTTATTTCGATATTTTGGGTACGTGACATTTCACCCCCAGGACATTTCACGCCCTGGGACATTTCACCCCCGGACATTTCCCGCCGGGACATTTCACCCCCTGGGACACTTCACTCCCTGGGATGCTTACGGCACCGGCGCTTAGCCGGCACTCCGCCGGGATTAGAATAAGCGCCGGCACTTACGGCGCCGGCGCTCCGCCGGGTTCAGAATTAGCGCCAGCGGTATTTTGCTGAGATTTTCTCTACTAAATACATTGACACTGCAGCCTTCTGGCCTGAACGCCATACAGCTTATCCAATGCTTGCGCCGTTTGCACTAGACTGGTTGTCTGTTCCATGCAGCTCAGGTTTATTGTATTTACGTAACTTACCTTAAAAACCTTATTAATTTTAGGAAGTGTAGAGAGATTGTTTTCAATGCTTACAGCAAACACATGGGGTGCACGTGCAAACGCTGGACATGAACTTTTGCGATCAAAACTTATTCTTAACTATAACCAACATTTTATTAAATAGACTCGCGCATTCTTAATATAAATAAAATTTGCTGTCATTTATTTATCTATTTCTTTGCAGATAACACATGCGGTTTTTTACTTTTTTGTATGCCCGGCGCTCCGCCGGCGCTAAGCCGGCGCTTAGCATTGTTTACTTTCTACATTGCAATGGATTGGGGTGGAAAAAGCCTCTCCCCGTAAATTTTCCATTATTAAACTAAAGCTAGTATCAGCCCCATAACTTTTCCTTGAATGATAGTCATAAAATAGGTTTTTCTAGAACAGTAAGCCTCTAAAACGGCGACTGTATTTACACGAGCCCCTGTTCTGAAGTAGTTTCGTATCCCTTGGGGTATCCAGGTGTATAGTAGTGGTAATTCCAAGTACCAAGTTTCTGGATAGGGGTGTCTAAATAGTGGTACTCTGTCGACCATTTTTATCTCAGACTATTTTTTGTAGTGCATATAGCCTTGGTAGCTGGATTATCTGGATATTCCATGCACCAATCAAACCAAGTGGTCGTCCACTTGGATCAATTTTTCCACGTTTTGGGTTTCAAAACTTGTTTTCTGCACTAATTCGAGCATTCAGAAGATGGTTTGACAGTAGTTAAATTACGTATTGATGCTACTTTAACATTTTTCGTAAATCTTACAAAAGTCAATTTTACAACTGTTAAACCATCTCTAGCCCTCGAATTAGGGCAGAAAACAAGTTCCCGAAAACGTAAATTTTTTTTTGATAAAAGTGGACAACCACCTGGCTTGATTGGTGCATGGATTATCCAGTATAACTAAGATTGGATTATAGAAATATATTTTAAAATTGTAAGAGTTCTTTCCAAAAAAAACTATTTGTAAAACCACACAAAAATGTTTTCGTGGATTAGCCATACTTAGATCACTACTACAATCATTCGGATTCTAGTAGTCAGCTGGTTCCTGTAAGAAATTGATGAAAAACCAAGGCATGACTATTAGTATTAAGCACCTTCTAAAAAATGTACAGTGTTGTACACGCCTTGTTTTGAGGACTAATTTGGACAAGCTGAAGATGGTTTGATAGTGGTAAAATGCCCTTTTGTAGGGTGTTGCTGGAGTTTTGGTAAAATCAATTGTTTCCTAATACTCAAAAATACCACACAAAACCTTCTTTTACTGTTATCAAATCATCTTCAGCATGCCCGAATTAGTCCAGAAAACAGGTTTTGGAACATGAAAAGCGTACGACTTGGTTTAGTTGGTGCATGGATTATCCAGTAGAACTGAAGTTGGATCATACAAAACATTCTAAATTTCGAAATTTCTTTACAAGACGAAAATATTACTACCCAGGTAGCACTACACTACCTGAGTTCCCTAGCTGGGTACGACAAAACCAAGTGGTCGTCCACTTGGATCAAAAAATTTTTCACTTTGTTGGCATAGCCTTGGTAGCTGGATTATCTGGATATTCCATGCACCTCCTGATCTGCCCTTAATTGTCTAAAGCTAACCTTAATGGTCCAAATTCAGCCCCAATGGTCCGAACTACGCTCAGTAGTTCAGATCTACCCTCAGTGGTCCATTCTCACTGGTCTTGATCTGTTTTCAGTGGTCCAGTGGCACCCTGAATAGTCTTAATCCAGATTCCGTTGTCGTGATCCATCCTCCATATATCATAGTCATTTGATCCAAGCAGTCGTCCACTTGGATCAAAAAAAGAGTTAGTCCAAAAAACAGGTTTTAGAACCTGACCCGATGCTCACATAGGCGAGTCGAAGTCGAGCTCGTGTTTTCTCAACCTGTTTGGTGGTCAGAGGGATTTTTTTCTATACCTTTTGTCACCCTTGATATACCAAACGAAAGCTTACAGTCCAAGCTATCTTCTACGTCAAAAATTATTTCATTATCCTGACAAAAGTAAATGTGATGTCTAGGGTGCCAACCTAAGAGTGGTCGAGGTCCCGGTCGAGGTACCAAACTTTTGTGCTGTTCCATATATTTTCGTTACACCAATTTAATACTTTTCCAATGTAGAAGATAGCTGAGAATCTAAGTTTTTGTTTCGTATATAAAGGTTGACAAAAAGAATAGAAAAAATTCACTTTGATAACCGAAAGGCGCTCGACCTCGACTCGCCTATATGTGATCGAGGGGTAAAAAAGTAAAAGAAAATTTGAATTTTCTGATCCAAGTGGACGACCACTTAGTTTTGTTGGTACATAGAACATCCAGATGATCCAGCTACCAACGTGGTCAGATGGACTACAAAAATGGTCTTATATATGCAAATTGGGTACTTACAAATGATTCACTTAGAACGAGGGTAGGCCTCAGGTATCAAGTTAGAAGTGTGACAAGAATCGGGATACTTGGATCGGGATATGAATTGTTTTCCCGAAAATAAAAAAAAGTTTCGCGAATCGATAGTGCGGAGAACCGATTGTCGCGATTCAAAAGTTTCGCGAACTGATATTTTCCCGATTGTTTGCCTGCACCACCGCTTCCTCCTGCTGTTATTCGTCACTCTCATTCCTGTAAATACCATAGCCATTATCTACCTCTTCTAACACTCTTTGCACCATTCTAGCCATAGCTAAAACAACTCCAAAAACTTGTCATAAAAAGCAGCATCTAAGACGCGGACGAACAAGCAGAAGTAACAGACAAGACGGAACATCAAATCGATATTTATTCGTTTAACAAAATTATGTTATTTCAGGGGGGTTATTTGGAGGGAGGGGGATTATTTCGTGGTATTTACGTGTAGCACATATACTTGAGCTAGTGTGCTTATTTATTCATTCTAAATTCGCAAAACTTGTATTCTGAGTATATGAAAGACTTAGACTTCATAAAAGACAGGTGGAATCAGACCTTTTCTTTAAAAAACTTCAAATTTGACCGACCATAGAAGTACAGTACCGAGCAAAAAAAAATCTCAAGTCAAAAATATGCAAAAAATTTAAAAAATGGGATATTTTCAACGCGAATGTCGCCCTTTAAAAAAATGCCCAAACAACGTATTTGTAGCATTTTCTCTGCTCTTTGAAACAGTATATACAAATTTTCAAATAATTTTTATTTTTTAAAATATTTTGGGGTTTAATTAGTTCCACCCTTATTTTTAGACGAGCAAAAAAAAATTACTCATATGTTTCCGATTACATTCAGTATCTTTTTTTCAGTCTTTTATAAAAAAAACTTTAAATTATTTGAAAACCCTGAATCTTAGCTACATTTTGGTGGGTCAAACTTTTTTTTCGATTATTCTGGGAAAACTTATGACCATCAACATAAAAGTGTCAATTTAGAGTCAAAACAAGGTAAATCTGAGAAAAATCGTTGTTCGACCTCATAAATCAGACCTTTTCTTAAAATTTTCAATATCTTAATTTAACATGTGATGCATTTTTAAGAAGCCTAATAGTTTTTCTACAAAATGACATATCCATCGTTGTCTTAGGATGACCTAGCTATGAGATACCTATGTGTTGAAATTGAAAGAGGTAAAAGTGGCTTGAAATGAGGTAAAAAGGAGGTGTTTTACGTCTTTCAATTTCAACACATACGTATCTCATAGCTTTTAAATAGCTTTATAGCAATAATAAAATGCTGCTAAATAAATTTTCTATACAAAAAGATTTGTACATTTTCCGGAAAAAAAATTTTTTTTTTGAAAAGTTGGACATTTCAGAGTACATGAGATACACCGGGCCGAGCGGGCCGAGAAATTTTAGGCCCGGCCCGGAGAGGAAGCGGCCCGCGCCGGGCCGGCCCGGTGTCAGATTGAACATACAAATAATTATATCATGCCTAGAACAGTGCCCTGAATTTGTTAGTGTATATAAAAGTAGGGTTTTTTGTCGCGAAATTTTCAGGCAGTACTCAAGTTTTCCAGGAGAATAAGCGACTACCTCGGTTCCGAAAGTGTGATTGATTGACCTGTAGACGAATTGACGTGTTAACGAATTGACGACTGCACGAATTGACCGTGGACGCATTGACCGTGGACGAATTGACCGTAAAATATGTATAATAATTGATTTTGCTAGTGAAAAATGCTGCGAAGAAGGCATGTGAAGCAGAACAATATTTGCAGCAAAAAAGTGTTTTTGCAGTAAATAAAAATATTTTTGCAGCAAAAAAGTCATTTTGGAGCAAAAAGAAGTCTTTTTGCAGCAAAAAAAATTTGCAGCAAAAAAGTCTTTTGGGTGCAATAAAAAGTCTTTTGCAGCACGAAAAAGCTTTGCCCCTTTAAATCAATGCTTGACTGTATTTTAAATAAAGGTGTGAAATACTCATGACTGTTTTCCGATATTATGTTTCCTGACTAGACACAAACTTAGCGCGTGTTTTTTTATACACATTCTATAACAAAAAACTCTAGTCAGCCAGTTCTTCTAGTGCTAGGAAAAGGGGGCATCCACCACGTGCTTTCACCAAAATAATAGAGACATGTGGGTGAAGAAGCATCCCCTCTATGAGACTACTGATTATTTGTACAGACATTTAGTAGCCTCTTTTCTTTGACAAAATCACATATTTATTGGTTGTTTATTGGAAATTAGTATAGTATGGAAGATTTGCTGGGAAAGTCTCACCCTCTTTGCTTCCTAATCGGAAAATTCCTTGTTAAAGTAGCGTATTTCTTTGACATCAACTATTTCTTCTAAAAAAAGGGGGTGTTTTTGAAAAGTGGTTTTCCTGTAGTTTAAGTAATTGTTAACAGGTTTTACTTTTGACTGATTTTATTAGCGACTTGTTTTTAGAAAATACATGTATAATTTAAAAGTCCATTCTCAAAAAACCAATTTACTCAGGATACACTGAATTTTTCTAAATGGTTTAAATTTAACAAAAAAAAGCTTTTGTTTATTTAATTTATTCTGTAATTTGTGTCATATAGAAGACCTTGGGACGCAACCAACTTGCCAACGAAAAATTCACCAGCGCAAAAGACTCGCCAAGGGCGCAACTCGCCAACGAAAAAGTCGCCCATGAAAAACTCGTGAAAAATTCGATTTTACGGCCCCCTTTTATGGCCGGTCCCAAGGGGGCGTTAAATCGAAATTTTCGTTGGCGAGTTTTTCGACAGCTAGTTTCTGCCGTTGGCGAGTTTCACTGTTGGCGAGATTTGACGTTGGCAAGTTCTGGCGTTGGCAAGTCGGTTGCGTCACACAACATGTGTTGTCATAAAAAGATGAATATTTACATTGAAATATAACTTGCTATAAAAGTGTGTATCGAAAAATTTGTAATTTTTTCAAAGCCTCTAGAAATCTTGTAGTAAAGATCTCGAGCTGCATTTTGTGACGTATTTCCGCTAATATAGCCAGACTCTTCAGGCCGACCTCAAACCGACAGGCCACGTCGACCCGCTTCGCCCCAGACGATAAACATTCAAATAACCCTATTTCCGCACACACCGATCCTTTACATAGTAGTAGTCCTTACACAGTTAACTCTAAATTTTTGTGATAACTCTAATTTTAGCACTGACAAAAAGTCACGCCATGCACCAATAAAAATCACGTTGCTCCTACAATATGGGCTAACGCCAACTAAAAGGCAGAGTTGTGTGTACTCCAAGTCGTTTTCTGTGTTGCTTGCCCACCTTGTGAGTGGCTAGGCCATGCAAACATCGTGACCAAAAATTAAAAGAGGGGCAAAAGCACGTGGTGGGGCCTGCCAAAACCAATGATATTTTTTTCTTTTTATCTTCTTCTTGTTGACTCCAACCCATTTATTTGGCAACTGGCTATAAAAGTGTATAATGGTCCTTGTTTTATATACATGAAACATTGGTGGTAGTGGTGATCCCATTTACTACCTACCACTCCAGTCTTTTTTTGCCCAACAATTTGTTTTTTGCTCCTTGCTGCTGCTGTTCTTATTTAAAAGAAAGGGTAGTGTAGTGGTAGGGGTGGTGGTTCACGCGACTCTTATTTCTATTCGGCTGTGTGTCTTCTTGTCTTTTTCGCTTCCTTCTTGTTGGGTGCTTGAAAGTGCTGTTTGATGCACTAAACATGTTTTTCTCTGTTATTTTTTGTCTTATCAGTTAAAACTTTGTTAGAGTTTACCCCGTCAGGACTAATGTGATTTGAATTTTGTGTATGGCAATAAATGGAATGGATAAAAGAAATTTTGTGCTTTTGATTAAAGATTTAATTTACTTGGCAGCTGTTTTTCATTAGTTGTAACTTTTTATATTTGTTTCACTGATAATTTTTGCTATTTTGTGTTGGAAAGAAATGAGGCTGTCTCAACGTGCGATGGCCCACCATTAGCCTGAGCCTAATTCTTTTCAAGACATTTTTTTTGAATTAGGGGGAGATTTTTCGGAGGGAGAGGGGGGCTTATTTGAGGATTTCAAATGTTATTTTAGTTTTTTTGAACTTTTTTCGTTGTTTATTTTTGAATTTTTTATAAGTATTAGTTTTTACATTAAAAAATTTCACTGAAAAGTGACAGCATTTGTGTAAATGTCTCGTGTAGCACCAACCCTCTATAACTCAGAACCTTGTGACTGTTTAGCATAATAGATTATAAAAATTTATTAATACAGATGTTATTGTAGTGTTCAGTATCCACAACTAATTTATACATTTTATTTATGACTTTGGTTTTTTTTAGTCTATTGCTGTACAGTCAGTCTCGCTAATCCGGCATCCCTAAATTTTGTTCCCGCATTGGATCCGACACTTTTCTACCTCGATTTTTCAAGTCTTTTGCCAAATGTGATTCGCCAGTCTGGTCCGAAATATCGCAAGGATTCCGATTTTGCCGGTCGTTTTTTTTGAATAGCAAAATTTTTGCCGTAAAGATCCGCGAGTCTCGATAATCCGCCACCCTTTTTGAAAAAATTATTTTAACATTATTTTTAAAGCTTCAGCTGTAAATGCTTTTAACATTTCAAATTTTTCGGAAGTTATTAAGTTTTCATCTGCAAATTAAAAAAATTCGAAATTACCATCGCCCTTGGCTGCAATTATTCTTAAGTGTTTTTTTCTAAATTACTTTGAGAACCGAGAATTCAGGCTGCACCTAAAAACTTGGGTTTCATTCCCTTGTTTTGTAATTTAGGAAACCATTAATCTTGTACTTGGTTTTCACTGGTTAAAATATGCCCTCGGCCACATAACTTTTAAAATTTTTAACTGTTTTTATTTAGTTTAAAAATATGCTAAAATGTTTCCGTATTGTTGAGACGAAAAAACTTTCAGTTGCATTATTCAAATTGCTAATGGTCCCTTTTTCCAATCAATTCATGTCACACATTTTCAGCACTTTAGTGTCCACTCCATCTGCTGTTTTACACCATAAAATTTATTGAATGAAAATAACATAAGAAAAAAGAAGCAAGAAGAAAAAGGAATGAATACCAAGTGAGACACACTGAAAAAACCCAATGTGAAGGGACTTAATATATGAAAGAAATAGAGAAAGTTGAGAGAATTATTTAATCGATGCTGCTGATGGACTGCACAGAAGTCCGAAAAGAAGGAAAGACCAGCTTTGCGCTCCACATGCGCACTACTAGCTATGCAGAAGAAGCCAGTGAAGCAATCGTTCTACTAGCATAATAGGAGGGAAGACTGGTGCTACCAGCCCCTAAAGCACATGATGTTGACGCAATGTGCTGTTTGTGTGTAGCACAAAAACACCTACTATTATTATTCTTCCTTTATGGGTTTTTTGTGCTAGTAAAACTCTCCGAAAAGATAAAAATTTTGATGGTAAATGTGAAAAAAGACTGCTCCAGTGAAATACTAACCAGCGACCTATTTAAGTCTGACTAATGCCATAAATCTTTTTCATCATTTTGCAAAGTTGAAGAGTTGTCCTGTTTTACAGCACATCTAATCGTATTTCTAATAATTTGGAATATTTAATGAGGAATTTTTAGGGCCTTTAACAAATTCATTTTATCCTTTACAAAAATACACCGAAAAAACATTTCATGTCTTGAAAAACACATATTGCTTTAAATTTATTCTGCACTCCTTTTATTTTGAATCGTTAGGCAACATACGAAAAATAGAATTATAAGAAAATTCTCTTCTTTTCTTGATTTATGTCTCAAATATACGGAATGTAAGCTAGACAAAGGACCGCTTGTTGGATAATAAATCTCTAGTGTTGTAATACAGGGTGGCGCAACATAAACGCATGAATGAATTTTCGCCATAACTTTTTAAATTTGCGGTACTTTGACGAGATCTTTTTTTTATTCGAAAGCTGAATGAATGAGAAATCGAATGACACCAAACATGCAAAGAATTCTTTATTTGAACACACCCAATTTTAACGGACAAAAATAACAATGATTTTCACTCATATTCCTGTTCTGTACTTTTCCCATTCACTTCTAGGCAGTATTCGAGGCGAGTTTCGTAGGCTCCGAAGAAGTCGATTACCTCCGCTGTTTTCCCTTCCGTTCGAACTGTCTGCAGCAAAAAATCAACCAAATTCATCATCCAATCAACCAAACCCAAAAAATCCAACCTTGATGTTTCCTCTTCTTCCTTTCGACGTTTCCTCGCCCCTTGAATTTGTTGTACCAGTCAAGAATCCTATTGCGGTCCGGCACTTTAGCATGAATCCCGAGCTCCCTCCGATATCGAACGCCAAAATTGGCCACGCTTTTGCCTTCCTCAATGAATGCCTTCTCTTGAGCACTGTAGACCATGGCTAAAAGAAGAAAAAATAAATTTTCAATCAAACATGTTTTAACAGTGATAACAAACACGAAAATCAATAAGTTTGGTGTCATTCGATTTCTTATTCATTCAGCTTTCGAATAAAAAAAAAGATCTCGTCAAAGTACCGCAAATTTAAAAAGTTATGGCGAAAATTCATTCATGCGTTTATGTTGCGCCACCCTGTATTATAGGGTTGATTTGTGTTCATAAAAAAACATATATAAAATTGGGTTTGAAACAATATTGAGCTAGTCAAGAAAAGCATTTCAATTCAAATTTTATGTAAAATTTTAAAAGGATTATGGGCTATATAGGGCGGGGAAGCAGGGTGCACAGATGTCCTGCTTTAGCAGGAATTTCCTGCTTTTTGATTTTAAAATCTGCTTTTTGTCCGTGAAAAAGCAGGAATTTCGCACATCTTGCGGCTTTTTATAACAACTTCTCCCTGCTTTTTGCAGATTTTTCGGTTTAAATTCTGCTTTTTGGGAACAAAATCCTGCTTTTGCGATTTCGTGCACTCTGAGGGAAAGGGAATTATAGAGGACCACATTTAAGACATTTTTTTCGCATTTTCAAATCAATTTTTTTCTTTGAAAATTGACAGATCTTGAAAGTTAGTTGTAAAATACTATGTATCAAACTTTTTGATTCTATAATCGCTGCTACTGCTGTTAGAATAAGGTACCGTATTTTTTCTAATAAACGGGCACCCCCCTCGTTCAAAATCGTGTTCTTAGCGTTACGTTTTTTACGCACTTTTTTAAACTGCTCTTGGACAAGTTACCACCCAATTTGTAGTCAGTGAGATGAGCTATAAAATAAATGGGAATTTATCTGAGAATAGTTATAAAAAATGGGTGAAAAGCACAATGCCAAAAACAGAAGGGGTGCCCGTTTATAAGAAGAAATACGGTATTCAGACTTTTCGCACATGTCTACAGATCTTATAAAGAATGCAGGATGATGGGAATTAGCCGTCTAGGTGACCAACTGGTATTGTGTGTGTCACAGAAGGTAATATGCATTTTCATTCAGCTCCCTCATCCTGTCTGTCCCTCTCCTTCTGTATTACCCACACACCAGCGATGGTGCTAGTGGTTGATTCGTCTAATAAACAAACACCCAAATTTCCACCATTCCTATTGATTTTTTCTCCTTTTTTTTCTACTTCCACTTTTACAATTTATTTCAAAACAGATTATTATTTTTATTTAACTCAAAGTTTTCATGTTCTCTACTCTCAAAGCAAACCAAAACTTTTTTACTACATTATCAAAATCAGCCAGCTGCAAGAATTTTTTTAATTTGCAAAAAGCCCTTAAATGAGATTGATATTTCCAGATGGTTTATTTACCCTCTTTATATCTTGAAACTATTGCTTAGGATGAAATAGAGGCAGTGGTGGCAGTGTTAACTATAGCCGTACCAGCAGCAGCAGTAATGTTTGCTCTTTTTATGTTGGTTTGCTAGCTGAGGACATACCCTTTGAAAGCTGACGGGTTTATCTACATTAGCTAGGCAGCCTTATATGCACTGATTTCCATGATAGCTCCATTTGAATTGATGCTTATTTATTTAGTCACTTTAATATAAGTGTTGCGAGAAGATTGTTTTTTGTAGTATAATGCTTTTTACAAAAAAAAATTGTTGTTGGGATCGTTAAAGAACCATGGTTTTTAGACGCAGCGGCATTTCAGAAACAATTTTTTATTTTCATTTAAAACTAACATTTTATCTGTTAGTCCAAGAACATCTATGAACTGATATACCGTATTTCCTCTAATAAGCGCCCCGGGGCGCTTATTTTTCAAACCCCCGAAAATCGGAAATTTGGAATTCGATTTCGAGATTTTTGGGTGCTCAACCAAAATCTAAAAAGTGGAATGGGTAGAGCTCGTGGGAGTTAAGAAAACGTATCAAACAGCTTTGCAAAATATTGCTTCTACACTGAGATCCAGACCCTCAAAGTCGAGGGGAGGGGCGCTTAATAGAGCAGGTGCGCTTATTAGAGGAAATACGGTAAGTAGTTATGCTGTAGTGGCCTAAATCGTTTTATCTGGCTATGTCAAGCAACGTTGGGCTCGACTAGTAAATGGTATAAAAGTTTGATAACATTTTAGATGAAAGCAAAAAATAATTTTAAAACTGAGCGTTGAATATTTTCGGAGTAAACAGGTGTTCAATTCAAATTTCGGAAATGCCGCTAAGTCCGAAAACGAGGTCTTTTAAAAAACTTTTTACTACTCGAAATGTTTTTTAGCATTGTGGTTTTCGAATGTTTGTTTTTCTAAAGATTATTACTCGAACACAGCGGATACGCCAAAACGCGCGCGATAGGGGGATGGAGGGCAAGGGTAGGCTAGCGTGTGCTCGGATGAACTTAAAAGTATTCATCGAGTCTCGAAAACTGTGAAAAAGATTTTTGAGTCCATTCCAACACACTCTGACCTACCCTTGCCCAAGCCTAAAAATACAATAGGAGGAGGCAAAATAATTTTTACCGAAAAATGTTGTTGCTTTAAAATGATTAAAAAACTAAATGAATGGTTTATGAGACTTTGGAAGAAAAAAATTATTGCAAAAAAAACAAAAGGCAACTTAAAAAACAAAAACAAAAAAAAGGCAATACCAAGACAATTTTTTTAGAAGGGTTGCGAACACATATAGAGCCGAACTCGCCATTATATTTTTCGGTTGCTGGAGTTTTTTACTTATTTTTTCAAATTTCACCAACAGCTGAAAAATGTTGTTTTGAAAGCAAATTCACGCCACTCTGCTGTCCTTTGAACGTGACCAATTGATTGGTCTTGTTGCTGCTATCTTATCACCTTTCATGGTTGCAGGGAAAGAGAAAGAACAGGGTAGTCCTGCTAATAACACTGTTTATTTCTGCTGCGTCCAAACAGTCACCAATTTGGTGTTT
Source organism: Ditylenchus dipsaci (assembly GCA_004194705.1). Classification (NCBI taxonomy): domain Eukaryota; kingdom Metazoa; phylum Nematoda; class Chromadorea; order Rhabditida; family Anguinidae; genus Ditylenchus; species Ditylenchus dipsaci. The sequence goes on from SADC01000061.1 coordinate 228,051, forward strand.
TATGTATAATCCAGAGATAAACATGTTTTCTCGACTACTATCATCATTTGTTGTTGTAGCAGACTATTTGGTCGCTTACAGCCCTCTTGCAGTCATAGAAAACATGTGATTTCGCTAATGTCTTCTAGAAAAGGTCTAGAATGCTAGTAGTGGGTGTGCCACTATATTTAGTCATAGTAGAGTCTTTAAATGTTTTTTTTAATTTTCTTATTTTCGTTTTCACTCGCTAAACACAAAATCCCTAGTAGACAGTTTTTCAACGAAAAATTTAGCGAATACTCTATAAGTGAGGAATTCTTTACCAAATCGAAGATGATTATTGCTGGATATAACGACACTTTTTTCGACCTGATCTGACAAAGAAACTCGACAGAGCTTACCCCTGATATAACCTCACCTCCAGCTGGACCTTAGGGATGCCATAATATGCAGGTTTGACTGCATTAGCTATCGCATATGTATTTATGGTCACTTATATGCATAGTTGCGGGAAACAACTGGGCTTTCTTTTAAAATCTGACTGCTGCTACAGCCGGTGCTCATTTTTCAGAGGCTCAGGGTGTTTATTTGTTCATATCTTGGACTGTACTTTTAAGAAAATATTGAAAAATTAAAAAAAATTGTTTTCCCCTAAATTATTTCTCGAGGAAAATTCATCGCGGGACTGTCCCGATTTTTCGGAAATTTTAAACAGAAAGCAATCATTAAAACCTTATAAGCTAAAAACGTCTGATAATTTGCCTTTTGCAAGCACAAAGTTAAATTATTATGTCTGCCCTTTAAACCCAATTTCTGCTTCATCCTACCGCGAAATAGCTTTTGGCGTTCTAACCAGTCGATTTATTGGCGATTGGGAATTTGTTATTGCTTATTTATGCCCAGGACTTTTTCAACTTGCTGTTGAACTTTAAAATAAAAGATAACTTTTTTGTGCTTTTAGATAAAAGGTGGTGTCTTGCATTAATTTATTGGATTAGGGCTAACTTAACAGTGGCAAAATGGACTATGTCTTTAATCTTTACTCTAATGTGAAATATTTCTACACTTCTATGAATCCAGCCACTTTGTCCGGTGCGATTGATGTGATTGTGGTAGAACAGCCGGATGGAAGTTATTTATCAACTCCTTTCCACATTCGCTTTGGCAAATACGGGGTCTTCAACTATGATGATAAGGTGACTTGATGAATATTTCGGTTAAGCTAAATTTCTTCTAATAACCCATTCTGATCTATACGCACCGAGACTAGAAAATTGGGTTTTCTGGAATTTTTAGCTCAGAAAAGTTGGTTTTCGTTTATAAAGAAGCATACATAATATTATTTGTTGTGGTCTAATTTATTAATTCATTTTGGCACTTACCGTATTTCCTCTAATAACTCACCCTGCTCTAATAACTCACCCCCCTCAACTTTGAGGGCCTATATCTCAGCTCGGAACAAATATTTTGCAAAGCTGTTTATTGCGTTTTCTTAATTCCCACGAGCTTTACCGATTCCAGTTTTTAAATTTAATATTTTCACCCAAAATCTCGAGATCGACCTCAAATTTTCCCAATTTTCAGCGATCCAAAAAATAACTCACCCGGGTGAGTTATTAGAGGAAATACGGTATACCATGATTATATAATTTATACCGTATTCTCTCTAATGGAATTCGCCATACTAATTTAAAAAACTATGTTTTGGCATTGTGTTTTTGACCTACTTTGTAAAGGTGAGCCGTATGCAACTTACACTTCAATTGTAGCTTATCTCAATGGCTACATTTTGGGCAATAACTTGCTGGGGTTGTTCTAAAAAGTACGTTGAAAACATAATGTCAAAACCACAATTTTTTATTAGCTCGAGCCATTCCATTAAAGAGAATACAGTAAATGAAATATAAAGTAACGTAATTAGCTCTATTGAGTGGATATTGCTTAGAATTTTTTGAGAGAATATAGAAAAGATCTTGTTGAGGACCACCGTAAATAGCCTCCTTACAAACTACTGTTTTCAGTATGTGGATATTCAAATCAACGGTGAGGAAATCCCTCTGAAAATGAAACTCGGTGAAAACGGTGTAGCCTTCTTTGTGGAAGAAACTGAGGACGGAGAGCAAGTCCCTAGGTATCTAGCCACCAGCCCTTGCCTGATCGCGCTGATCTTGACAAATCTTCGACTCCACCCCGGTGACACCAAAGGTAAGTTGCTGAAAATGTCTTACATTCACAGCAACTAAAATTTTTTGATGTTGATCAAACTAGTCCTAACTCCATGTTTCCAGATTCAAGCGGTAGCTGTGCATCCACCCACTATTCGTCGCAGACATTCCACTAACGGGGTCAGACTAAGAAAAAGCGAAAGCAGAAGCGCATGAGGAGAAGGGCTGGAACTAGAGGAAACTCGCCTGGACCTGGTTCTTTCTCAGACTCTGAGCTAGAAGCCAGAAGGCTGAGTGCTCCTGCTGCTGTAAGTCCATTCAATTCTACTTCGTCTACCATAACACCGAAGGAATGGTTAACATTAAAAAAATAAAACACTTAGGGGACTTATTAGATGAAAGACGGTAAAGGCAAAGTGATTCAAAAAACTATGCTGTTCCTAAATTAAATTTCGCCTGGAGTTCGACAACTTATTAGGCTGATTTTTAAAGAAGCGTCATGCTGATTCGCAAATGCTCTGGGCATGCGAAAAACATGGTATAAATCAGTAAAAGTGCGATTCTAGTTACTTTTTCCCCTAACGTCTACAATTTGAGGTTCGAGCAACCCTTTTCTGGTCATCCAGGTACCCTTTTAGATTGAATTGCCTTGGGGGACCAAGGAAAAAAGTCAAATTTTAGTCAAAAAAAATTTTTTCGGAAAGTGTCAACCGCTTTTTTTCTGAATCATAGAACTTCTGTACGGATTTAGAAACCTGGTTTCTAAGAAACTATACTAGAATTTAATTCTAGGCCTTGTTTTGTTAGAAACCAAGATGAAAAATCCGTACAGAAGTTGAATGATGAGGCGAAAAAATTTGAATTGGTGGGGGACAATTCAAAACAGGTGGCAATGGCCCTTTAAGCATGTTTGGCAGCTTAAACATTATAAAAATATTTTGGGCATTTTTGAGCTACGCCATATAGTGCACTCCTGCCTATTTTTTTGGTGTATAATGTGAAAAAATGTTATTTTTGCTGGTCCTCCCTTTGGTTTGAGCTGTGGTCTGTGCATAGTCGTACCCAGGGGGGGGGGGCAGGGAGGTGGGCACGTGCCCCCTCTGTCAAATTTTTCTTAAAACGGTGTAGATAAAATGGCCTCAAAAATTTGAAAAACGGTGTAGGTAAAATGGCCTAAAAATGGCCTGGTGCCCCCTCCGTCAGAAATTCCTGGGGTATGTGGATGGCCTCTGGATGACCAAGGCCAAAACCACAGGGGGGACCAAGCAAAAATCGTATTTTTCACATTATACACTAAAGAAGTATTGCCGGCGAGAAAAATCGATCTGTAAAAACAGAAATTCGAAAAATGACCGAGAAAAAAGTTATGGACATTTTAAAATGGGGAAATTTCTTGAAACACCCTGTATATTCCAAATTACCTCTGTGTCCAATCAAAATTTTGTTAAATTCAGCACGCGGAAACTGAATGGAAATGGGGAGAGATTCCAGAGTCAACCAAAGTCAAGGAGGCCAAAAAGCTTCAACAGATCGATGATGGCTCTTCAAAAGTATAATTTGCTCTTTAGTAGCAGTTGTGCTGACTTTGAGGTTTTTTTTAGAGAAATGCCTACATTTGGAGCTGGTTCAGCTGGTCCAAACGAGACAGTGCTGCAGCCCAACAATCAGCAGATACTGGTCTAGTGGATGCCAATGTAGTTGCTGCGAGTTCGTCTGTTACAGTTCCAGCCAATTCCACATCGTTAAGTAGCAAGGCGTCAGTGTCAGAGCCAGCTTTAATTAAATCAAAATCACGATCCAAGGAAGACACTGGCTTGTACTTGGAAGATATTGCTGATGACCCTACCAAAATGGCCAAGTATTTTGGTAAAAGAAGTGGAACTGCGAGGTAAGCTAATTTATATAACGTATTTTATTTTAAAAAATAGATAGCTGTAGTATAACCTCTAATAATCTGGCCTCTCCATTTAAAATTGTGTTCTTGGCATTATGTTTTGACCCACTTTTTGGAGGCTAGGGGAAGATTGCCAAAAACGAAAATTGCCAAACGTATGTTTTGCCAAAACGAGGATTGCCAAAACGAAAATTGCCAAAACGAAGATTGCCAAAACGAAAATTGCCAAAACGAAAACTGCCAAAACGAAAATAGCCAAAAACGAAAATTGCCAAAACGAAAATTTGCCAAAAACGAAAATTGCCAAAACGACATTTGTCTTGACTCTGAGGTGTCACTATATTGTAGGTGTCACTATATCGAGGTTTGAATTGAGTCATTTTGAGACTAATGGATAAATGAAGGGTACGTTATGTGGAACTGAGTGGTATATGTTCGTATTCACTAAGCTTTCATTTGTCATGGCAATTTTCGTTTTGGCAATTTTCGTTTTTGGCAATTTTCGTTTTGGCAATTTTCGTTTTGGCAATTTTCGTTTTGGCAATCTTCGTTTTGGCAATCGTCGTTTTGGCAACTTTCGTTTTTGGCAATTTCGTTTTTGGCAATCTTCCCTAGCCTTTTTGGAGACTTTTCTTAGCCAAGTCGCCTCCTATATTGTAGCCAGAGAGATGAGCTACAAAATAGGTGGCGACTTGGCGGAGAGAAGTGGTGAAAAATAGGTCAAGAACACAATGCCGAAATTCCGATTTTTGAATTAGGGGGTTGGATCATTAGATGTTATACGTGTATGGTGTATGGTCGTCGCAGTTGTTAGAGCCATACATGCACGGCCGCCAGCGCCGATTTTTTACAAGCACGGCACCCTTATTTTTAGCGCTGGCGCCCATGATTTTAGGAAAATTAATACTTGTATAAGGGCTGGTTTTAATTATCTGGAAATGGGTGATCTGATTAGGTTTATACCTCCCATAAAGTTTTTTTGGCAAATTCGATGTTTTCTACTATTTTTACCTAAAAAATCTTGTTATACAACAATATCTCGTGAACTTTGATTTGTAAATAGAGTTGACATTACAGCCTTGTTTGCTGGGATAGAACTTGATTAAATAGCTTAGCTGTAAGCTTTCCCTTGTTTCCGAGGTGCCCGTACAATAAACAAACGATCGTAAATGTGATTATCTTAAGCCAACAAATTATTTCAACAACTTTACTAGATGTTATAAAGAATAATTTCAGCGTTTCTTCCAACGTGGACAGTGGGACTGGCGTGTCTCTAAACCCCTCTCTAGGCACTTCTCCTTGTTCTCCCTCTGCTTTAAGCCTTATAGACGAGCCTATTGAATCAAGCACACCGGACAAAGAAGAAATGGTTACTTTTATATTCTCACTTCTCAAAAATAATAATTTCCTATTTTGCAGACTCCAACCACCGAAGAAATCTCGACTGCAATACAAAAGGACAAGGCACTGGAGCAGGAATTGTTGGCTGGTACAGATGAGCACGCTTCAACACCAAGGACAATAGAAGCTGCGGAAGTGGAGGCTGGCAACACTGCTGTGGACTTAGCCAAAGAAAGAGGTGGTAGCGAGACTCCAATTGCCAATGCGGAGGTGGCTGCTGAAAAGACTGACCAAATAAAAAGACGCTACGACAGTGGAAATTCAGCGTTGTCCTCAGCTAGTGATTTGTGAGTCATTTCTTTAATTTTTGTGTGCTGAATATGGTTAATTGCCAGCTATTGTTTTAGTGCTCTGAGTGACGAAGAAATTGCTTCTATTGAGATGGTGACCGCTGAATACAAACGATCTTTGAGGCTGTCCAGTGACCAGCTGAAGTCTTTAAGGTTGCAATATGGCTCTAATGAAGCTAGATTCAGTATTACCACCAAATTTCAGGTAAGAATCTGTTTTATAATAATGAAAAGGTGGTAAGTGCATACTGAATGGGTTTTCGGGACGAAAATGACTGACACGATAACCTTGCGAGTTTGTATTTACACTCGCTAAGAAGATTTCGTTTCCTTTGGATAGGCAATATGCGATTACTGATAAAATTCATTGAGATCTCGGGCCAAAGACCAACAAAGGTATTAAAATAAAAAAACCTTGAAAATCATGGAATTCAAAAAATGCCTTGGTCTACTGTGCTTTGAAAGACTTTATTAGCTTTTATCCTAAGTATTAAGTGTATTGGTTAAATTCCTTTTCATTACTCATTTCGTTTATTTTTAGGGCACAGCCTGGTGTTCTTGCCACATATATTTGCTGAAGTGGGACGAGCAAATAGTCATATCAGACATAGATGGAACCATAACCAGAGTGATGTGTTGGGCCATGTGATCCCCGCTATTGGAGGCACTTGGGCGCACACTGGAGTGGCTGAACTGTACACACATATCAAGTCCAATGGCTACCGCATGATCTATCTGTCATCCAGAGCTATTGGGCTGTCTCACCACACCAAAAACTACTTGAAGAATGTTAAGCAGGGCACCAAAAAGTTGCCTGACGGCCCAGTTCTTCTATCACCCACTTCAGTTTTGATGGCTCTTAGAAAGTTAGTTACTTTCTAATTTGTTGAAAAAATGTGTAAAAATTGTTACCTAATCTAGAGAAGTGATCGAAAGGCGTCCAGATGAGTTCAAAATTGCCTGTTTAAGTGATTTGAAAGCCCTCTTCCCTGCCAAACAACCCTTCTTTGCTGGATTTGGAAATAGACCTACTGTAAGTTAACTATATTATTTTTTTAAATGTTTCTCAATTTTTACTATGTAAAATACGAAAAGGCTTACAAGGCCTTATCTTTCACTCGGGAAAAATTAATAAACATTTGAAAACATTAAAGCCTTGTAACAAAGCTAAGACTCAGAACTACGAATTCATGTGTCAACGAGAAGAGTATGAAATCAAAAAAAATTGCAAATTAGATTATGGCCCTAAAAGAGTTTTTTCGTACTAGAAAGAAGTAACAGCCGTCTAGAAACGGGCAGGAGTAAGATGCGGCAAATCACATTGCGACAAATCAAATTGCGGCAAAATCAACAGTGACCACTTTCCGATTGGTTCTAAGACCGAAACTATGAGTGTTCTTCCCCGTTATTGTCCATCTCCCACTTAGGAAATTTTACTAAAGTTTGCTACAGTTTCGCTACATCCGAACACAGTTTCTCATTGCAATAGTTGTCGCAATAGGATCTTGCCGCAATTGATTTTGGCGCAGTTTGGATTGTCGCAATTTGAATTGTCATAATGTTATTTGCGGCAATTTGATTTAGACGCTATTCGTTTTGTCGCGATGTCATTTGCCGCATCTTACTCCTGCCTCTAGAAACTATATATTTGAAACTTTTAAATCAAAAATTTTAATTTTTTTTGAAAGAATGACCAATAAAGAAAGGAGACAAAAATATTCTTCACCACTGCGCCATACAAACACGTCTACAAACCTGATAAAAAAGTTTCGGGCGTTAAAAAAAACCGTCAAAATGCAAAGAACAACAGGAGCGCTGCGCTGTTTTTGAAAATTCGAAACTTCAAATGGCTGCAAAAATCAGAACGCAGGAAAAAGGCTAATTTATTATTTAACCTAGGTTTTCCTATCTTCCTAAAAAAATCGTTCTGATGTGAGGTTATACGAAAACTTAATCGTCACTGTAAAGTATAGGAAACACAAACTCAATTAAACTAAATCTCACTCTCATAACAGGATGTCAAATCTTACATGGCAGTGGGCATTCCCCCAGAGAGAATCCTGATTATCAACCCATCTGGAATAGTGTCCAGAGCGGACAGAATTGGCTACTCCTCCGACTACGCTTCTATGGCAAATAACATTGTGGACTACATATTTCCACCTATTGGCTCCATGAACACCATTAACAACACCAGTTTGAGGATAGGTTAGTAAATTTTGCCATAAAATCGCAGTTCATTTATAATTTTCGATGATTGTTCTAGTTTGATAACGCCATGGGGCATATCTGCAAATGCATGCAGTAAAATAGTAGATGAGGGACTAGATGAGTATATCCGCAAGAACAGTGAAGTAAGGAAGAAGAGCCAGGAGGTGAGGAAGAAGAGTGAGACTAGGAAGTAGTAGTTAATGAACATAAATCGCCCTTTAATTTTTTTGTTATTTAATGGAAAGATTATTAATTTGGACAAAATAGTAGTTGGATTTAGTAAAGAACTTTCAGAATTTGAGCCAGATGGTTAATGTAACAAAAAATAACAAAATACAATATGATATGCATTCTAGAGAATTAATGAATTCTAATAACAGCTTTACAGTTATTCTTGCCCACTATTTACCTAGTTTAATTTACCTAGTTTAGAATTTAGTATTCCTAGCATTGCTGAGAGTAAAATGTCCGGGAGTGGAAAACTCATCTTTTTGACAATTGGGCGGGAAAAAATAATTTCAGCTTAAATTTGTTTTTGTACTCCCGAGCTAAATTTTTGTCTGTTTAGGTTACTCACTTGTTTTATACTTATTTCATTGTCTATTCGATAAAAATTTGTCTGTGTTTGTCGGGGATGGGTGTCATGTTGATATCTAGAGGAGGAACGCATAGCTGATCGAAGAATTTTGTGTGCTTCCATTGATAGGAAAGCAGAATAAATCCAGTGCCTTCAGAGATCTCACAAATTTGCAGTTGCCAGACAGAAGTCAGTCAGGTCATAACTCAAAATTTTCACCATAAACCGGTGTTGCTATCTGTGAGCATATTGCTCGGCATTTAATTTGGAGTCGTTTAGTATATAACATATACGGTAGAAAAAAAGTCGAAAAAATCGCGGTGCCACGAAAACCTTCAAAATTACAGATTATGTCTCTTAACTACTCTCAATTTGAGAGTCTCAAATAAGTAGGCCCTGTATTGCCCCTTCGCCTCCTAATACAGCCCTCTCCACTTTTCAAATAACTTTTTCTGTTTTTTTTGCTTAAAAATGGTTATTGAGCAATACAGGGTGTCACAAAAAAAATCCCTACGCTTCAAAGGCACCGCGCGACAATTTTTTCATTTCACTTTTTTTAAACAATATGTCATTTTGTAGCCCTGGAATTTTTCTATCGAATGGTATATAATCTTTTGTTACTGAAAAAAAATTATTTATAAATTGACAGGACAAAATTTAAAATCTCGATTTCAAATCCGGTAATTTTCAGTTTTTGTCAAACTAAAGAATTCGTAACTTATTTTTAGGCTGCTTATTTATAGCGAATTTTTTTTCGCAGATATGTCTCGAACACATGATTTTGTAGCTCTTGCTCTTCTCTTTCGATTGGTACATAACGATTTTGTGAACTTGTTCCAAAAAATTGTTATTTGGATCTTAACACATTTTAGGTTATTTTAGAAGTTGATAGGCATTTTCGAAAAATGCATTTTTTCATTCTGACGTTTTGTTTTCAACCGACCATATCTTAACACTCAGATTTCAATTTTTTTTTTGTTAAATGGATTTTGTAGCTCTTGATATGCGCTACATCATGAAGTTCGCAGCTTTTAAAAATTTTTGAAATTTTTTTGAAAATTTCATTCTTTAACAAAAACTGAAAATTCCCGGATTTGAAATCGAGATTTTAAATTTGTCTAGTGAATTTGTAAATAATATTTTTATTCAGTAATAAAATGTTCTAGAGTTGTAGAAATTCCCGGAAATATAGAAAACCCGGGAATATTCCCGGGAACATTATGAATATTCCCGGGAATATTCCCAATATAGGGAAATTACCGGGAAACCCGGAATATTCCCAATGTTCCCGGAATATTCCCGGAAATATTCCCGGAATATTCCCATTGTACAACCCTAAAATGTTCATACACCATTCGATATAGAAATTCCAGGGCTACAAAATAACATATTGTTTAAAAAAAAGTGAAATAAAAAAATTGTCGGTCGGTGCTTTTGAAGCGTAGGATTTTTTTAGGACACCCTGTATTAAAAAAGTTGGTTTTCGTGTGGGTGGAGAGGCGAGTTATGCATTGCCGAGTTTCTCGTTAGTGAGTTTCGCCGTTCGCGAGTTTTTGTTAGCGAGTTTTTAGTGTTGGCGAGTTATGTCGTTGGCAAGTCGGTTGCGTCCCGTCGCGTACTCCCGAAAACCCACGAATTTTTTTTATTCACTACTTTTGTAGTTTTTACGACATACCATATTTTCTCTAATAGAAGTTTCTTCCCCCCCCCCATCTCAAATTTGAGGGTCTGTATCTCTGAGCACATTTGATATTTTGAATTTATTAGAATAGAAATTTGAATTTGTTAGAATAGAAATTCGTTTTGGCTAAAGTTTAGAATGTGACCTTTTTCTAAAAATGGTCAAAATCAGTTTTTTAGTTGTGTAACATTGTAAAAAATGCTCAGCATTCATTTTATTGTTGGGAAAGCCAATTTTTCAAAAAAAAAAATTTTTTTACATTTCCTCTTTTTCACATTTTTTACCTGCCTGCCTTCGGCAGGCACCCTAATTCAATAGGAAGCCCTTTGGGGGTACATTGTTCGGGCAAGGGCTGACCCTTTTATACACACCTGCCTGCCTTCGGCAGGCACCCTAATTCAATAGGAAGCCCCTTTGGGGGTACATTGTTCGGGCCAAGGGCTGACCCTTTATAAACACCTGCCTGCCTTCGGCAGGCACCCTAATTCAATAGGAAGCCCCTTAATTTCGATATGGGGGGGGGGAACCGCATAAGTACCGACTAAGCACTTCACATAAACGAATTATATCGTAGAAAGGGGATGACTTTTTCTTAAACAAAATCTCTCCGATAGAGAGGACTGAGCAAACAAAATAAAGTAGTGCAAATAAGTAGTGCCCTTTGAACACACTATTGCTGTTACTGAAATTCCGGACGAAGATATAAGTGAAATAGCAGAAGACTTTGACCAATAAACATTTCTGTATGTGCATCTCAAAATACATTGAAAAGCTAAAAGGTAACCAACACTTAGAGTAATTACCAAAAATAGATTTTTCACCAACAATGATGGTATAACGTTTTTTGACAATTTTCGACAAAAATTTTTTTTTTTGAAAAATTGGCTTTCCCAACAATAAAAATGAATGCTGAGCATTTTTTACAATGTTACACAACTAAAAAAAACTGATTTGACCATTTTTCAAAAAAAAAAAAAAAAAAAAAAAACTTTTTTTTGACCATTATTTCAACAACTTTACTAGATGTTATAAAGAATAATTTCAGCGTTTCTTCCAACGTGGACAGTGGGACTGGCGTGTCTCTAAACCCCTCTCTAGGCACTTCTCCTTGTCTCCCTCTGCTTTAAGCCTTATAGACGAGCCTATTGAATCAAGCACACCGGACAAAGAAGAATGGTTACTTTTATATTCTCACTTCTCAAAAAATAATAATTTTCCTATTTTGCAGACTCCAACCACCGAAGAAATCTCGACTGCAATACAAAAGGACAAGGCACTGGAGCAGGAATTGTTGGCTGGTACAGATGAGCACGCTTCAACACCAAGGACAATAGAAGCTGCGGAAGTGGAGGCTGGCAACACTGCTGTGGACTTAGCCAAAGAAAGAGGTGGTAGCGAGACTCCAATTGCCAATGCGGAGGTGGCTGCTGAAAAGACTGACCAAATAAAAAGACGCTACGACAGTGGAAATTCAGCGTTGTCCTCAGCTAGTGATTTGTGAGTCATTTCTTTAATTTTGTGTGCTGAATATGGTTAATTGCCAGCTATTGTTTTAGTGCTCTGAGTGACGAAGAAATTGCTTCTATTGAGATGGTGACCGCTGAATACAAACGATCTTTGAGGCTGTCCAGTGACCAGCTGAAGTCTTTAAGGTTGCAATATGGCTCTAATGAAGCTAGATTCAGTATTACCACCAAATTTCAGGTAAGAATCTGTTTTATAATAATGAAAAGGTGGTAAGTGCATACTGAATGGGTTTTCGGGACGAAAATGACTGACACGATAACCTTGCGAGTTTGTATTTACACTCGCTAAGAAGATTTCGTTTCCTTTGGATAGGCAATATGCGATTACTGATAAAATTCATTGAGATCTCGGCCCAAAGACCAACAAAGGTATTAAAATATTAAAAAACCTTGAAAATCATGGAATTCAAAAAATGCCTTGGTCTACTGTGCTTTGAAAGACTTTATTAGCTTTTTATCCTAAGTATTAAGTGTATTGGTTAAATTCCTTTTCATTACTCATTTCGTTTATTTTTAGGGCACAGCCTGGTGTTCTTGCCACATATATTTGCTGAAGTGGGACGAGCAAATAGTCATATCAGACATAGATGGAACCATAACCAAGAGTGATGTGTTGGGCCATGTGATCCCCGCTATTGGAGGCACTTGGGCGCACACTGGAGTGGCTGAACTGTACACACATATCAAGTCCAATGGCTACCGCATGATCTATCTGTCATCCAGAGCTATTGGGCTGTCTCACCACACCAAAAACTACTTGAAGAATGTTAAGCAGGGCACCAAAAAGTTGCCTGACGGCCCAGTTCTTCTATCACCCACTTCAGTTTTGATGGCTCTTAGAAAGTTAGTTACTTTCTAATTTGTTGAAAAAATGTGTAAAAATTGTTACCTAATCTAGAGAAGTGATCGAAAGGCGTCCAGATGAGTTCAAAATTGCCTGTTTAAGTGATTTGAAAGCCCTCTTCCCTGCCAAACAACCCTTCTTTGCTGGATTTGGAAATAGACCTACTGTAAGTTAACTATATTATTTTTTTAAATGTTTCTCAATTTTTTACTATGTAAAATACGAAAAGCTTACAAGGCCTTTATCTTTCACTCGGGAAAAATTAATAAACATTTGAAAACATTAAAGCCTTGTAACAAAGCTAAGACTCAGAACTACGAATTCATGTGTCAACGAGAAGAGTATGAAATCAAAAAAAATTGCAAATTAGATTATGGCCCTAAAAAGAGTTTTTTCGTACTAGAAAGAAGTAACAGCCGTCTAGAAACGGGCAGGAGTAAGATGCGGCAAATCACATTGCGACAAATCAAATTGCGGCAAAATCAACAGTGACCACTTTCCGATTGGTTCTAAGACCGAAACTATGAGTGTTCTTCCCCGTTATTGTCCATCTCCCACTTAGGAAATTTACTAAAGTTTGCTACAGTTTCGCTACATCCGAACACAGTTTCTCATTGCAATAGTTGTCGCAATAGGATCTTGCCGCAATTTGATTTTGGCGCAGTTTGGATTGTCGCAATTTGAATTGTCATAATGTTATTTGCGGCAATTTGATTTAGACGCTATTCGTTTTGTCGCGATGTCATTTGCCGCATCTTACTCCTGCCTCTAGAAACTATATATTTGAAACTTTTAAATCAAAAATTTAATTTTTTTTGAAAGAATGACCAATAAAGAAAGGAGACAAAAATATTCTTCACCACTGCGCCATACAAACACGTCTACAAACCTGATAAAAAAAGTTTCGGGCGTTAAAAAAAAACCGTCAAAATGCAAAGAACAACAGGAGCGCTGCGCTGTTTTTGAAAAATTCGAAACTTCAAATGGCTGCAAAAATCAGAACGCAGGAAAAAGGCTAATTTATTATTTAACCTAGGTTTTCCTATCTTCCTAAAAAAATCGTTCTGATGTGAGGTTATACGAAAAACTTAATCGTCACTGTAAAGTATAGGAAACACAAACTCAATTAAACTAAATCTCACTCTCATAACAGGATGTCAAATCTTACATGGCAGTGGGCATTCCCCAGAGAGAATCCTGATTATCAACCCATCTGGAATAGTGTCCAGAGCGGACAGAATTGGCTACTCCTCCGACTACGCTTCTATGGCAAATAACATTGTGGACTACATATTTCCACCTATTGGCTCCATGAACACCATTAACAACACCAGTTTTGAGGATAGGTTAGTAAATTTTGCCATAAAATCGCAGTTCATTTATAATTTTCGATGATTGTTCTAGTTTGATAACGCCATGGGGCATATCTGCAAATGCATGCAGTAAAATAGTAGATGAGGGACTAGATGAGTATATCCGCAAGAACAGTGAAGTAAGGAAGAAGAGCCAGGAGGTGAGGAAGAAGAGTGAGACTAGGAAGTAGTAGTTAATGAACATAAATCGCCCTTTAATTTTTTTGTTATTTAATGGAAAGATTATTAATTTGGACAAAATAGTAGTTGGATTTAGTAAAGAACTTTCAGAATTTGAGCCAGATGGTTAATGTAACAAAAATAACAAAATACAATATGATATGCATTCTAGAGAATTAATGAATTCTAATAAAGCTTTACAGTTATTCTTGCCCACTATTTACCTAGTTTAATTTACCTAGTTTAGAATTTAGTATTCCTAGCATTGCTGAGAGTAAAATGTCCGGGAGTGGAAAACTCATCTTTTTGACAATTGGGCGGGAAAAAATAATTTCAGCTTAAAATTTGTTTTTGTACTCCCGAGCTAAATTTTTGTCTGTTTAGGTTACTCACTTGTTTTATACTTATTTCATTGTCTATTCGATAAAAATTTGTCTGTGTTTGTCGGGGATGGGTGTCATGTTGATATCTAGAGGAGGAACGCATAGCTGATCGAAGAATTTTTGTGCTTCCATTGATAGGAAAGCAGAATAAATCCAGTGCCTTCAGAGATCTCACAAATTTGCAGTTGCCAGACAGAAGTCAGTCAGGTCATAACTCAAAATTTTCACCATAAACCGGTGTTGCTATCTGTGAGCATATTGCTCGGCATTTAATTTGGAGTCGTTTAGTATATAACATATACGGTAGAAAAAAGTCGAAAAAATCGCGTGCCGAAAACCTTCAAAATTACAGATTATGTCTCTTAACTACTCTCAATTTGAGAGTCTCAAATAAGTAGGCCCTGTATTGCCCCTTCGCCTCCTAATACAGCCCTCTCCACTTTTCAAATAACTTTTTCTGTTTTTTTTGCTTAAAAATGGTTATTGAGCAATACAGGGTGTCACAAAAAAAATCCCTACGCTTCAAAGGCACCGCGCGACAATTTTTCATTTCACTTTTTTTAAACAATATGTCATTTTGTAGCCCTGGAATTTTTCTATCGAATGGTATATAATCTTTTTGTTACTGAAAAAAAATTATTTATAAATTGACAGGACAAAATTTAAAATCTCGATTTCAAATCCGGTAATTTTCAGTTTTTGTCAAACTAAAGAATTCGTAACTTATTTTTAGGCTGCTTATTTATAGCGAATTTTTTTTCGCAGATATGTCTCGAACACATGATTTTGTAGCTCTTGCTCTTCTCTTTCGATTGGTACATAACGATTTGTGAACTTGTTCCAAAAAATTGTTATTTGGATCTTAACACATTTTAGGTTATTTTAGAAGTTGATAGGCATTTTCGAAAAATGCATTTTTTCATTCTGACGTTTTGTTTTCAACCGACCATATCTTAACACTCAGATTTCAATTTTTTTTTTGTTAAATGGATTTTGTAGCTCTTGATATGCGCTACATCATGAAGTTCGCAGCTTTTAAAAATTTTTGAAATTTTTTTGAAATTTCATTCTTTAACAAAAACTGAAAATTCCCGGATTTGAAATCGAGATTTTAAATTTTGTCTAGTGAATTTGTAAATAATATTTTTATTCAGTAATAAAATGTTCTAGAGTTGTAGAAATTCCCGGAAATATAGAAAACCCGGAATATTCCCGGGAACATTATGAATATTCCCGGGAATATTCCCAATATAGGGAAATTACCGGAAACCCGGGAATATTCCCAATGTTCCCGGGAATATTCCCGGAAATATTCCGGGAATATTCCCATTGTACAACCCTAAAATGTTCATACACCATTCGATATAGAAATTCCAGGGCTACAAAATAACATATTGTTTAAAAAAAAGTGAAATAAAAAATTGTCGGTCGGTGCTTTTGAAGCGTAGGGATTTTTTTTAGGACACCCTGTATTAAAAAAGTTGGTTTTCGTGTGGTGGAGAGGCGAGTTATGCATTGCCGAGTTCTCGTTAGTGAGTTTCGCCGTTCGCGGTTTTTGTTAGCGAGTTTTTTAGTGTTGGCGAGTTATGTCGTTGGCAAGTCGGTTGCGTCCCGTCGCGTACTCCCGAAAACCCACGAATTTTTTTTATTCACTACTTTTGTAGTTTTTACGACATACCATATTTTTCTCTAATAGAAGTTTCTTCCCCCCCCCATCTCAAATTTGAGGGTCTGTATCTCTGAGCACATTTGATATTTTGAATTTATTAGAATAGAAATTTGAATTTGTTAGAATAGAAATTCGTTTTGGCTAAAGTTTAGAATGTGACCTTTTTCTAAAAATGGTCAAAATCAGTTTTTTTTAGTTGTGTAACATTGTAAAAATGCTCAGCATTCATTTTTATTGTTGGGAAAGCCAATTTTTCAAAAAAAAAATTTTTTTACATTTCCTCTTTTTCACATTTTTACCTGCCTGCTTCGGCAGGCACCCTAATTCAATAGGAAGCCCTTTGGGGGTACATTGTTCGGGCCAAGGGCTGACCTTTATACACACCTGCCTGCCTTCGGCAGGCACCCTAATTCAATAGGAAGCCCCTTTGGGTACATTGTTCGGCCAAGGGCTGACCCTTTATAAACACCTGCCTGCCTTCGGCAGGCACCCTAATTCAATAGGAAGCCCTTAATTTCGATATGGGGGGGGGGGAACCGCATAAGTACCGACTAAGCACTTCACATAAACGAATTATATCGTAGAAAGGGGATGACTTTTTCTTAAACAAAATCTCTCCGATAGAGAGGACTGAGCAAACAAAATAAAGTAGTGCAAATAAGTAGCCCCTTTGAACACACTATTGCTGTTACTGAAATTCCGGACGAAGATATAAGTGAATATAGCAGAAGACTTACACCAATAAACATTTCTGTATGTGCATCTCAAAATACATTGAAAAAGCTAAAAGGTAACCAACACTTAGAGTAATTACCAAAATAGATTTTTCACCAACAATGATGGTATAACGTTTTTGACAATTTTCGACAAAAATTTTTTTTTTTTGAAAAATTGGCTTTCCCACAATAAAAATGAATGCTGAGCATTTTTTACAATGTTACACAACTAAAAAACTGATTTTGACCATTTTTCAAAAAAAAAAAAAAAAAAAAACTTTTTTTGACCATTATTTCAACAACTTTACTAGATGTTATAAAGAATAATTTCAGCGTTTCTTTCCAACGTGGACAGTGGGACTGGCGTGTCTCTAAACCCCTCTCTAGGCACTTCTCCTTGTTCTCCCTGCTTTAAGCCTTATAGACGAGCCTATTGAATCAAGCACACAACGGACAAAGAAGAAATGGTTACTTTTATATTCTCACTTCTCAAAAAATAATAATTTCCTATTTTGCAGACTCCAACCACCGAAGAAATCTCGACTGCAATACAAAAGGACAAGGCACTGGAGCAGGAATTGTTGGCTGGTACAGATGAGCACGCTTCAACACCAAGGACAATAGAAGCTGCGGAAGTGGAGGCTGGCAACACTGCTGTGGACTTAGCCAAAGAAAGAGGTGGTAGCGAGACTCCAATTGCCAATGCGGGGTGCTGCTGAAAAGACTGACCAAAATAAAAAGACGCTACGACAGTGGAAATTCAGCGTTGTCCTCAGCTAGTGATTTGTGAGTCATTTCTTTAATTTTTGTGTGCTGAATATGGTTAATTGCAGCTATTGTTTTAGTGCTCTGAGTGACGAGAAAATGGCTTCTAATTGAGATGGTGACCGCTGAATACAAACGATCTTTGAGGCTGTCCAGTGACCAGCTGAAGTCTTTAAGGTTGCAATATGGCTCTAATGAAGCTAGATTCAGTATTACAACCAAATTTCAGGTAAGAATCTGTTTATAATAATGAAAAGGTGGTAAGTGCATACTGAATGGGTTTTCGGGACGAAATGACTGACACGATAACCTTGCGAGTTTGTATTTCACTCGCTAAGAAATTTCGTTTCCTTTGGATAGGCAATATGCGATTACTGATAAAATTCATTGAGATCTCGGGCCCAAAGACCAACAAAGGTATTAAAATATTAAAAAACCTTGAAAATCATGGAATTCAAAAAATGCCTTGGTCTAACTGTGCTTTGAAAGACTTTATTAGCTTTTTATCCTAAGTATTAAGTGTATGGTTAAATTCCTTTTTCATTACTCATTTCGTTTATTTTAGGACAGCCTGGTGTTCTGCCACATATATTTGCTGAAAGTGGGACGAGCAAATAGTCATATCAGACATAGATGGAACCATAACCAAGAGTGATGTGTTGGGCCATGTGATCCCGCTATTGGAGGCACTTGGGCGCACACTGGAGTGGCTTGAACTGTCACTATCACTACAATGGCTACCGCATGATCTATCTGTCATCCAGAGCTATTGGGCTGTCTCACCACACAAACTACTTGAAGAATGTTAAGCAGGGCACCAAAAAGTTGCCTGACGGCCCAGTTCTTCTATCACCCACTTCAGTTTTGATGGCTCTTAGAAAGTTAGTTACTTTCTAATTTGTTGAAAAAATGTGTAAAAATTGTTACCTATTGAGAAGTGATCGAAAGGCGTCAGATGAGTTCAAAATTGCCTGTTTAAGTGATTTGAAGCCCTCTTCCCTGCCAAACAACCCTTCTTTGCTGGATTTGGAAATAGACCTACTGTAAGTTAACTATTATTTTTTTAAATGTTTCTCAAATTTTTTACTATGTAAATAACGAAAGGCTTACAAGGCTTTATCTTTCACTCGGAAAAATTAATAAACATTTGAAAACATTAAAAGCCTTGTAACAAAGCTAAGACTCAGAACTACGAATTCATGTGTCAACGAGAAGAGTATGAAATCAAAAAAATTGCAAATTAGATTATGCGCCTAAAAAGAGTTTTTTCGTACTAGAAAGAAGTAACAGCGTCTAGAAACGGGCAGGAGTAAGATGCGGCAAATCACATTGCGACAAATCAAATTGCGGCAAAATCAACAGTGACCACTTTCGATTGGTCTAAGACCGAAACTATGAGTGTTCTTCCCCGTTATTGTCCATCTCCCACTTAGGAAATTTACTAAAGTTTGCTAAAGTTTCGCTACATCCGAACACAGTTCTCATTGCAATAGTTGTCGCAATAGATCTTGCCGCAATTTGATTTTGGCGCAGTTTGGATTGTCGCAATTTGAATTGTCATAATTTATTTGCGGCAATTTGATTTAAGACGCTATTCGTTTTGTCGCGATGTCATTTGCCGCATCTTACTCCTGCCTCTAGAAACTATATATTTGAAACTTTTAAATCAAAAATTTTAATTTTTTTTGAAAGAATGACAATAAAGAAAGGAGACAAAAATATTCTTCACCACTGCGCCATACAAACACGTCTACAAACCTGATAAAAAAGTTTCGGGCGTTAAAAAAAAAACCGTCAAAATGCAAAGACAACAGGCGCTGCGCTGTTTTTGAAATTCGAAACTTCAAATGGCTGACAAAAATCAGAACGCAGGAAAAAGGCTAATTTATTATTTAACCTAGTTTTTCCTATCTTCCCTTCCAAAAAATCGTTTGATGTGAGGTTATACGAAAACTTAATCGTCACTGTAAAGTATAGGAAACACAAACTCAATTAAACTAAATCTCACTCTCATAACAGGATGTCAAATCTTACATGGCAGTGGGCATTCCCCAGAGAGAATCCTGATTAATCAACCCATCGGAATAGTGTCCAGAGCGGACAGAATTGGCTCACTCCTCCGACTACGCTTCTATGGCAATAACATTTGGACTACTATTTCACCTCTATGGCTCCATGAACACATTAACAACACCAGTTTGAGGATAGGTAGTAATTTGCCATAATCGCAGTTCATTTATAATTTCGATGATTTGTTCTAGTTTGATAACGCCATGGGGCATATCTGAAATGCATGCAGTAAAACTAGTAGATGAGGACTAGATGAGTATATCCGCAAGAAAGTGAAGTAAGGAAGAAGAGCCAGGAGGTGAGGAAAAGAGTGAGACTAGAAGTAGTAGTTAATGAACATAAATCGCCCTTTAATTTTTTTTGTTATTTAATGGAAAGATTATTAATTTGGACCAAAAAGTAGTTGGATTTAGTAAAGGACTTTCAGAATTTGAGCCAGATGGTTAATGTAACAAAAAATAACAAATACAATATGATATGCATTCTAGAGAATTAATGAATTCTATAACAGCTTTAACAGTTATTCTTGCCCACTATTTACCTAGTTTTTATTTACCTAGTTTAGAATTTGTATTCCTAGCATTGCTGAGAGTAAAAATGTCGGGAGTGGAAAACTCATCTTTTTGACAATTGGGCGGAAAAAATAATTTCAGCTTAAAATTTGTTTTTGTACTCCCGAGCTAAATTTTTATCTGTTTAGGTTACTCACTTGTTTTATACTTATTTTATTGTCTATTCGATAAAAATTTGTCTGTGTTTGTCGGGGATGGGTGTCATGTGATATCTAGAGAAGGGACGCATAGCTGATTGAAGAATTTTTGTGCTTCCATTGATAGGAAAGCAGAATAAATCCAGTGCCTTCAGAGATCTCACAAATTCGCAGTTGCCACACAGAATTCAGTCAGATCATAAATCAAAATTTTCACCATAAACCGGTGTTGCTATCTGAGAGCATATTGCTCGGCATTTAATTTGGAGTGGTTTAGTATATAACATATACGGTAGAGAAAAAGTCGAAAAAATCGCGGTGCCACGAAAACCTTCAAAATTACAGATTATGTCTCTTAACTGCTCTCAATTTGAGAGTCTCAAAATAGTAGGCCCTTATTGTCCCTTCGCCTCCTAATACAGCCCTCTCCACTTTTCAAATCACTTTTTCTGTTTTTTTTTTGCTTAAAAATGGTTATTGAGCAGTACAGGGTGTCACAAAAAAAATCCCCACACTTCAAGGGCACCGTACGACCATTTTTTTATATCACTTTTTTTTAAACAATATGTCATTTTGTAGCCCTGGAATTTTTCTATCGAATGGTATATAATATTTTTATTACTGAAAAAAATATTATAAATTGACAGGACAAATTTAAAATCTCGATTTCAAATCCAGGAATTTTCAGTTTTTGTCAAACTAAAGAATTCGTAACTTATTTTTAGGCTGCTTATTTATAGCGAATTTTTTTCGCAGATATGTCTCGAACACATGCTTTTGTAGCTCTTGCTCTTCTCTTTCGATTAGTACATATCGATTTTGTGAACTTGTTCCAAAAAATTGTTATTTGGATCTTAACACATTTTAGGTTATTTTAGAAGTTGATAGGCATTTTCGAAAAATGCATTTTTTCATTCTGACGTTTTGTTTTCAAACGACCATATCTTAACACTCAGATTTCAATTTTTTCTGTTAAATGGATTTTGTAGCTCTTGATATGCGCTACATCATGAAGTTCGCAAATTTTTGAATTTTTTTTGAAAATTTCATTCTTTAACAAAAACTGAAAATTCCCGGATTTGAAATCGAGATTTTAAATTCTGTCTTGTGAATTTATAAATAATTTTTTATTCAGGATAATAAATGTTCATATACCATTCGATAGAGAAATTCAAGGGCTACAAAATAACATATTGTTTAAAAAAAATTAAATAAAAAATTGTCGGGCGGTGCTTTTGAAGCGTAGGGATTTTTTTTGGACATCCTGTATTAAAAAAGTTGGTTTTCGTGTGGGTGGGGAGCGAGTTATGCATTGCCGAGTTTCTCGTTAGTGAGTTTCGCCGTTCGCGAGTTTTTGGTTGGCGAGTTTTTTAGTGTTGGCGAGTTATGTCGTTGGCAAGTCGGTTGCGTCTCGTCGCGTACTCCCGAAAACCACGAATTTTTTTATTCACTACTTTTGTAGTTTTTACGACATACCATATTTTCTCTAATAGAAGTTCCTTCCCCGGCACTTGTGCACTTGGGGGCCCCTTTTTTAGTCGACTGTGAACAGGGTTCGAACGCCTCTTAAGTATTTCTTATACGCTAAAAACGATAAAAAAGTACTTTCCAAACAATTTCCGCACTAAAAAGTTCGATTTTTGAAAAAAATTTGGTTACCAAAGGTCAACCGATTGCCTTGGTCCCCCAAGCTAATTATACCATAAAGGGTACCTAGATATTTTTAAAAAGACCGAAAAGATGGGATTGAACATAGTTTTGAATACTGGGGCCTACCGCATAAATAAACTCTGGTATGCATGCTTTTTCATGCATCCAGAGTCACTTTCGAGTGATTTGTATCTAAGGTATGTGGGTGTGCGCATCTCAACTCCAAGCCCCCAGCGCCTCCGAAGAGGGCTTGGGGCTTGAGAGTTTGAGAGCATCTATTTCTAATAGAAAGTGTGAAACAACTCCAGAAACAGTTCAATCACATGTCTACGAATGTTGTCACTCCCTACAGACCTGCCAAATACCAGCCTAGAAATCCTATTAAGCCAGCAGGTACTAAATCTAAAGCGTATACACAGACTAGGCATTATCAATACCGAGTGGGTTCTCTCTGTCATGGATGTGGAGTGAATCAAAGCAAACCTACTTGCCCATACAAGAATTCTATTTGTCCTCAATGTAATAGAGGGGACATATCAGAGCGGTGTGTTATGCTCCACCTCAAAATCGACCGAAATCCAATACCAACTGTGTGCAATTAGTAGAGTCTCAACCATCTCTTGATATTGATATGGACATTTCGAACGTCTCTTTCAATACCGTGCAAGCTAGCATCACCGATCCCTGGTATACAACTCTAAAAGTGGAACAATCTCCTGTTAAAGGTCGCAGTATAGAATCCCCCCACGTGGAGTGATCAGATCGAGGAGATAACATCATATTCGTGTTTTTCGACCCCGATTTCATGAGAAAGCCGGCTGTTTTTTGAATTCTGATAAGAAAAAAAATTTCAATTCACAGGGGGAGGGGGGTTATCATGGTTTTTTAGTCAAAATTTAAAATTTTGAATTGGCGCCTTTTGAATTTAAAAAGGATTAAGGGCTGTATTGGGAGGGAAGGGAAAAAAGGGGCCACTTTTATGGCAGAACATTAAAAAGATAATTTTTTGTATTCTTCGATTGCCTCACCATGTTTTTCAACTGGGCCGTGGCAAAAGAGACTCTATATGCAGTCTTGATCAAGAGTGCTTCTCGGAATTATGTCTAAGGTAAGTGAGTGCGCGCATCTCTAACTCTCAGAGGGCTTGGGACTTGGAGTTGAGATGCGCACACCCACATACCTTAGATACAAATCACTCGAAAGTGACTCTCGGCGGGGGCCACCGATTTTTTCAACTTTTTCAAAAAAAGTTTTTTAGACTTTTTAATTGTAAAATTTTCTAATTAGCAAAGTTTTTAATAAAAAATGTATTCTATAAACTCATTATATCTTAAAATAAGTTTTTTTTCAGTAAGCTTTTTTTGAAAAATAAAGGATATCGTAAAAAGTCTAAAAAACTTTTTTTGAAAAAGTTGAAAAAATCGGTGTCCCCCAAGTAAATAAGTTCCGGGTCTGTATCTCTGAGCACATTTAATATTTTGAATTGTTAGAATAGAAATTCGTTTTCTTAAAGGGGAAAGCTTTTACGGCTACCCTTTGACATCGACTATTTTTACCTTTTTTCTCAAATTTTGTTTTCTCATCTCAGATGTTTTTCACCGTTTTGTAGTTGAGATTTTTCTCTATTGATTGAGTGTAATTCTAATTGAAAATATTTTTGGGAAAATCACACCAACTTTTCACTAAAAAAACAAGTCTGAGGCTGAATTTGGTTTTTTTAGTGAAAAGTTGGTGGGATTTTGCAAAAATTATTTTCAATAAGAGTGTTTTGACCACTCAATCGATAGAGAAAAATCTCAGCTACAAAACGTATAAAAACATCTGAGATAAAAAAAAAAAAATTAAAGAAAAAAGGTAAAAATAGTTGATGTCAAAAGGTAGCCGTAAAAGTTACGCCGCCCCTTTAACTCCCACGAGCTCTACTGATTCCGCTTTTCGGATTTTGGATGAGTACACAAAAGTCTCGAGATCGACCTAAAATTTTCCCGATTTCTGGGTGATCGAGAAATAGAAGCCCGGGGCTTCTATTATAGAAAATACGGTACCCCGATTCACTAACCTTGACGTTGAAGATTTACATCTCATCCAAGAGATAACATTTACCGTATTTTCTCTATTAATTACCCCGGGGTAATTATTTTTCAACCCCTGAAAAATCGAAAAAAAATATTTCGATTTTGAGATTTTGGGTGCTCAACCAAAATCTAAAAAGTGGAATCAACTAAGTTCGTGGTGATTAAGAAAACGCAAAAAACAGATTTGCAAAATAATTATTTTGAGCTGAGATACAGGGTGCCTATGGGGGGTAATTAATAGAGAGGGGGTAATTATTAGAGAGGGGTAATAAATAGAGAAAATACGGTAACTGCTCTTTTTTGCATTGTTTAACTCCCATGAGCTTTACCAACGTAAGATTTTTGATCCGAAGAAGCAATTGTATCATTTTTTCCAAACTGTTTGGGGTACTTGGATATGGATATTTCAGATGGTTTCCCTATGCACCCTGAAGCTTACGGTTCCGTTCAAAGCTATTTTAGTCAGGAAAAAATATTTTGCCACGACCGGGATTCGAACCTGTAACCTATTAGAGACTTAATTTACGAAGGACCAATCTCATGCTGCAGTGACCAAAGGCCAATAAAATCTGGGTTTGGGGTTTTACTTAAGGGGGGACAAAATTTTTGCAAAAAAACGATTCAGCGAATAAGAATCGCAATGTGATCGGATGAAACGCTCAGAATCTCACCATCGAACATCACAAACCACCCTAAACAGTGTTTTCGAGTCGCTGGAGTGGTTTGAGATAGTTTTTGATGTTCGTGGTGTAATTCTGAGTGATTCACCCGATCGCATTGCGATTCTGATTCGCTCTATCGTTTTTTCGCAAAAATGTTGTCCCCCTTTAGTAAACCCCCTAAAAACCAAATTTTTATCAGCTTTCGATCACTCTGGCACGGGTTTCTGAACCGTTGAAGTTATTCTGTGATCGTAAAAATCGTTTTCCCACAAAATTTCGACTTGGAATTCAAATTTGGACGAATTGAATTTTGGACGAATTGCATTTTGGGCGAATTGTATTTTGGACAAATTGACTTTTGGACGAATTAGCTTTTGGACGAATTGGCTTTTGGACGAACTGAATTTTGGACGAATTGTCTTTGGACGAATTGACTTTGAATGAACTGAATTTTGACGAAATGTCATGGCACCGACCGAAAAGCGGTCAATTGTAAATATAAGTTTGAATAATTATTGTCTCAGGAGTAATTCAAATTTTGACGATGACTTTTAATTTTTAAGAGCAGTTCACATAGCAAATCAAGAATGCTGAACACGAATTCGGTGTCAGAATTTCAGGTTAGTCTAGCCGGTCCGTGACAATTCGTCACTTCGGCCGATTCGTGACTCGGGACGATTCGTCACCTCCTACTAAAATGGGACGATTTGTCACCTACCAATAAAATGGGACAATTCGTTACCTATTTCTAATTAGCATATAACTGTGCGATTTACAACAGTTACACATCAATAATGGTCTAATAGATGTTACATCGTCAAAAATTGCCACCTCGTGCTTTTATTTATCAAAAATACAGGGTGGCCCATCCTTAGCGGACGGTTGGTTTCGGCCATAACTTTTGTTTTAAATATCCGATTTCGCTCATCTTTTTTTAAAGACTCGTGACATTGGGGTCAACAATATTCTGCCTAACTTGTGGTAGGAAACATGCTTGTGAGCTTCAATTCCTGTAGAGCTGCATTTTGTATGGATGAAATTTTTGCTCCTAAAAAGGATTGTTCATTGTGCAGATATTCCAAACTTGAAAACGTTTACCTTGAGAATCCGCTGGATCTTGGCCAATGGCCAAAACCAACCGTCCGATAAGGATGGGCCACCCTGTATATTAACAAAACTAAACATCAAACAAATAACAACTCAATCATTGATCCATAATGAAGTTATAGGCCAGTCCTCGAAGATATTCCAGGAGGTCTAGGTCTTCTGGATCAGTTCTTGCATATTGCTGCACCTTCTTTAGAATTCTGTCATCGGCATCATAGTACTTATTTCTTTTCTTTTCAGGCTGAAGTCCTGTCAAGTAATGTTAGTAGTGCTTGTCGTGGAGCTGGATAATTTGCCCCCATACCTAATTAAGAGCCTGGGCACTTGGCTACCTCATTTTCCACCTTAATCACCACCGAAATGCTAGATGACTAATTTGGTCATTTGCCACTGAATCTAAATGACTGGTCGATATTAGCGGGTTCGACCAGTCTTTCGCCCTTATACCTAATTAAGACCCTTGGTATTTGACTACCTTACATTCTGCCTTATTCATCACTTTCATTTTACAAGACTCGATCAGTCTTTCACACCTAAACCTATACGACTGATTGATACTAGACGATATAAAACGGTCCGTGACAATATTTCATGCATCCATTGAAAATGATAAGAAAATAATTAATGGAAATAATATTAACAGAGAGAAAAATTTAAGACCAAGAAATACAAAGAAAACTGAGACGATGAATGAAGATCTTTCAATTAAAGGGGCATACCAGCGCGTTGCACCACGAATTAAGGCGAGGGGACCAGCAAGTTCTCAAAAATCTTCCTTTTTTTCACTCGTTCGAACTCAAATCTGATATTATGACCTTATCCTATTTCTAAAAGCAGCAGAGTAGTTAACCACACAGATTTGTATCATTGATTGATTTACGACCCCCCTGTCAATTTTGATTGTGCGGGAAATCAACTGATACAAATTCATGTGTGGTTCTACTAGGCAGCAAATCAAGATTGACATCGTAAATCAATCATGATACAAATCTGGTATAGGCAAAAACTTTCGTCGGTCAGGTAGAACGCTTATAGAAAACGGTCATGAGAGAAAAAATTGATGGTCCCCGCCTTAATTGCAGTGTAACTCGCTGGTATGCCTTTTTAAGTTAGGAAAAGGATGAACGACGATCATTTGAAATTAAATTTGAAAATAGGTGACGAAGGCGTTAAGTGAATTCATCAACACCGAATTCATCAACACATGAATTCATCAACACATGAATTCATCAACACATGAATTCATCAACACATGAATTCATCAACACATGAATTCATCAACATATGAATTCATCAACACATGAATTCATCAACACATGAATTCATCAATACACGAATTCATCAACACATGAATTCATCAACACATGAATTCATCAACACATGAATTCATCAACACATGAATTCATCAACACATGAATTCATCAACACATGAATTCATCAACACATGAATTCATCAACACATGAATTCATCAACACATGAATTCATCAATACACGAATTCATCAACACATGAATTCATCAACACATGAATTCATCAACACATGAATTCATCAATACACGAATTCATCAACACATGAATTCATCAACACATGAATTCATCAACACATGAATTCATCAACACATGAATTCATCAATACACGAATTCATCAACACATGAATTCATCAACACATGAATTCATCAACACATGAATTCATCAACACATGAATTCATCAACACATGAATTCATCAACACATGAATTCATCAATACACGAATTCATCAACAAAATTCAAGTTTATTTGTCTTGACACAAAATTCGGCCTAGCGTATAGAAATGTAAAGGTTTTAAGCATGCGAGGAAAGTAATTCTGTAAAAATATCCGACCCTACCGGAGTAAGGGGAAATGCAGTCGATGTGAAAACAAGCTTCCTCGCTGAAGGTGAAATAGCACAGTTCAGTAAGTGGTCACAGGACTTCTTTGCCTGTCTAAAGTGAGCGTTTGCATGTCATTATTTGGCTGAAATATATTTGTTGGATTTAGCAACATTTACCAAATGTTTCGATCACTCCAAAGTCTCATATGCTGTGTTCTCATGTTTTGGAATTTATGAAGCTGCACAACTTTCGGGGCCTGCTGTCGGAGCAATCGATCGAGTCATTGCATCGGACGGTAAATGGAGATGAGCGAAGGTTTGCGTCCCTTGGAAGAAGAGAGGATATATTGAGGAAAATAGTTGAAGAAAGTTGGAACAGTTTCGGAACATCCACCCCAGTCAATTTCGGTAAACCCACCCAGTCAAAAATCAGCTTTGGGGACCAAGGCAACTTTTTTTTCAAATTTTTTCATAAAAAAAATATATAAATTTTTCTTTAAAAAATATTTTTTGAAAAATCAAAAAAAATTTAATTTTTATAAAAAAAATTTAAAAAAAAAAGTTGCCTTGGACCCCAAGCTGATTTTTGACTGGGGTGGGTATACCGAAATTGACTGGGGTGGGTATACCGAAATTGAATGGGGTGGGTGTTCCGAAATTTAGTCAGAAAGTTATGTTAGATGAATAAGTTATGTTAGAAAAAGTTATGTTAGCTGGCAATGAAATTACATAACTGAAGTCAATGATAGACCTCGGTTCGTTTCAAAACATGTGAAAAAGTGACATTTCCAAGAAATCTTTTTGAATTTCTTGGCGTTTTGTTAATTTTTTAACCGAGGGCAATTGGGGAGGAGAAGAATGGGCCATTTCAAATTGGGCCAGTTCAATTTGGGCCACTTTCAAATTGGGCCATTTCAAATTGAGCCAATGCAAATTGGGCCAACTTCAAATTGGGTCAATTCAAATTGCGCCAATTTATTGGCAATTTTTTAACTGTTGTTTGATTCAAAATCGTGGCCCATTTTGAAATTGGGCCAATTGGAAAATGGCCCAATGCGAAATAGCGCATTGGCGCAATTTGAAATGGCCAAATTTGAAAATGGCTCAAATTGAATCGTCCCAATTCGAAATGGCCCATTCTTCATCTCCATGGGCAATCATAGCTCAATAGGCCCCTTGAATAGGCGCTTGCTGCGGGGACCAAGGTAACTCAACCTAAAAGGGTACGTGAACATCTCTAAAAGACCGTAATTATGATTTCGAATTTTGGGGGCTGTGTACTCGAAACAACTAAAATTTTCAGGTAACTTTATTTTGAAACAGCTCACTGCTACATACGAAGCAAGAATGTAAGAATGATATAAGAATGATCGAGTCGGGAAATTCTTTTCGTAGCTTGTTCTTCTGGCATCCGTTTGCTGGCACCTAAAAAACAAGAAACAAAAAGCAAAAAACGGCTGAAAGTATAAGAAAAACTGACCCTACCGGAGTATACACCCCCCCCCCTCCCAAATGAAATTTTTTTAAAGTGTTTTCAAACATCCTATATCGACCTAAAATTGCCTCAGGAGTTCAAAAAAAGACATAATTTTTGAGTTCTGGTTAATTAAAAAATGAGTTTTGGACATTTTGAAATTTCGACCATTCGCCTGTTTTGGTCATTGGAGCTGGGCAAAAAGAGCCTCTAAATGCATTTTTGTTCAAGAGTCTTGCTCGGTATTATGTCTAAGGTAATGCGCCTTCGGGGGCGCAGGGGGCTTGGTTGCTTGGGTTGAGATACGCACACCCACATACCTTAGACGCAAATCACTCGAAAGGGACTTTGGATGCATATAAAATGTATGCATACACTCGGACCTCGCTATAGTGCGACCCCTTGGGGTCAACCCAAACTCGCACTATAGTGGGAGTCGCACTATATCGAGGGTCTCCAAACCATTTTAAAACAATGTTCGCACTACAGTCAAATCTCCCATTAACATAACGCCAAGGGACCGGCAAAACCATTATGTTAATGGGAGGTAAATTATATAGAAGATCAATTGAAAGGGACCGACACCAGCGTTATGTTAATGAGAGATTTATGTTAATTGGGGAGTATGTTAATGGGAGATTCCACTGTATATCGAGCTTATGATTCAAAACGCTGCATTAAATCAAAGTTTCATTCGTAAAACAACCATAACAAGAACAAATTAACAAAATGAACAATAAACAATCAAAGGACTGTTAAGAAATCTGAAGAAAAAGAAGAATGAGTATCTTAGTAGTTGTTTGCGACTGTACCAATAATTGATTTTTCGGCGGGAATTCAAAATCCTGTAATTTTTAACATAAATTTTTATGAATCGCACTATATCGAGGGTCATTTTATTTGTCGGGACCGCGTCATGTTCGCACTATAGTGGAAGTCGCACTATATTGGAGGTCTAGTCAGCCCTATTTGGGGCAAAACCAACCAAACTGGTCCTGAACTCGCACTATAGTGGAAGTCGCACTATAGTGCGGTCGCACTATAGCGAGGTCCGACTGTGCCAGAGTTTCTTTATGCGGTAGGCCCCAGTCAACAAAACTATGTTCAACATTTTCCTTTTCACACTAAATTGGCCACTTTTTGGTCTATTTCCATCGAATTTGAAATTCAAATCTCTGGCGTGCCTGGTACCCGCGAATTTGAAACGGAAGAATGATTCCATTCACTCTTCCTGGTCCAGATCGATCTTGAAAGGAGGGGAAAAGCCATTTAGGTTTGAAAAAGTGGCTTCCATAGCGCAGTGCGTAAGCATTTACGTTTTTGGCCCAAAATAGTGTTGTTTTTTGTTTTTGTTCAAGAGTCTTGCTCGGAATTATGTCTAAGGTAATTGAGTGCGCGCATCTCTAACCAACCAAGCCCCCTGCGCCGGGGCTTGGTTGCTTGGGGTTGAGATGCACACACCCACATACCTTAGACGCAAAGCACTCGAAAGGACTCTGGATGCATAAAAACATATGCATACCAGAGTTTCTTTATGCGGTAGGCCCCAGTCAACAAAACTATGTTCAACATCTTCCTTTTCACACTAAATTGTCCCTTTTTGGTCCTTTCCCACCCTAATATGGCCCTAAATCCCTTCAAAAATGGTCAAAATAGGTGTTTTTGGGTGGTCCCAAAGCTCAATTTTTTATTAACCAGAACTTAAAAATAATGTCTTTTTTGAACTCCTGAGGTGATTTTAGGTCGATATAGGGTGTTTGGAAACACTTTTAAAAAAATTTCATTTGGGGGGGGGGGATATACTCCGGTAGGGTCGGATATCCTAATTTTTTCTTTCGGTCAAAAATTTTACACTTAGTTATCATAAAGCCTACAACAATATGTCATAAAAAAGCTGATTTGTCATTAGAAAGGATGAATCCCAGTTTTATTTATTTCTAATGTGGTTGCAGAGCCATATTTTCTTCACAATTCGGTGTTTCAATCTCAGAAAAAATTGTGCAGAATGAAAAGTAGGATTGACATCATGAATAATATAATTTCTGAATACCTTCAAAAAATGCCCTAAAAATCGAAATGGAAAAAAGTTTGATTACTCTAGACTCTAGAGCACCTACTTGCAAAAAGGATGACGAGGGATATTTCCTGGATCTGTACAAAAGCCATAGGTGGCCACTGGCGTACGCTTACTTAACACCTTATTGACGTAAACCCCTCATTCACGGATGTCCAGCCGTGCTGTGGTAAGTGGGCGGTGAGTACACAAATCAACTCTCGTTTGTCGACTCTTTTATTAGCATTATTGGGAGAGTTAACTTTTATGATCATTTACTGTATGCGATCGTTGACTGTATTGCGACCATTGACTGTACTGGAAGCGTTGACTGAGAGGATAGTTGACTGTATTGGGAATCCCAATTTGCGATAATTGACAATAGCCCGGTTTCTGGAGCGTTCGTTAGTGGGAGATTTTTGCATTACTCATCCATTTTACGTGATGAAACGGAATAAAATGAAGCAAAAGTAAAAAAGATGCCGTAAAAAAATTCATGAATAGCGGGGAACAATTGACCGATTTCTTATCGAGCGGTCAATTAATATTAATTGACCGGTCAATTGATTGGTCAATTGACCATTAGTCAACCATCTGCAACAAAAGGATTCTCAGACATTGGGAGATTCGAACATATTGGGGACTCACACAAAGTCTGTTCAAACAATGGAGATTCGAGCAAAATCCGTTCAAACAACACCTAA
Organism: Ditylenchus dipsaci; assembly: GCA_004194705.1. Taxonomy (NCBI): domain Eukaryota; kingdom Metazoa; phylum Nematoda; class Chromadorea; order Rhabditida; family Anguinidae; genus Ditylenchus; species Ditylenchus dipsaci. Next base: position 260,041 of record SADC01000061.1, read on the forward strand.
TAACTTTTTAATATTTTAATCCGTGGTCTCTTAATATTGTTAGTTTAGAAAAAAACTATGGAAATTCATCGGTTGCAGTTTACAATACCCTCCCCCCACGGAGAGTGGTCAGATGGAGGAGATAACCTCATATTCGTGTTTCTCGACCACGATTTCATGAGAAAGCCGGCTGCTTTTTTTATTCTGAAACAAAAAAAATCGAACCACAGGGGTATCATGGTTTTTAGTCAAAATTTGAAAAATTTAAATTGGCGCTTTTTGAATTTTAAAGGGATTAAGGGCTGTATTGGGAGGGAAAGGGAATAAAAAAAGGGCCAATAATCACACAGGACCCACGAACTTGCTAAAGGGATAATGTGCTAAAGGGGGGGGCTAAATCCATACTGTGATCTGGGGAAATCGCGGAAAAGGGTTGACGAAAAAAAGGAAAAAAGATGCGCTTTGAATAAAAAAACGCAAAATGCCTTTCAATTTTTTGAAAAAAAATTATGGCCACTTGTTTCATAACTTATTTACATTTATGGCCTGTAAAAAACTAGCAAGAAAGTAGGCATGCATTTAGAAAGATTATTTTGGTCATGGAATATCTGATCTTGGCTGGCACATTCTTGCTTAAATTTTCTTTTAATTGCAGCATTTTCATTGACATCTTCGGCACAGAGTATGATGTCGACAAGTTTCGTCGTGTGGAGTTTGAAGCCTCTTGCAGCAGTTCATTTGAGCAAGTAGAAGACATTATTGCCAGAGGCTTGTCACCCCACTCTCACCAAATCTCAAGTCTTCTCCTGGTTGGTGGTGCTTCTCGGATGCCTAAAATCAAACACATAGTTGCCAAATACATCTCCTCGGAATGCCAGCTGGTTACTGTGATAGTGGCTGAAGAAGCCGCAGTTATTGGGACTGCAGTCCAGGCTTCTCTGTTGACTGGTCACCCCACGCTGGCACATGCTTTTGTTCATGACTTTGGTGGGCTTCTTTTATTATGGTTAAAAATTAACTTTTTTCATTATTAGCTTACAAGTCTGTATTCGCGGTTTTGCCAGAATTAAGAATTAAAGTTCTGGATCGATGCAATCCAATCCCAACTATTCGCACCAGACAGCCTAATATTTGCACTGCTGAGCGACAAGAACTGCCAGTACAGGTTGGTTTTTTATTTTATCAATATTGTCTTTTCATTGACATAAATCTGGGCTCTCAACTCAAATTTTTTTAATAAGTACAATTGTTCAAAACAAGTACATTTAAGGCATTTAAAAAAATATGTTATTTTATTCATTAGTTATTTTATCCAATTAGATCGGTTGGGGCGTTACTAGGAGCAAGGAAATATTTAGAGTAAATTTTAGTAAATAACCAAAATTAATATTTAGTTGATCACAGACACCAACGAAATGCTAGGTACTCTGTCTCTGAAAACAAAATCGTCTTTATGGGTCAATCTGGATAGCAATGGGATCAACTTTATCAACTTCATCCAGCCTCATTCACAGCCTCAGCTTGCTCAATATCCCAGCTTGTTTAAGCCTAACAGTTCAGACTTACAGCAAGCTAAGTTGAAGATCCAACAATATAGGGAAGGAATATCTAACACCAAAAGTGACTTTGCGCCCAAACAAATATGTCCCAAAGAAGGGGTGGAACACAAGAAACCTTCTATTCTTGAGCAATTGGAACAAAAAAGAAAGGAAAAGGAGAAGGAGAAGGATCGAAAAGATGCCATACAAGCCATAGCGGACCAGCAAATGGAGGAATTTGAAGAGCAGACTAAAGCGCGACGTCAAAAGCAAGCCATTGACAAGTGGGAACAGGAACACTCTGCTATGCAAACTAAAAAAGCATATGGAAGCTATGCCGCTGCTGTTGCTGTATCCATGGTCAGGCTGCCCCATGAAATTGAGATGTCTGAACCGAAGAGAATTGAGGAAATAATGAACCGCCAAACCAGCACTGCCATTGAGATTGAGGAAGACGGGGACAGTGATGAAGACTTTGCTATAATCGACGCTGAAGAGTGCGTACCTAGCAAAGTGACACAGGTCAGTCATGCGATAAAGACTAATTGACGCCACTGGAATATACGGGTATAGACGTTTGGCTACAAATGTAACATTTTTGGCGTTCTGCCCTATGTTCTGTTTAAGCCACTTAGGCCTACTTAGGCTTAGGCCTTAGGCTTAGGCCTTAGGCTTAGGTTTAGGCTTAGGGACCAAAAAAATGTCTTACGAACTACAAAATGGCTGAAAAAATAAGCCTAAGTGGCTTAAACAGAACATAGGGCAGAACGCCGAAAATGTTACATTTGTAGCCAAACGTCTACTCACCGAATATACCCCCTCCTCCAATAATTTTTCAGGTACCCCAAAACCATATTTTTTTTTGAAAAATGCTGAAATTAGTACGGGTTGTCCCTGAGCCTAATGCCTAGGCCCCAAAGCCTAAGGGCTAAGCCTAATTCCTAAGCCTAAAAATTATTGGGGGGGGGGGGGGTGGTTGGTATATTGCAGTAGCGTTTTTTTAGGGGGGGGGGTATATTCCAGCAGTGCCGTCTAATTTATTAATTAAAATTGTTTTAATCGGCAGAGAAAAGACAATGATAAAGGTGTGGTGGAGAACACTAAACTGCAGGGTCATCAACATGTGGACCACTACGGTGGTACCAAAGAAAGTGCAAACACTCAGCAGCAGGTTGGAATTTTTATTGAAAATTTGAGTGAATAAGCATAGCCTGTCAGCATAGAAAGGTAAATCGAAAAAAAAAACAAGTTGTATAGAATTTAAAAAATAAAGAATCAAACTTTTTCAAGTTGAAATTCACTTTCAGACCGAAATCCTACCCCTTTTACTTTGTAATTTGGCATCTTTTTTACGCAGAATCAGTCACACGGTACCACAATAATCGCAATGGAAAATTTGAAAACAATTGTATTGCTTTTTTATATTCCATTGAGACCCGACTACCGTATTTCCTCTAATAAGCGCGCCGGCGCGCTTATTATTCAAACCCCCAAAATCGAAAAATTTGGAATTCGATTTCGAGATTTTCGGGTGCTCAACTAAAATCTAAAAAGTGGAATCGGTAGAGCTCGTGGGAGTTAAGAAAACGTATCAAACAGCTTTGGAATAAAAATTCTCTGAGCTGAGATATAGGCCCTCAAAGTAGGGGTGCGCGCTTATTAGAGCATGCGCGCTTATTAGAGGAAATACGGTAGTTACAAATGTTAGTGTTAGTGTTAGGTTAGTTTCAGATGTTAGTGTTAGTGTTAGGTTAGTTTCAGGTGTAACTGTCAGTGTTCGGGTTATTGGCTAATCTTGTACAAACTATACCATCTAAAGACTGTTCATTTTTTTTCTCAATGATATAATTTTAGCTATGTCTATCGAAGAAAGCCCGTCTTCCATTCAAGAAATACAGCCAAATTCTCGAAAACGCTTGCGAAGTACAATATGGGACAATAACGCCGAGGAAAAGGATATCCATGGAAACAAGCTGATGAAATGCAAGGAGTGTTCAACGGTAAATATTTTTAGAAGCAAGGCCCTGTGTTGACTTCATTTGTATAGAAGCTATCCGCATACAAAAATGTTCTCGACAGGCACTGGCAGAATGCACACAGGGATAAGATGCAGACACCGAAGAAAATCTTAGCTGCTGTTGATCCGGAAAAGAAGGAGCCAGTCACAAGGTTAGTTCTAGATAGAATTCGGGATGTGCGATACGTGCGGACACAGAATTCATTCTGCAGGAATTCGGCCTCCAAGTTGAAAGCATGTTCAAAGTTGTGACCGATGAAGCCATTAATATGTCGAAAGCCTTTAAAGACATCTTTGAAGGTTTCTTAATTATTTTTTAAATTTTGTGTCTCTCATAGCTTCTTTTAGTTGATGTAAACCTACGATTCTTGGATGATGAAGATGATCGAAATTTTCATGATGAATCAGACGATGAAGAATTGCCGGAGGCAGAGTTGGTCGTCGAGTTGGTTCCATCGCTTTTTTCAGATCAAAATAAGAAGTTTAGATCCGCATTCCCATTGCGCCTCAAGTGTTTCGCTCATTCTCTACAGCTGGTGATTGTCGACATGTATAAGAAGTACGCCATGCCAAACTCGGCCTACTCAAAGATGACCACGCTGATTAATCATTTTGGAAAATCACCACTTGCCTCACAGGTAATTTTATGGAATTTTGAAGATCTTTATTAGATAGAATTAGGAGCTAAAAGCAGCAACAAGAGTTGTATTCTCGTCAACCGCGAAAACCCGTTGGTCTTCACAAATCGTACTGCTGAAACAATTTCTAGAAGCAGAACAGACCGTGGTGGCAATTGCAAGGGCAAAGGGTATTGATCTACCAACGCGACGTGAATTCCAGGTTCGTGAAACTACTTTTGACCCCGTACACAAATTTATATCTCATTTATTTTAAGTTTCTACACCAGATCTATAGTCTGATGAAAATTTTCATTGATGTTCTTCAAAGAGTGCAAGCAGAAAAGACAGTGACAATCTCTCTTGGATATGGCTATTTGAAAATATTCTCCAAATCGATATTAAATTTCAAGGTATTTTTTTATTTTTAGTATACTCTACGAGGCACCTTCAGGAAAAGTTCCCGACTTCCTGTGAGCTTGCGAATGGTCTACAAGAAATCATGGATAAGCGATTCCAGTGCTTCATGAACGCTAACTGTCTTGAGTTCGATCCAATTTTCATGGTCGCTGCTATGCTCGATCCAAACACTGCTTTCCAGCTTACCGATGAAGATTACCTCATTGCTCTCAGCTCTGTTAAGATTATGGTGACGATTTTTTGCGTTTGGAGCTAATAATTAAGAAACATGAATCTAGATTCGAATTCGACAGCCAGAATCAAACGAAAATCTTCCTGAGAACAGATTGCTTGATGCGACTCTGGACCAGCTAATGACTGAATATGCAATGGAGCAAACAAGTCTGAGAAAACAGAAAGAACCGGACGGATGCCATGCCTGGTTGTCACAAATTTTCCAAAGAGTGGTCGCATGAACCCATTTGGCAAGTCAAAAATCGACGCTCTGAAGTATTGGTCCAGCCTAATTGATCGGTTCGTTCTGACATCTTGTGTTATTTAAAATTCTATATATATTGCTTGTTTTGGTAGCGACCTGTACTAAGCAGGGTAAGTCTGTCTGTATTGTTTCAAGCGCACCGGTTTCTCACAGGCTGGATGAACTGCAAGTCATCGAAAACAGACCAGGATTGTTGAATCGCAATTGTTTATTATTGCGTTCAAAAATAAATTAACCCTGCTCGTAATAAATTTGGTTTAGCAAGTCACTCCGAAACTGTGGGGAGAATCTCAGATTGCCTTTTTATCGCCGCGATTAGAAACACGAGTGAGCTTGATTTGAAGGATGTTGAGTCATTCAAGAGAAAAAAAATCGTAAAAAATCGGCTAAAAACCATCGTTTTTGGAATAATCGCAGGCGCCTTAAAAGGCCTGGCGCTAGAGCTCCGCCGGCGAAAATTTAAGCGCGCGCGGTTAAATAATCCTGGTGTCAGATCAAGACCTTGGCAGTTACGATCGACGAAGATCAGATCGCGATCTGTGCCCACCTCTGGTTGTTGTTAGAGGTTTCTTAGCTTTGCAGTTATTCCGATATCTTTTGATTCTCTTTTAAAACTATCGTTTATTATTATTTTGTTAGACTTCAACTTTATCTTGTTGAGGTATTCCGATTTTCATCACTTAAATTTTAGTGCTTATTTTCACCAAAAACTATCCCCCATCTATGTTCGATCCGTTAAGCTCGATAAAATTCATTTTCCTTCCTCATCACTGTCCTGAAGCTCGATCTATAGTTTTTCTCAATGCAAAATAAAAGCATTATTATTTGGGGAAGTATAACAAAACATATCTTGTTCTCTCAATTCATAGAGAAGAATTGAGTGAGAGATTGTATGAATAACAAATGCCTCAGGCCTCTCTTCTTTCGGTGCTGTATTGCTGGTTCAACGAGATTTTGTTCATTCCCAATGATTCCCTATTTCTTCTCTCATTTCACTGAAGGATTGATGATGCTGACCGCAATGCGAAACAAAGCAATCAATCCAACACAACTCCTACTTCTAACTATCCACTCATAATAGGTGGATCGCCCACAGTCTTCATTTTTAATGCTACCAGATTTATCAGTTACGACGATTATCTTTATTAAATCACCAATGACGCCTTTATTCTGTCAATGTTTATTCTAGTTGTGTAATATTATATAAGCCGTTTAGCTTAGATTCTTCCTCCACCCATTTATCATAGTTGTTTTTAACATATGTGATCCAATTAATTTTCTTCAAGTGTGTCACTGCACTACCTCGATTAAAACATGAGAGACCACTATTTTAAGCTTCTTAAAGGTCATACCCACGCTAATAAGAGGTGATACCCGGGAATTCAAAATTTTTCCTAATCATTAATCTTCTGTTCGAATTTATTAAACCTTAATTTCTAACAAACTAACCCTAAAATTAAATTCTAGGTCTTTTTTTATTGATAACCAAGTTGAAAATTTGTACAGAAGTTTAAAGAGGAAAATTTTTTGAATTCCGGGCACCACCTCTATTAGCGTGGGCATGCCCCTTGAAAGTCAAGATTGTTGACTTCCTTCTGTCTGCTTTCATGAACGTTTTGTGGTTAAAATTGAAAATTTACAATGCAATGATAAAGACTATCATACCGTATTTCCTGTAATAAGGCGGCATGCCGCCTTATTTTTCAAACCTCTGAAAATCCGAAAAATTCGAATGCGATCTCGAGATTTTGGGTGCTCAACCAAAATATAAAAATTAGAATCGGTGAGCTCGTGGAGTTAAGAAAACGCATCAAACAGATAAGCAAACTATTTAATCTGCTCCGAGATATAGACCCTCGAATTCGGGGGTGCCGCATTATTAGAGGTGCCACCTTATTACAGGAATACGGTAAATGTTTAATTCAATCATATATAACTGTGATTTGGAACTCTTTTTTGGAAAACGGGAAATGTTAATACACTTTCGCCAGTTTTGACATAAAACTCGGGGCTTTAGTTGAAGTGACAGAGTTACTTTCTGCATCAATTTGCTGTTACTTTAAGATAGAAGCAATAAATTTTGCGTAGAACTTTTTTTCATACTGCATTATTGTTTATATTACAAACCACTTGTATTTACTCTCATGGAGTTGCAGGGTCAAACAATGTTTGCCTCAAAAATTTTGGTGTGGCAGCCGTTCTAGGGTAACTTTTTCAATAATTTATACTTTTCGAAAAGTTCATTTATATTTTTAGTTTTCGGAATATTGTCGGGCACAATGCGACACAAAACAATTGATGGGCAACTATTGGTGTGTTTGAAGGGAGAGTTGGACAGGAACTACGGTGCTTTGAGGAAGAAATTAAGTCGCACACAAGGTACACATCTTCCTTTGCTTGTAAAGGCTTTTTAGGTCCCCCTTTATAACGTTCACGATGATTATTTGTGTCGCTCATGAGAATTGAGGTCATCCTCTTCTTTATTAATCACTTACGCATTGCACATAAAACTAAATGTCTGGCAAATGTACTTAATTCCAACCCTTTGGGGTTTTGTATTGCATTTCGTCTAAAAACAAACTACATTTCAGACGTGCTGCTGACTCTTGCTTCTCCCAGACCATAGGAGATGCTAACCGAAATGAGAAATGTGTGTTGGTTGGTACTGATCTAGAAGCCAAGGTTAGTTAATTGGTCAGACTGTAGGAGTTAACAATAGAAAACATTCAAGGCCAAATATAGGCCCTATAGTTAAAAAAATTTGGCATTGACCAAATTTCAGGCATGGGATCGTAACGGTAACTAATTTACAAATGTTTTGGTTTTATTCAAAAGATTGTTGATTTTTAGGACCATTGAGGGACTGCTCCATCTGCAGAACGGTAACAGAAATTTTAAAGGGGGGGGGACTTCCTATACGCATCGCTTAGGTCAGAGGTTCGACTACCACTGGCTGTAAAACATATTTTTTCTCCTTTATTTTTAAGTTTAGTGTCAAAATGATCCTCACACTCTTGGCTATCCAATAAGACTATCAGCACAGGCTTTTACACATGCCGGAGCTTGTAACCAGGCTAAAATAGGCCAAATTTCCAAAAATCGATAGTTTTCGGGGGTTTCTTTGACTGGTTTCACTGAAAATTTCTGACTTTTTTCTACAAGTCACAAGTTTCATGCACCAAAATGTAGCCAAGACTCTAGGCTTTCATTTGAGCTATCAAACAGAGAAAAAGTAGTATAAAGTTGGAGCTAGATTTCTAAAAACATCCACCTGTGTCATTATAGGCGATGCGTATAGGAAGTCCCCCTTTAATTTTTTTCGTCTATACAATATAACAAAAAAATTATTTAGTTTGCTGCTGTGCCATCAAAGCGGTTGATTTTGCAAATTTTGACATTTTTTTCTGTTTTTCAGTGTAATTTTTCAAGGTTCTCTCTACCCCAGCCGAAGATCAAAAATGTATTCGAGCACAAATAACCAAAGCTATTGCTCTGGAGGCAGACTACTGTTTGAGAAAAAAGATACCCAACTTTGCTGGCATCCCTGAAATTCCTGACTTGGAGGAAGGTATACATAACCACGAGCAATTTTCAAAAAATAAACTTCATTTTTTCCTTTAGGCTCCTTTAACATTCGTGAGGATGTGTATGTTCACCTTTCAGTGAGGAATTTGTCTCACCCATTTATTATGATTTAGAATCAACTCCATTTCTGACTACATTCTCATCCATAGTCGGCTTTCCTTCTGCGGAGAGTAAGTGACTATTTTTCGGGCTTCAAGAACTTAAATTTTGCACTAGAACAAATTACCGTATTCTCCCTAAGAGACGGCACTCTCCAATAGAAGCGCACACCTTGACGCCAAAACTAGGAGGCGGGGGAGGGTCAGAGAACTGCATTTGGGCACAAGTCCTTACTAAATAGTGCTAATTTAGTGCTTTTTTAGCACTTGAAAAAGCACTATTTATTGTAGGCACTAATTTAGTGCCATTGGCACTAATACAGTGCTAGCACAAACTTTGTGTAATGAGCACAGCATAAATGGCGCTAATTTAGTGCTAAGCATGCTTTAGTGCTAAATCACGTCTCCTTATTATAAAGAATCTTCTAATTCTGATACTGGATTCGTGTCCAGCATACAGTCAAAACTCGATTTAACGAAACTCGATACAACGAATATTAGGGTCGGAAGTTCGTTCCCACCTAGGGTCCGACACTTTTTTTACCGTCATTTTTTTAAGCTTTGACAAATTTGTTTTGACAGTCTTGTCACAAATATCACAAGAATTTAGATTTCACCGATTATTTTTCGAAAATCCAAATTTTTTAAAGCAAAAACTCGATTTAACGAATTTCGATTTAACGAAAACCTGTTTTTTCATCGAGTTTTTGCTTTTTTAGAGAAAATATTATAGGTTTGTAAAAAACGATCGGCAAAATTGGAATCCTTGTGATATTTGGGACAAGACTGTCAAAACAGAACTGTCAAAAGCTTGAAAAAATGGGCGTAAAGAGGTTTCGAACACGGTAACTTGGCTGGTCACTTGAATTTCGTTAAAGGACCCTGTCTCTTCCTTATCATGGCAATTTCAAAGGTTTGAATGCGCGCGGGACCACCTAGATTTTGTCAATAATGTTTTCGAATTATTTTTTTGTTTGCATTTGAATTTTAAACGTTATGTTCTAGTGATTATAAATCACATGACAACAGTGAAAGATATGGAGCAGTGAAAGTCGTTTAAGCTTTCCGATCTGTCATTGTCAAGCAAAGTTGGGCTCGACTAGTGATTGGTTCTAAATTTTGAAAAAATTTACTGAATTTATTTTCTAAACAATAAGCAGAAATAAAAACAATTTGAAACTATTATTGACAAATGTGTGTGGTCCCGCGCGCATTCAAACCTTACAAATTCCCATGATAAGAAGAGACAGGGTCCTTTAAATCGATTTTCAACTGCAGTCGATTTGCATACAAAAATGTTCTCCGAATCCGGGTACTAAACGCTTGACCGTCACCATTTTGACCGTCACCATTTTGACCGTCAGCATAATTTGACCGTCACCATTTTGACCGTCACCAATTTGACCGTCAGGAATTTTGACCGTCGTTTATATTTGACCGTCGTTTAAATTGACCGTCACCATTTTGACCGTCAGCATAATTTGACCGTTGCCATTTTGACCGTCGTTTGAATGTGACCGTCACTATTTTGTCTTTGGTTTTGTTTAAGATATTTATTTCGTGAAGCTTTACTTATTATTTCGTCTTCAGGCTACAAGATGAACAACGATTTCGATAGCTACGATGAAGCGGAAAATATATCCGAGTCTGAGAATGGTGAAAGCAGTGATCTCGAAAGAGAAGATGTGCAAAGCGTGCTGCGAGTCGAACCAGAAGTCGAGCTTAAATGGGTCAATTCTACTCGTAGTGACAAAAGCAAGCCGGTCTATGAAGGAGCGCTCTCTCATTCGATGCATATTCCAAAGATGAAAAGCTTGCTTTTATAAATGCGATCAGTGGAAGCAAAATGTGTCTATATCTCGTCAAAGCAAGCAATAAGTTATGTTCCGTTTTGGGTTTCATGTGGGTCATTCTGCTTCTCCTTGGCGTCCTACGAATGCTATGGTGCGTGATGAGCAAGTTCGACTTATTACAGCATTCGCTGATATGGTAACCTTTGCCGAATTTATATTCCTTCAGGACTGGGTGAACGGTGTCATTAAACCAAGGAGGGTTGAAGATGTGAAGCGGACGGACGAATATTGCTCCAAGGTAATCGGTGGTCGGATGTCGATCCAAATAGACTGAGTAAGAAAGAATGGTGTCAGGGAGTTGTGTTGGCGTTGAAAGATGTTTGAAATGTTGTTAAACGGTTCAATAAAGTTACGGTGTTAGTCAAGTTTTATCGTCTTATTTAGTAATTGTTAGCCTGCGTTGCAAAAATGCATCAAGATGTGTGATTCGATCGTTATCTGTTCAAAATTCCTGACGGTCAAAATGGTGACGGTCAAAATAGTGACGGTCACATTCAAACGACGGTCAAAATGGCGACGGTCAAATCATACTGACGGTCAAAGTGGCAACGGTCAAATTTAAATGACGGTCAGTTTAAACGACGGTCAAATATAAACGACGGTCAAAATTCCTGACGGTCAAATTGGTGACGGTTAAAATGGTGACGGTCAAATATGCTGACGGTCAAAATGGTGACGGTCAAGCGTTTAGTACCCCGAATCCAAAACTCCACAAAATTTCAATTTCCTCTCAAGACAACAAACATTCAAATTCGAATTTAATAAAATTTTATGGAAAAAACGAAAATTGCGCAGATTTGGGGAAAAAGTGCCCAGTGTATGCGAAAAAATGGCCACTTCTTTGGTTTTGTGGCCAGTTTTCGTGAAAAAGGCCTCAGTTTTTAAAAAATTTGTCCAGTTTTAGTGAAGATATGCACAGTTTTTGGCACATGTGTCGACTTCTGGATATACTGTGCTCAATAGAGTATGATGTATTTCTTTTGCCTAAGATGAAGCGTACTGTCTAAAGCTGAAACAGAAGCAGATTGATGTTCTATCATACGGTAGCCAAAATATGCAGACTTAGTCTTTAATCTAGATAATTATCACCGAACTGGACACATTTTGAAAAACTGGGACCTTTTTCACGAAAAATGGCCACAAAACCAAAAAGTGGCCATTTTTTCGCATACACTGGCACTAACAATTTTATTGCATTTTTAACCTTAATTCAGAAAAATTTCGGGGTTCAAAAGATAGACGAGACTTGGTACCTAGAGCCGATTGGGCCAATTTTAGAGGTTATTTTTTTGTCTAAAAATTCTAAAGATGTGTTTACATACAGTCACAACTCGATATCGTATACATCCTGGGGAACGGCTTCAGGTGTAAACTATATCGAATTATACACTATATCGGATGTACACTATACCGAGTTTCGACTGTAGTCTCACAAATAAGTTCATGAAAATTTTTCGTGAAAACCAATTCGCCAAAGCAGTTTTTTAAATTTGGCTGATGTATAGCAATTCAAGCTTTTTGCATATTATTTTCATTGAAAATTCAACATGTTAAACAATGTTCATTATTTTCAACAGAAAATTTGTAGACGCAAGCCAGAGCGAGCTATTAGCACCAGACAGTGTTTGAAGACCCCTTTCAATGGATTTATGCAAAAACATTGCTCAGGTTTGTGCTGTTTATTGGCTTGAAGGGTAAGAGATGCGCTAACGAACTTGCCTGCACATAAAGGTATACCAACAACTGGATAAACTTACGACTGGATACAACGGCTAGATACACAAAAAATGTTTATGTGGGATAAGTCCCAGTGACGCGCGAATTCTGGCAAAACATATTAAAAAAATATTTCAGACGATACTTGGGCATGCCCACTTGATTGTTTTTTGAAATATTTGCTCAAACCTAATTTAGAGACCTAAATTTGGTCAAAATAACTGAAAATGATTTACAACTATATACGGGCGCAGGGTAGCCCAGCGTATGTTCGGACGAGCTCAAATATGTTTCCCAAACTAAGAGGCATCTTTAAGTCTGTTTTGCATCTAAGCAGAATATGTATGAAAAAGTGTATCCAGTCGTTGTATCGAGTCGTAATTGTATCTGGTCGTTGTATTCAATCGTAAGTTGTATCTAATCGGAGGGTAGTCGCACATAAACCCGTATCAATCAAAAATGCATTTCGAGAGTCTTTTTGCCCAGTTCCTGCAGGAAAACATAGTGGAATCCGGGGTGTGTAGTCTTTGCTTTTTTGTTATTTCATTGTTTAGTTTTTACGACTATAAGCAAGTTCGATGTGTTTGAGCTCCGAACTAGGATTCTGCTATTTTTTGTTAGTGAAGCTGGTTTAAAAATTCGGCTGGAAAGTGAGGCAGGTCCCTACCGGTTTAAACCGAAGGCTGAAAAAAAGAACAAAGGAGAGAAGATACCTAAGGCATACTAGGACTAACCCAGAGCTGGTGAATGGTCGTACATGTAGCCATGACCTAACCTTCCTCAAACTCAGAGATTGCATTTTCAGCCTCGGTTTAAAGGGAGATTTGTGATTTTACCGGCGAGCTTTCGATTGCGGATTTCCATATGCGGATTCCACATTTGCGGATTTCACATTTGCAGAATCCACTTTAGAGACTCCAGAATTGCGTATCCACATTTGCGGATTTTCGCATTTGCGGATTTCACATTTGCGGATTTCCAAGTGCTGATTTTTATTTGCGGTTTACATATTTGCGGATCTTTTTTTGCGGTTTCAGCATTTGCGGATTTTCTTCTGCGGATTTCCACTATTTTCGGATTTTTATTTGCAGATAGCAAATTTTTGGTAAAGGGACGTTTCAGCACTTTTTTCAAATGAAAAAAGTGCTGAAAGGCAAAAAGTGATTTTTTTGAAAAAAATTGCCTTGGTCCCCCTGTTGTTTTGAAACCTTGCTTATTGGTGGTTTCAAAACCACAGGGGGACCAAGGCAATTTTTTTCAAAAAAATCACTTTTTGCCTTTCAGCACTTTTTTCATTTGAAAAAAGTGCTGAAACGTTCACGCACCCAAATTTTCACACATTTACATAGAAATTACATAGAAATATTAAACCGAGGGCTGAAAAAAAAGAACGAAAGAGAGAAGATACCTAGGGCCAGAGCGAAGGATGACAGCACCAACAGAGAAGAGAGCCAGAATTTTTTAAACCGAGGGCTGAAAAAAAGGAACAAAAGAATTATTTTGAAATAAAATTTGTTGAGTACAATCCTGGCAACAAGTGATGAAAACAATTCCATCATCTAGAACCACATGTGTTCTATTTTTCAACCCCCTTGGGGCTGTAGTTCTATTAGAGAGTGTGGTTCTATTTTTCAACCCTCTGAACATATTCAATTGTTGCAGCATATGCGCCTAAATTCTTCATTTCGGACCTGCTCTGGTTTAGGGGGACGCTCATTTATACTATACTTTTGATTTATTTTTGTCGCTTATGGCAGTTATGGTTATATCGATAACTTATATGAATAGTTTAATAAATAATTTTGTTGATTAAGGTGATTATTGTCACCCCGGCCACCATAATCAACTTGATCAACCTGAAAAATAAAATATATATAGTAAAAATAGGCGTCCCCTAAACCAGAACAGGTCCCAAAACTCATTAACACTCTAGAGTATATCTTTATTACTATAAACAAATTTTCTTGCGCTTCCTCAAGATCGATTTTTGTATCTGCTCAGCCAACTTCTTCTCATCTTGCGCGAGCTTCACCTTGCCTTGACCACTCGGAACCGGCCCAACTTTCTTGAAGCAGTGAATGGCGTCGTCCCACATCTATCGGTGGCATTGAGAACTCCGCACGATTTAAATGACTCAACGATAAGCTCCTACAAGAGATTCTCCCAGGCTTCGACAATCCATTGGAATTAGACGGCCGTTGGCGCAGCTTGAGAGTCTTAAGGGGTGTGGTTCTATTAGAGGGTGTGGTTCTAATAGAGAGTGTGGTTCTATTTCACAACCCCCTTGGGGGGTGGTTCAAATAGAGAGTGTGGTTCTATTAGAGAGAATACGGTAGCTGAATTAGCTGATATTTTTTTTCAAATTTTACATTTTGCTCTTTTAGTTAAACCAAAGGCTGAAACAAAGGAACAAAAAAGAGAAAATACCTAAGGCATTAAAATTTACAGTCAATACTCCTTTAAACACGAGGTCAATTAGCCTTACAGGCGCTTGGTTGAAATATATCAATCTTTTTGAACACTTTAAAGAAAAACTGCAGTGTATCTTCCAGGCGTGTCGGGTAATGACCAGGTAACTAAAACTAAACTAAAATCTACCATCTCCAATGAAGAACGAAACGAAAACGTTTTTTTAACAAGTTTAATTCGAAGTGTTTGTGCTTAAAAGAAAGGCAAGATGTTATAATTGAGGGTTCCTCAGAGATATCCGACATGGGTTTACGAAAAATGGCAGAAAATTGGGCTTCGACACAAAAGTGTGACACACGCCACCATCCCCCCCCCCCGTATCAAATACTACCAGTGTGTGCCATAACTCTTCGTGTTTTTTTTTCAAATTTTTAGTCAGAATCGATTTTTTTTTCTTTTTCGCTTATTTCTTCATTTCTTTCATAGAAAATCATTTCCAAATACCAGTGAAATCTTTATTGAAGGCAACGCATAACATATTTCATCACAGTAACTACCATTCATCAAAATAATTTCCCTCTTTCCTGATTTCTGGCTTAATTCCTTGGCCTCGAGGCATCTAAAACATGCTTAATTTGAGCAGAAATCACATTTCAATGAAAAATGAAGAATTTCATGAAGAAATATGCGAAAAAGAATAAAAATCTATTCTGACTAAAAATTTGAAAAAAAACGCGAGTTATGACACATACTGGTATATAGAGATCCCAGTTATCAAATCCTTTGTTCATTAGGCGGAATCGGAGGGATTTCAAATGGGACAGGGTTTCGCTTGCGGTAGGTGTAAGAATAGCGTCATACGTCAATATTAGGTCTCTGATCGCTTAATCTGTTGCTTGAGCTCGATTAGAGCGTAGACGGACCAACAAGCCTTCAGTTAGATCAATATCATATTCTCACAACTTCGTTTCAGCAATTTGTTCTTCTTTTTAAATAATTCCAATAGATCTAAAAATAAGTAACTTATGGCGAAGGAAGGTAGAATTGAGTAAGCATATGTAAATCCGCAAATGCAGAGTACGCGTGTAAAAAATCCGCAAAATTTGAAACTAGAGTCCGCAAGTGAATAATTTGCATCTGTGCAATCCGCATTTAAAAATCCGCGAATGTACAGCCCGCAAACGTGGAATACGTCAAAAAAATTCGCAAATGTGCAATGTGCAAGTGTAAGATCCGCAAGTGTATATCCGCATATGACAATCCGTAAATGTGGAATCCGCATGAAAAATCCGCAATCGAAAGCTTGCCTTTTTCTCATTGATAGTCCAAATTCTTGGCTTAAAAATGAATTTTAAATTGCCCATGGTCGAATATTGAATTGAAGATCAAAGAAAAGCGGATAAATAAAGGCGCAAAAAAGACCATTGCGAAACCCTGAGTAAAATATATTGAAAGAAAAAAATTACGTCGCACCTCCTTCAGGAAAAAGTCAAATTTGGCGAGTGAAATAATAATATGAAATAATCGACCGTCACAAATAAACTATTTGGTTATAAAAAAAGTAATGAATGCTAATACAGTCAACCCTCGATTTAACGTCAAACGTCAAGGATTTTAATCGGCAAAATTAAAATCCTTGCGATATTTGCGATTAGACTGACCGAAGACAACTGGCAAAAGATTTCAAAAATTAGGTTAAAAAAGTGTCGGACCCTAGGTGGGAACGAACTTGAGGGGGGTGACGTTAAATCGAGGGTTGACTGTAATCATTCCAGCGTTTTTTTAAATTCCCATAAGTTTGAGTTTAGCCCTGAGTCAGTGTGATCAAGGAGCTGGAGGTGCCTGTTTGCAAGCCCTGCGCTCCTCCAAAGCAGCTATCTGCGAGTGCATCGATGAAGCGAGGGATGACCTGAAAAAAAGAATTGCTGGTATTGCTGATGCTATAAACGATGCAGTGTCTGGAAGTGGACGGGGAGCACCCACCATTGGCGGATCTGGTTAGTAACTGAAAATTAATTTACGATCTTGATGTAATTTTTTGCTTCTAGGGTCCAAAGTAGACACCTGTGTCAATAACATCAAGAAACAGCTGTAAGAATTAAATTTGTGCACATAAATTTCTCAGTGGTGACCAGGCAAGTGGTATCCTCAGCCGGCTGAAGGCTGAGGTAAAATCTTTGACCCGGCTGAGGAGAATTTTGGCGTTTTTTTTTCATGTTTTTCTGACGATTTCGAAGTGTTCAGTTAATAAAAAATTCAGTGATTAGATTTCCTTCTAGGCTATCACTAATTATTGAATTTTAGTCAGCCGGCTGAGTTTGAACTCAGCCGGCTGAGGTCTGAAAATTTAACTCTGCCGGCTGAGGCTGAGGATAAGGCTGAGGTAAAATTTTTGAGTCGGCTGAGGAAAATTTTCAGACCTTAGCCGACTGAGGCTGATAGCTGAGGTAATTATGAAGTATACCACCCTGGTGGTGACTTTAGTTAACTAACTTCAATTTTTCTATTCTTTTTTTTGGAGGGGCGGTGCTTTTTAAAATTTGGACTTTCAAACGTAGGTATAGTAAAGTAAAGGAAGATAAAAAAGACCCGCTGGAAGTCACTTTTGAAAAATTAAAATTTAAAATAAATGTGCATAATGTGCAGTTGACAAGCGAATAAGATTCGAACAGATCAAAAAGATAATAGAAAATTTCAACTTTTGGTAATGAGTATGCAATCCAAATAGATTTATCTCAATGATAATTTAACCCTTTTTGCCTATGTGTATGAAAATTAACATGAAAATTTTCAAATTTTTATAGATTTCCCTCAGTAAATTTTGTATTTCCCCCTATAAATTTGGTGATTTTTGCAATTTAGCTCGAAATTTTACGGGAAAACAAAATTTTCGGTCAAAAATTACGCTCAACTGGTCAGAACTCCGCTCTGGAGTGACCACAAGCCCTTGAAAGTTGGTTTTTCTGGGGGTTAACTAAAGGGATGAACTTTCTGCGAAAAAAGCGATTTAGCGGATCAAAATTACAGTCCGATTCGTTTAATCGCTCAGAATATATCCTAAACTCCCACAAACTATGCCAAACCACAATTTTCTGAACGATTAAGCCCATCGAACTGGAATTCTGATCCACTAGATCGCTTTTTCGCAAAAGGTCTATCCCACTTTAGTAAACCCCTAGAAAAACCAACTGTCAGGGGCTTCTGGCCACTCTGGAGCGGAGTCCTAACCAGTTGAGCGTGATTTTTTTTATTAAAAAATTCGTTTTTCCCGCAAAATTTTGACTTAAATTGCACAAATCACCAAATTTACTGGGGAAATACAAAATTTACTAGGGGAATCAGTAATTTACTGGAGGAAATTAGTATTTTGTTTGAAATTCAAATATACTGAGGGAAGTAAGTATTTTGGTGTGTAAGTCAAATTTTAGCCAACATATTTTAGTCAAAAAAATATAATTTTTGCTGCCACCGGTATTCGAACCTGTAAGCCTACCAAATTTGATGATCAATTCACCGGGTCCAACAAAAAATTTCGTGTCGGGACAAATGTTTATGGATGAAATCGTGTGTGGTCCGTTATGCCAAGCGTTGAATTTAGGGTTGACCAATGAAAACTGTCCATGACAATTGTGCGACGAAATTGCAATTGTGGGACAATTGACCAACCATGTTTCAATATTTCTCAATTTATCCGACAATCGTCCAATGAATGAGTGAAAATGTCGGAGCCTAAAAGGTTGCAGACTGCAACTCGCAGCTGTCCGTCTATTGGACAATATTCGGACAATTGTGCACGTCTGCAATTGTCTGAAAATTGCCCAAACCTAGTTTAATTGTCATTTTGTAGTAGCACCATGAAAATCTGGTTATTAATTAATGGCCAATATCAGCCACCAAACCGCTCTCAATCGTAACCTATTTTGTTGCAGAATCACCCCCAACAACGACTGGGCCGGCGTTATTGACACTGCTCTGAACTCCTGCATCAAGAACAAGCCATCTTCCCAATCTCTTGGTATTGACTCTCTGCTAAATGTTGGCTGCAGAAAGGTTGGGCGTTTTTTTTAAGACGAGGAAGTTTTGAATGGATTAGGATTTAATGCAATTGCAGATCATAGCCGATACTACTGGAACTGCTTCCACACAGATCAAAACCGGCTTTGACTTTGTAAATAACCTTATCGACGCTATGGTTGAACGCTCAAGGCGATTCTGTGGAGGAGCTCATTGTTCTGCTGCCTAAACAAATACACTTAAGAGCATCTCTGCTACTATCTGCTAAATTTATTGTCATCAAAGTTGTGTGCGTGAACACACATACCATTTTGTGATTAATGCAATTTTATTTTGTTTGAATTTCGTGTGCAATTAAACATAATATTTGTAATTGGGAGGAGAAAATTGGTGAAATTCAAATTGGTGCAAAAATAGTCGGTCATATTCGGCTATTGCAAATATTGCCGAATATTTTTGCACCAATTTGAATTGCACCAATTTTATCCTTTCCTTGTAATTGTCCTTTTTGGTTTTGTCTTTTTTACAAAAATAAATTTTTGGTGGCATGTAAGCGGAAGGCTAAGAGACAGACACTTCAAACAAATTTTAAAGATAAAATACAGTCAACTCTCCTAATAACTAATGTTCTCGGGACCGGGATCACCCGTTCGTTAGAAGAGAGTTGGATATTGGTAGAAGCCTATTCCCTCAATGTTATTGATGAAATACCAAACTGACTTAATTGGTAAGTTCGTAATTGGGAAAGTCGACTGTAAGTGGTGAAAATATATCTTCGAAAAAAATGGCTTTAGGTGAAAAAACGCACAAAAATAGTGATTTCTCGCAGTAAATTGCTGATTTCCCGCAGTAAATAAACAAACAAGAGCATTTCTAAATGTTTTTACGACCGTAAAATTTATTTTTAGATCAACTTCTAGCCCTGATTCTCTAGTTTCTACTGAGCTATTAGCTGGCTTCATCTGATATGGAAAAGTGAGAGAACAAATGGTTTTGAAAAACGTGAAGTAGTTTCATAAAAACATTTTTTCCTCAAATTTTGCGAACACGCTGAGACAATTGATAGCTCATCAGAAACTAGAGATTCAGGCCTACAGTCGACTCTCGATTTAACATACACCCGGGGACCGACCCACTGGAGACCGACCGACCCAGCCGTATGTTAAATCGGCGGTGTATGTTGAATCGAGAGTCGACTGTATATGTTAATCTAAAAAAATAAATTTTACGATTGTAAAAACACCGAAAAATACTCTTGTTTATGTATTTACTGCGGGAAATCAGTATTTTGGTGCGTGAAATCAATTTTAGCCGAAAAAAATACCGCATTGATAAGTGGACTATGATTTCAAATAGTGTCGCTGGTCTTCCAAACGCAAGAAAATTAACTTGTAACTTGATTTTTTGTTGTCAAAGTACAGCGAAGATATGATTTTCGTTTTTTATTTCTGCATCTTGTGCCATATTTTGTTTTGGGCTGATTGAAGTGAAAAGGCCATGTACAACCAGTCTTCCATCATACCTCGTAAATTCACTAAAAAACACATACTTACTTAAAAGTTGACATCTGATCTGGTGCAGTTTTCTACGCTGTATCATATGATATTTTATTTCCTGAAATGCTGTACTTAACCGAAAGCTGAAAAAAGTCAAAAAGAGAAGATACTTAGGTGACTCAATCACTGTTTAACACCCATACTCCTAAATGTGAAGTTTTTACAACCCACCGTTCTTGTGTTAAACTTTTAGCTAGAATTCAAAACAGATTGAACCATGGGCAACATATTATAATAGCTAAGTTAAAACTTGTAAATATTTTGTATTTTCGTAAAAATAGGTTTTCTGTATTTATGCCACAATATGTAAAAGTAAGTTAAGGCACGTTCACAATGACCCAAAATCCGCACCCACACTCAAACCCACAATAAAATTTAAACTAGTAAAAAGTGATGAGTGTGGGGTAGGTGCGGGTTTGAGTGTGGGATTTGAGTGTTCACATAACGAGTGTGGGAGTGGGTCCCAGTGCTATTGTGAAAGTGCCTTTAAATGATTATGCTCGCGCGTTCTGAATAGTCTCCCGCCAATTCAAAAAATTTCATAATCATTCATTTTCTGTACGAATTTTTCAGTTATTCTTCTTATGTTAATTCGGTTAATTTTTCATCTTGGTTTCTAACAAAAATGGCATAGAATTTAATTTTAGGTAGAGTTCTGTTAAAAGCCCAATCAAAATTCGTATGTAAATCCAACGATTAGGAAATTATTTGGAAATGGCGGGGGTCCATTTAGAACGCGTGAGCATGGTCCTTTAAAGTTGTAAAATCATATGTTTGCTTTTGATTTAAATTTGACACCGAAAAGTCAAACGAAACCTTTTTATTGTCACCGAAAAACCTATTCTTAACGCCGATTTTATTTTTGTGAAATTTTGTCTTTAAAAGGAAAACATTAAAAAAAATTGTTTAAGGGAAAACAAAAAGCTTGTCGGCGAGAAAAGTTTTGTCCTAATAAGTTGATGAGAAATTAACTTTTTTATTTTATTCTGAATTTTTATATTTTCAAAACAGTCACTTTTTTGTTTTGTTCTATTGTACCAATATAAAAAGAACAAAACAACTAAAAATAAATCTTAGTCATTAAGAGATTAGTAACAAACAAAAGCACCTGACTACTGCTAAAGATCAGCATTTTTAAATGACAGATTTATTGTGGTTAGCAAAACATGTTAAAAATACTTGCTTTTAAATGCGGCAGCTGCAAACAGGAAACTTATTCTACATCCACCCATCTTTTTTCTATTCTTCTGAACTTATGCTTTTTTGGGTTCAACTCAAGCTCTTTTGTCGTTGCTTCATGCATAATAAGTGTGGGTGAATCTGCGACAGAGGTCTCTTTTTGTCGGTTGCCCTCTCTTTTCTAGTCAATTCATGTCACTCAATTAAACTCTAATTAAATTGTCAAAAAATGCTCAATTTCTTGGGGAGGGATTCAGTGAAGTAACAAATTGGGGCATTTGTTAGAGCAGCAATGCTATTTTTTGCGAGTTATTTTTTCTTATGTCTATGAAAGGAGGGCGGGAGGTAAGGTTGACGGTTTGTTTGTTGTGCGTCTAAAATTTTAGCAAATTTTTCGCACAGTTGACTTTTTCGGTACCGTATTTCCTCTAATAACTCCCCCGGGGAGAGTTATTCTTGGACGAGACTTTTTTCTGCCCGCTTTTAACTTTTTCTGCCCGCTTTTTTGAGTTTATGTTAGAAAAGGTTTTTTCTGCCCGCTTTTGGCTTTTTTCTGCCCGCTTTTATTTGAAAGTGCCCGCTTTCGCTAAAAAGTGACCGTTTTTGTTTAAATGTGAATGTTTCTCAGTTTCGAAACAGGGAAAACTTATTATTGTTGCCGAAAGAGTGATTATTGTAACCGAAAAACTTATTTTTGTCGCCGAAAGTTGTTCTCGACACGAAATCAGCAATTTTTTAATTTTTTTTGGTTATTTTCGTGTGAAATTCAGGGGTGGGCAAAGACCAGATGGCTGGAGACCCACTCCGGAATGGCCAAAAGGCCAAAATTATTGGTTTTGCGGGGGTATGCTAAAGGGGAGTAAACTTTTCGAGAAAAATCGATTAAACGGATCAGATTTTGGGTCGGATCGGCTTAATCGCTCAGAATCCTAGGATTATGGTGGTTTTGAGCGGTTCAGGGTGGATTTATGGGCGATTAAATCCGGTCGGACCGGAAATCTGATTTGCTCAATCAATTTTTCTCGAAAAGTTTACTCCCCCAAATAAAAATAAAATAAAAAAGCGGGCATATTTAAACAAAAGCGGGCACTTTCGTGAAAAAGCGGGCAGAAAAAAGCCAAAAACGGGCACTTTCGAGCAAAAGCGGGCAGAAAAAATCTTTTCTAACATAAACTCAAAAAAGCGGGCAGAAAAAAGCTAAAAGCGGGCAGAAAAAAATTCTATCTGAGTATATTTATCCGTGAACTATTTGAAAAATTCTCAATGAAGAACAACGGGTCACAGGTGTTCTGCTACTTTTCATTGCTGTTGGTTGTATTTTTTGGTGGATTTGACAATAGTTTTTTTCAATGTAAACTGCAAACATCATGAACCTGGCGGTTATTCCATAGAAAATAGACAGTTTTGTTAAATGTTGACAACTTTTGACGAACGAACAACTTTTTCAACAAGAGCGAAAAAGTGAAACTTTTGAATGCGCAGCAGAGGGATAACATTTGCTCTGTTACCCTCAGCTAGTTTCATTGTTCGTAAACAATGACTGCATATTAATTACATTTAAATTTAAGGTGAAGAAAACCAGTAAAATGAACAATTTGTATCATGGTATTTTCCTATTAATTGTGTCGACACTACTGCTTGTGTCAAATGTCAATTGTCAACAAAAGCCAACTGGTGGATTAGAGCCAGCAGTCAGGGTGGCTCGATTTAGAATAGGTTGGCTAGAAAGCAAAATACTATTATGATAACTTTTAATAGCAATATTTTTAGACTATCCCAAAGCAGATCTAACTCAAATCAACAAATTGCCCAATTGGCCTATAGTGATGCGCAAGAGTGTGCTTGCCTCCCTAAGTTTGTCAACAAGCACTGGCTCATCTGTGGAGAAGCCGACAACTTAGACAAGTAGGATTATGTCAACTTTGAACCAGAAAAGTATTAGTAATGTGTGCATGACAAGTCATTTCCGAAAATACGGAGTTTACATCCTGTTTAAACCAACAAATTATTCTCAACTTTCAAGAGTTAACACTAGAAAGGCTGTGTGTACCAAACTAAGCGTTTTGTACAGAATTTAACGCTAAACAAAATGGCTGAAAAACATTTTGGAAAGAGGAGTCATTCCGACGGGTGAAACAGCATTTGAAAATAAGTACTTTTCACCTATTCCCAACCACATAGAATTTGAGCAAAATATGGTGGTACTTGCTCAAATTTATGTACCACTTGGAAATTTAATATCTTAAAATGCATAGCGTAATCAGGGCTGTACATTGCGCCCAAACTTGTGTCTGAGTAATCCCAATTTCATAGAAATTTTTTTCCTTTTTTTCTGTAAAAGCAGGGTTCGTAATGAAAAATTTCGAAAAAAGGACATTTGGATGAAAAAAAAGATTTTATTTTATATTATCCAGTGCTTATTGCTACTTTGGAGCGAAAAAAAAAGATTTTGACTAAAAACTTCAAAAATAAAAAAGATTTGGGTCTCGAAAACAGGACAAATCTTTTTAAAAAGGACGATTACGGACCCTGTGTAAAAGCCATTTTCAGACACACCGTATTTTCTCAATTAAATCCCCCAGGGAGTTATTGTTCAACCCTCCTGGGAGAGGAGGGAGTTATTAGAGAGGGGGAGTTATTGGAGAGGGAGGGGTTATTTTTCTAAAAGAATTTTCGGTACTTCTTTAGTTCCACTCCCCCCCCCTCATACTCGGATTTTTTGAAAAGTGACCCAAAATCACCCCCCAAACTCATTTTTTCTGCACAACAAGATACGAGAAGCATTTCTAAACACTTTTGAATAAAAAAAAATTAAATTTTATCGAAAAAATTTGCCACCCAACCTTAAGGGTAGATGGTCTTTTTCGGGTATTTTAGGGTCATTTTTGGGTGATTTATCACATTTTTCAACATGGGACTGGGCAAAAAGTACCTCTAAATGCCTTTTTGATCAAGAGTCTTGCTCGGAATCATGTCTAAGGTAAGTCTGTGCGCGCATCTCTAACCAACCAAGCCCCTGCGCCCCGAAGGGGGCGCAGGGGGCTTGGTTGCTTGGGGTTCAGATGCGCACACACACATACCTGAGACACAAATCACTCGAAATGACTTTGGATGCATAAAAACATACGCATACCAGAGTTTATTTATGCGGTAGGCACCAGAAAGTAAAAACCTGTTCACAATCTAGCATTTTTACCTATATTTTGCTTAAAAAAGGTTAAAATTTGGTCAAAAATACTCTAAAAAGACCATCTACCCTTAAGGGTTGGGTGGCAAATTTTTTCGATATAATTCAATTTTTATTCAGAAAGCGTTTAGAAATGCTTCTCGTACCTTGTTGTGCAGAAAAAATGAGTTCGGGGGTGATTATGGGTCACTTTTCAAAAAATCCGAGTATGGGGGGGAACTAAAGAAGTGCCGAATTTTCGACGCTACTCGGTAATGGTTTTTATCCACTTTTTGTGATTTTTTTGAAAATCTGTAATGTGCATCTGATTGTTTGCGAAAAGTCGGTATAAGGTCATAGATATTAGATTTCGCAGTTTTACTGATTAAAAACGAGAAAAATGAAGTGTTAGTTTGCTAAACTAACAGTCAGGTTAGTGTTAATGTTAGGAGTTAGTATTAATTATGAAAACACTGGTCGGGACCTAGAAAGATCTTTCAAATTAAGTCATAATCGAATCGTTAAAAGACCAGAATTTTGTAATTTCGAATTTGATTGATTGGAAATCAATTGGGCTTTGCCCGCGTAGGTTCGAATCCTGCCGACTGCGCCAAATTTGTTGTATCGGTAATGAATAGAATAGTAATGCCTAGAGACAGTACCGACAACAAGAATAGTTTTCAAGCTTTATAACAGAACAGACTATACAGCAATGCGACACAAACAATTACTTAGATAAGCTGGGAAAACAACCACAGCACAAATAGATTTCCGCTCAAGACCAAGAGAGCAATTCAAATATGTGGTCATCACAACAAATTTGTCAAATTCTCATTTGCATCAACAAGTATAGTCCTTTAAGTTCCCTACACAGGTATGATCAAAGCCCTCGTTCTGCCACTTCAAAATTTGTACGTACGTACTAGTTTTACTTGGTAAATGGACCAATGTGTAGGAAATGAAAAAATAAAAAATGATTAAATGTTATCAGAGAGGGGGATTTAATAGAGAAAATAAGGTACTTAATTTTGCCCATAAAGTGACAATAACTTTGTGTAGAAATGATATTCAGCTGAATTCCAAAGTAAAAAAAGGAAAAAAACTTCAAGTGGTACATAACTTTGAACAAGTACCACCCATGTTTGCTCAATAGGCTCGAATAGGTGAAAAGCTATTAAATTAAAGCGGGGACGACCAATTTTCTTAATTGTCACTGTTTTTACTTATTTCATGTTAAATCTGACATCGATGACCTTATACTACTTTTAAAAATAAGGCAGAAACGCTTCCTTGGATCAGGTAGAACGCTTGTAGAAAATTTCTAAAAGAAAGATTCTGCCCCGCCTTTTTTGCACTGTAAGCTATGGTATGCCCATTTATTTATTTTTAATAAATTATCACAGTCAACTTATTTGAAAAACAAGCAACGAGTCAGTGTGTTTCGCCCGACTAATTTTTGCCCGACAAATCGGCCTTGATGATGAGGAAGTTAGCATCCATTTGCTTTGCCAGATGACACCTCAAAATGTTAGCGAAAAATGCTGATTTTACAAAATTGCTTTTTTCTCGCCGCGCTTGAAAGAGAAATGCCCCCTCTCAATAAAAACTCAAATTATTAGAGTCTTCCAGTTTTTTTTTGAGTTAAATTCTACTCGACAACCCTTTTTTAAATGTTATAACTTTGTAACTTGTGAAATTTTGCCTGTATTTCAGCTTACAGTAGACCTCGATTTAATAAAATAAATAGGTCCAGAGGGTTCGTTAAATCGAGGTTTGACTGTGTGTGCAAAGCCAAACAAATTAATAGCCATTCTAAATTAGAACAGTTTTCTATGTTTTTGCAATTTCAAATTTTGGTGAGGGCCTGAAAATTCGATTTTAATTTTTGGATGACGAACCCCTCGATAAAAATAAAAAAAACAATACTTTGGAATAAAGATTGAATAAAACGTTTTTTTAGAACAGCGAATGACTGTGGCAAACTGCAAGTGACTGGGAGACTGTCAAAGAAAACTACTATAGAATCAATGCTACTTTTATTGCAAATAGGTATACTCAAACTTTTATTAATATAATTTCTTTTTCAATTCCAGAGATCCAGTGAAGAACACCAAAGTAGATGCCACCTCCACTGTTTATGGAGTGGTGCAGATTGGACTAAGGGGAGGCATTTTCCAGTACACTAACGCTATGAAGGTTTTGGGTGAGCAATCCAATTTTTCACAGCTTTTTTTTTTCAATTTTAACGAAATTTTAATTATATTCGCTAAAAGTAAGGTTGCTGGACAGTACGTTTTGACAAATGTCTTGGAACATTTGGAATATTTTTCGCTGTATCATATTTGCCACATCTTGATCCGGGATTGATAATGAAAATCAAAAATATATTTGGCTAAAATTACATTTTTAAATAAAAGTAGCATTTTATCAAGTATTGTTAAAAATTAAACAAATTGACATGAAATTTAAAAAATTTGGAGTACAAAGAAACGACCATCATTCTTTCTTTAACCCTAAAAAAGCCGTCGATCCTTAAAGGGCATGCCCGTGCCCGATGTTTTTTACTAATTTTTTCATTTTTTACTAATTTGTAAATCATGTTTAAACGACTTTATGTGCTTAAAACGATAAGAAAGTCATTTTCTGACACTTTTCCACACAAAATCGTTAAAAAAATTTTTTTTGACTAAAATTTGACTTTTTGCCTTGGTCCCCAAGGCAATCCAACCTGAAAGGGTACCTGGATACCACAAAAGATGGAATTTGAACATAGTTTTGTTGACTGGGCCTACCGCATAAAGAAACTCTGGTATGCATGTTTTTTCATGCATCCAGAGTCACTTTCAAGTGATTTGCGTCTAAGGTATGTGGGTGTGCGCATCTCAACCCAAGCAACCAAGCCCCCTGCGCCCCCGAAGGGGCGCAGGGGCTTTGTTGGTTAGAGATGCGCGCGCGCACTTACCTTAGACATAATTCCGAGCAAGAATCTTGATTAAAAATGCATATAGTGACTCTTTTTGCCCAGCTTCAGTGACCAAAACGCGGTAGAATCCTTAATACAAGGTGTTTGCCTTGGTCCCCCAAGGCAATAAGTCTTATTTTGGTCAAAGAATTTTTTTTCAAAAAATCTATTTTTCACGTGAAAAGTGTCAGAAAACAACTTTTTAATCGTTTTAAGCATATAAAAATTACTTAGAAGTCGTTTAAACATGATTTACAAATGTGCAAAAAATGCGCACAGACTTACCTTAGACATGATTCCGAGCAAGACTCTTAATCAAAATTGCATGAAGAGACTCGTTTCGCCAAGCTCCATTGACCGAAATAGACAAGAATACCACGTTTAAGAGCATTTTTTAAAAATCGTACAATACTATGGTAGAACACCATGTTCGGAATTTTTTCAGAGCAAAACTTAATGACCGTATTTAAGGGTGTTATACCTCACCCCCCCCCTGCGCCCCCTTCGGAGGCGCAGGGGGCTTGGTTGCTTGGGGTTGAGATGCGCAAACCCACATACATCATACACAAATCACTCGAAAGTGACTCTGGACGCATAAATAATGTATGCATAACAGAGTTTCTTTATGCGGTGGGCCCCACACCAAAGCATTTTTTCCCCAGAGATGCAAATGCATATAGAGACCAATTTTCGGTACCAATTTGGTACCAGTGCGCATCAATGGCTTAAAGCTCGAAGTTAAAGTTTATAGTTAAAGTTAAGAGCTCAAAGATAAAGTTTTAACTGCAAAGCTAAAGTTAGAGTTCATTGAAATTTACAAATATAGGATTGAAGTTCATATCAACATCAGATCGCCATGAAAAATTAGCCAAATTATTAGTTTAAGTCAAATTTTTATCTGATTAACATGTTAATTCATGCCTTCATCTGATTCAGGTGTCTATGTGATTCAGGTGTGAATTCAGGCATCTAATCTATTCACATGAGAATTCAAGGAGGCGTGAATTGACATGTAAATCAGGTTGAGATGTGAATTCACACGTGAATCAGATTGAAGTAGGTCAAACCTCGGTTATCCGGCATCCCTGCGGACCGGCCTTAGGGTGCGGATAAAAGAGGTGCCGGATAACTGGAGTGCCGGATAACGAAGGGTTCTTATCTTTTTTGAGACTAAGGTGCTAGTTAATCGAGGTTTTCATATATCCAGGTAAAAAACGAGCACTGATAAGCAATTTGTCAATTAACAACACAATTCATAACAATTAATGAAATAGTTCATGAAAATTAGTGAAAATAGTTGGTTTCTTTTGAGTTTGTTTTTCGACCGGATGCTATTATGAAACCCCCGCAGCACCCAAGTCCTTCTTAGGAAAGGGGCTTCGTTGCCTGCGGTTGAGAGGCGCACAAACACATACCTTATACACAAATCACTCGAAAGTGACTTCGGATGCATGGAGGGGGTTGGAGTTGAGATGCGCACACCCACGTACCTTAGACATAAATAACTCGAAAATGACTCTGGGTGCATAAAAAAAACATGCACACCAGAGTTTATATATGCGGTAAGCTGAGAGGGGCGTGTGTTAAAAAAATGTGTTAAAAATCCATGATTTTTATGACATTATTTTTTACCATGATTTGTATGCCATGACTTAAAAAAGGCTGAAATTTAGTTAAAAATACTTAAAAATGACCGCTTACCCTAAGGGGTCCCTTACCACCACCACCAGAAAATTGACAAAAATGAGCGAAAAAATGATAAATTATCAGTAAATTTTTGAGACCATGGGACTGCCGGTTAATCGAGGTTAAATCATATTGTGGGAACCGACTTGGGGAGAGGGGGCGGATAACCGAGGTGCCGGATAAGTGAGGTGCCGGATAATTGGAGGTAATTTTTCCTTTATTCTTCTGCCGGCCAACCAAATCGGGCTCATGGTGCCGGATAACCGAGGTTGGATTGTAGGAGGATTTGGCGCTACTTGGATACAAACCTCCCTAATCAATTTTTTAAATTGTTTCTAAACACCTTATATCGACCTATGGCCTCAGGAGTTCAAAAAAGACATTATTTTGTGTTCTGGTCAATACAAAATTGAGTTTGTTGACCCTTTTTGACCATTTTTTAAAAGGGATTCAGGGCTGTATTGGGGTGGGAATAGACCAAAAAGTGGCTAATTTTAGACAAAAAGGAAGATGTTGAACACAGTTTTGAATAGAGAATCGGAAGCTGCGATACATCGCAGCGTACGCAGCAAATTCGGGCCAAAAACATCGCAGCGCAACAGCGTACGCAAATTTTTGAAAACAGCGCATATCGCAGCGCAACCACGAATGGCCGAAAAACATCGAGGCGCAACATCGCAAAAAACAAAACCGATACTCTAGTTTTGAATACTGAGGCCTACTGCGTAAAAAACTCCGATGAGCATGCTTTTTCATGCATCCAGAGTCACTTTCGAGTGATTTGTGTCTAACGTATGTGGATGTGCGCATTTCAACTCTAAGCTACCAAGGAGCCGCAGAAGGCTTGGTTAGAGTTGCGCGCACTCACTTACCTTAGACATAATTCCGAGCAATACTTTTGATCCAAAAGGCATTTAGAGGCTTTTTCGCCAAGTCCCATGTTGAAAAACATGGTGAAACAGGTAAAAAGTGAGATCGAACCCATCGGAGTGAGTATCTACTACCTACCCAGGTTGAAGCAAATTGAAAAAGTAAGGGACGGGTCAGGGCTGCATCGGATAACCGATACCCGGCACTTTTTGACTTCTGATATCCGGTACCCAAAAAAAATCCTGACTTTTGGATATTTTTTTTGAATTTTTTTCTTTGAAAAAAATTTAACATTTTGTTAATAAAATTTTGAAAAAAATATCTGAAATCCGATAATCAATAACCGATATCCGGCACTCTTTGTCATTCGATGTCCGATATCGGATCCGATATTTTTTATATCCTTGCAGCCGTGGTACAAGTACTCAAAAATTTAACTTTAAACTAACTCAAAAGTTAGTTCAAGGTTTAATTTTAAAGTTTAGCCCTAATGCACCTTTTTGAACTTTTTCATGGTGGGGTGGGAGGGGGCTGGATAGGGGTGTAATATATGACAGTTAGCGTCACTTTACTATATAATTAATGCACACAAATACTCTTAACTTTAACATTATCTTCAACGCTAACTTTAACCGTGCATCAATTTGAACAATAACTTTAACTTTAAAGTTTAACTTTATAATGGTGCATTCCTTCATTAATGACTTAAAAAAATATGGGAAATGCGCCTCTGGATTAAATCAGTTCCAACAGGGCTTCATGCTTCAGTTTGTAGCTACTGCCTCTAGAAACTCTAATATACTCAAACTTTTATTGCTATACTAGACAAGTACCAACTTGTGCATTGTCTTAAATTATATCTTAAAGATTGGCTATATTGTCCAAACTTAAGTTTATTTATTGTAGGAAAACCGACTTCTCAGTTGGACTTTGAAGAGGCCTTTTTCTGCTATCCCGGCTACGAACTGGTCCAACAGGACAAGTGCCAGAAGCTCAGAAATTTGCGTCAACACAGAAGTCCAGTGTTATCTTAAAAAACTAAAGAAATGTACTACCATTCATTGCAATATGAATAATGAAGCTTTTCTAGTTTTCTCAATGCTTTATCATTTGTAGTTTTCGATGACTAATTTTTATATGAAAGTTTATACTGAAAATATTACTGTATCTGAATCACTCATATTAACATCAACATTATCGGGTTTGTATTTTTACATCCCATTAAAATTGAAAGCTGATTTTTCGACTAAATTTTTATTACCAATCTGGTTGGGCGCATGCAAGTCCGAAAATTTCAGGTCCATGGCAGGCCTGGTCGGCCCATGAAAATAAAATTTTTTTGATTTCAGTTTTTTCGTACTTTTTTCATGTTTTCTAACAAGTACACTAATGTTAAAGCAACCATCTTCAGTGTCATTCGAAAGCTGAGTTAAAACTGCACATTCTTGTTGTCTTATTTTTTGTTTTGGCTTTTATGTTTTTCCCAGCATGTTAATTTTTGTTTGAATTACCACTTTCAGATATGATTTGGCGCATTTCAAATCGTCATAACTTCCATATTCCCTGGTAAAAAAATTATGAGCCTATTCATTCGATAGCCACAGTGTTTCAAAAAGCTAATTGCTTTTTAGATAAACGCCAAGCTTTTTGAAAGCCTCTTATTCAAAATTTTTGGGGTTTTTCAATTTTTTTGGTTTCCAATATATTTTTTGCAAAAAAAATAACATTTTAAACAGAATTATGCCCTCTCAATCGTCTACAACACATACCACATGAAGCTGATACAGTAACAAACGCAATAAAATTGTCAAAAAGTCGAATTTCACAGCATAAACAACAATTTATTTAAAACTCAAATCAATAAAATCCTCTACATCAAAACATCTTACTTACGCATCGTACAATGTATTCCGCACATAAGAGTTCTCAATGGTTCTCAAGGATCTAAATCTCGTTCACTATCACACAATTGTGCCAATCCACTTGACTAGCTAACCTGACAATACGGAGAAAGTAAGAATACGAATCCGAAAACTAGAGAACAAATGCGTTTATTCAGAACAACTTATGACAGAACAAAAACAAAGTGGTTCTTAGAAGAACCTTTGGACTATTGATAACGAGTATGACTGTGTAACGATTGTGTTACAATTTCTTCCAAAGCCTCAAGCATAACGTTGACCACGAAGATGACGAGCCAGCTGAAGATCCTCGCACATGAGGGTGACCCGCTTGGCATGGATGGCACACAAATCACTGTTTTTGAAGAGGCCTGTCAAATACGTTTTCACGGCTTCCTGAATCCCAATTTGGCTATACTATAGAATGGCGCTACGACGGTTCATAAAAAATTGATTCATTTTAAAGGAATTCGTAAAAAACGGGTTTCATAAAAAATAGAATTCTTCGAAAACCGGATTTCGAAAAAAATTAATTTGTTTCAAAACGGTTTGGCAAAATGAAACTTTACGATATTTTGATTTCATGAATAATTGTTTAAATACGTATTTTTGATTGCTTCCTGATCGACATTTCTATTATTATTTTCATTGAATTAAGCGCTCCCGATGAATCTCGAAGACCGATACAGCAGCCCTGATGAAGCGAGCAGCTGTGATGCGAGTGAGCAAGGATCATTGGAGGAAGAGGAAATGAGGGCTGTACCCCGAAATTTAAGCGGCATTTTGCTAAGTGGTCGATTTGCTAAGCGGTCGTTTTGCCAAGAATTTTTTTTGTTAAGCGACAAATTGCTAAGAATTTTGTTGTTGAGGCGCCCATTTGCTAAGAATATATTTGCTAAGGCATTCTTTTCTTAAATCCCGATTTGTTAAGAACTTTTCTGCCTTTTTGTACTTTTCCTTTTTCTCAATGTTCTGGTAGGGGATTAGAGATTTTTCCGACGGTCATTTTTCGGCCAATTTTTTTTTGTTTTTTACTGATTTGAATATGGGATCTAGGTAAATTGATATTTTCAGATTGTGTCCAAAGTACCACAAACCATTCTAAACCACCTCAAGTACCCTAAAACCACCTAAATACCCAAACCAAACCAAACCTGAAAGATTAAAATTTCTTAAAAATAAAAAATAAGCCATTTTTTCTAACTTAAAATTGTGTGGGAATTGGGTTTGTCAAGCCCAAAGTTGCGATTTTACACACTCCAACTTCAATACCTGGTGTAGGTATCACCTGACCAGGTGGATGCCCACCTGGATGTCTTAAAAATCAAAAAGTTCATTTGAATAAAAAAATCTATTTTCCCAACCAAAAAAATTTGTGAATAATTGGACTTGATGAGACCAAAGGTGCGATTTCACCTACCCGATCCAAATCTAGGGTTGAGTACCACCTGGACAGGTTGTTATCCAGGCAACTCAAAAGTAGGGGTATATTCACCCAAATGACCTGAAAGGTCAAACGTTAGTCTTTTTATATCTGAAATTACGGTAAAAAATAAAGTGTGCACCCAGGTGGATTCGAACCAGCATCCTCGGCGGTGGCTATCCAAGTGGTCGTCCACTTGGATCAAAATTTTTTTTACGTTTTCGGTTTCCAAATCATTTTTTCTGCACTAATTCGAGCACCCTGAAAATGGTTTGACAGTGGTAAAATCACGTTTTATCAAGAAATTTTGAGTTATCGTGAATTCTTGATTTTGATAAATCAATCGTTAGCAATAACTCTAAATTTATCGATAAAACGTGATTTTACCACTGTCAAACCATCTTCAGCATGCTCGAATTAGTGCAGAAAAATTGTTTTGGAAACCGGAAACGTAAAAAAAAATTTTGATCCAAGTGGACGACCACTTGGATAGCCACCGCCGAGGATGCTGGTTCGAATCCCTCTGGGTGCAATCAGTCCAGAGTAGGAGACCCGATTCAATTAAAACCGTTTTTAGAACATGATTTTGGATTGAATCGTTTGGGTTTTAAGGTCTGTACCCCGAAATTAAGCCGAACTAAAGAAGATGTAGAAGATGTATAAATTTGTCGAGAAATCTGGATAAACCTATTTATTGATGAATTAAATATTGATAAAACTATATATTTTTTAAAACTTCATTCTGCCAAACCGTTTTGAAACAAATTAATTTTTTTTCGAAATCCGGTTTTCGAAGAATTCTATTTTTTATGAAACCCGTTTTTTACGAATTCCCTTTAAAATGAATCAATTTTTTATGAACCGTCGTAGCGCCTATAGAATGCCCCCCCCCAGCTAGCGAAAAATTTACTTTTCCTGAAGGGGAAAGGACCCGTCTAACTCTCAAGCCCCTCTCAAGCTCTAACTCTCAAGCCCCCTGCGCCCCCGAAGAGGGCGCAGGGGCTTGAGAGTTAGAGATGCGCGCACTCACTTACCTTAGACATGATTCCGAGAAGTACTCTTGACCATAAAATGTATATAGAGTCTCTTTTTGCCACGGCCCAGTTGAAAAACATGGCAGGACATCCGAAGTAGTCCAAAATTCACTTTTTATAATTTTGCCATGAAGGTGGCCCTTTTTATTCCCTTCCCTCCCAATACAGCCCTAAATCCCATAAAAAAAAGTTTTGGCGGGAATTCAAAAAAATATTTTTTTGAATTTTCTTAAATTTTTTACCTTGGGGACCAAGGCAAATCGAAAAAAAAAATTTTTCGATTTTTCGGAAACCAAAGTGTTTCCGTGCCTATTCAGAGCACGAGAATCAAAATGAGACGGGTCCTTTCCCCTTCAGGAAAAGTAAATTTTTCGCTAGCCGGGGGGGTGGGGGGGCATTCTATAGTGTTACCCCAATTTTTTTAGGATATTGATTTTTTTGGTGCAAATCGAATCTTTTTTTGGTGTAAATTAGATCTTTTTTGGTGCGAATATTTTTTAGGATTTCGGTTTTGCGTTTTTCTATTAACTTTTTCAACAAGTGATAACTAGGGACCCAAATTCTATGCACTAAAAAATGCGAAATATGCGCATAAAATATGCGCTAAAAATGCTTAAATATGCGCTAAAAACGTAAAATATGCAATATAATTTTTAGACTAAACCTTTTAAATGTACCGCATAAAATTTGTGAAGAATCACTATGACCAAAATTGGACATATGGCTTTGCTGAAGCAAGGTGTTTTAACCTAGGGATTAATTTATTTGACTTCAGTATTTAATTTATTTGACGTCCATTTGGGCTCTAGGTGAATTCGTCCACGGTGAATTCGTCCACAGGTGAATTCGTCCACAGGTGAATTCGTCCACAGGTGAATTCGTCCACAAAAATAAAATTATATTTTTCGGCTGTACCGAAAAAGGTAAAGGAATATTTGGTAAAAGGCACATTTGGTAAAGACACATTTGGTAAAGGCACATTTGGTAAAATTTCTGGCTAAAGTTTAGAATGTGACCTTTTTCTAAAAATGGTCAAAATCAGTTTTTTTAGTTGTGTAACATTGTAAAAAATGCTCAGCATTCATTTTTATTGTTGGGAAAGCCAATTTTTCAAAAAAAAAATCATGGTTTTTTAGTCAAAATTTGAAAAATTTAAATTGGCGCCTTTTGAATTTAAAAGGGAATAAGGGCTGTATTGGGAGGGGAGGGAATAAAAGGGGCCACTGATCACACAGGGCCCACTAACAAGAAGATGTTGAACATAGTTTTGAATACTGGGGCCTACCGCATAAATAAACTCTGGTATGCATGCTTTTTCATGCATCCAGAGTCACTTTCGAGTGATTTGTGTCTAAGGTATGTGGGTGTGCGCATCTCAACTCCAAGCCCCAAGCCCCTGCGCCCCCGAAGGGGCGCAGGGGGCTTGAGAGTTAGAGATGCGCGCACTCACTTACCTTAGACATGATTCCAAGAAGTACTCTTGATCAAAAAATGCGTATAGAGTCTCTTTTTGCCACGGCCCAGTTGAAAAACATGGTGAGGCAGTCGAAGAATATAGATATTCAAATTTATAATGTTCTGCCATAAAAGTGGCCCGTTTTATTCCCTTCCCCTCCCAATACAGCCCTTATTACCTTTTAAATTCAAAAGGCGCCAATTTAAATTTTTCAAATTTTGACTAAAAAACCATGATTTTTTTTTTTGAAAAATTGGCTTTCCCAACAATAAAAATGAATGCTGAGCATTTTTTACAATGTTACACAACTAAAAAAACTGATTTTGACCATTTTTAGAAAAGGTCACATTCTAAACTCCAGCCAAATTTCTTTTGGTAAAGGCACATTTGGTGTTATGCTTTTTTCACGTTTTCGGGTTCCAAAACCACTTTTCTGCACTAATTCGAGCATCCTGAAGATGGTTTGACAGTGGTAAAATCACGTTTTACCAAGAAATTTTTAAGATATTGCTAATTGTTGATTTATCAAAATCAATCGTTAGCAATAACTCAAAATTTCTCGGTAAAACGTAATTTTACCACTGTCAAACCATCTTCAGGATGCTCGAATTAGTGCAGAAAAGTGGTTTTGGAACCCGAAAACGTGAAAAAGAATTTTTGATCCAAGTGGACGGCCACTTGGTTTGGTCACACTGCATGATGGGGTTGTTAGTAATTCTAAGGGTTGATTTAGGTCGCTGGTTCGAATCCACCTGAGCGCATACCTTTTTTTTACCATAATGAAAGATATAAAAGCAGGCGTTTGACTTTTCAGGTCGTTTGGGTGAATTTACCACTACTCTGGAGTTACCTGGATATCAACCTGTCCAGGTAGTAGCCACCCCAGGTTTGGAGTTGGGTAGGTAAAATCGCAAAAACAGTTAGCCATAAAATTCACAGAATGAAAAGCATATATACGCTAAAAAAAATTTGAACAATCAAATTGGAGAAATAACGCCAAATTTTATTTTGTGGACGAATTCACCTGTGGACGAATTCACCTGTGGACGAATTCACCTGTGGACGAATTCACCGTGGACGAATTCACCGTGGACGAATTCACCGTGGACGAATTCACCGTCGCCCCCCATTTGACCTAGGATTTGAACATAGCTTTAAAAAAACTATTCTGCTCCCATGAAGATGCCGCAGGATTTCAGTCGAAAAAGATTTTTGAAAACTGTTGACCGCCATTTACTAGCTAAGTTGCAAAAAAAATATTTTGTAAAGCAATTTCGAGACATTTAGGGGTTCTGTACTCCTGCCACTTCTTCGCATCTTCTCGCAAATATAAACAATGTGCATTTTGCGATTTTCGAAATTAATATCTTTTACAAACCAAATCGGTGCTTTGCACTGTTATTTTGCTACTTTAACTGAAAATATGAATCGCACGGTACTGAAACGTTAGCTATCTCAATAGAGGTTATTTAGTGAAAAAATCTCTTTCTTACACGCTTGACAATAAAGTATCCTGGTTTTGGAAACTAAGATATTGACTTATTTATACACAAAAGACGAGATTTGGCATGCTGCAACATCTTTTAACCCAAAAATTTCTGAGATTTTCTACAATATGCATAAAATATGCGTCAAAATTGCAAAATATGCACTAAAAATGGAAAATATGCAAAACATGCTGCATAAAAGTACGAAAAAAGTACTCAAACAGGGCTAAAGTATGTTTTTTGTGCATAACTGTTGCTTGCATATTCGCAGAAAAATATGCATTTGCATAGAATTTGGGTCCCTAGTGATAACACCATCAGGTAGCCCTGCGATTCTAGTTTCTTACGAGATATCATTCGCTGCAATATCTTTGTAAAATGTGACGCAAAAAAGTCAAAGTATCAACCAAATTTTTTTTCTGACCTGTTTCATACTTTTATCTTTATGTGATATATTTTGCAAAGATTTTTTGGTTCTACTGCAGAGTCCGTTGCCAAAAAAAGCTTGGTCCCCGCTGTTGTTTTTTGTAAAAATTAGCTTGGTCCCCTGTTGTTTAATTTGTATAGTTCGAACCTCTACGAATTTTATTCATTTATTCACCAACGCGTTCACTGACTTTCTAGAGCTATAATTTCATGGTGAATCAGATAAAATTTTAACAAACCAAAATCACCACCAAAAAAAACAAGGTGGCTAGCGTTTGACCAAGGAAGGATTTGAATTTTAGCTTTAACTTCATACTAACTTCTTTCTGTTTATTAGCTCAAATGAAAGCCTAGATTCTTGACCACATTTTGGTATATAAAAGTGTGACTTGTAAAAAAAAGTCAGAAAATTTCAATGTAACTAATCAGAGAAAACCCTGAAAACAGTCGATTTCAGGAAATTTAGCCTACTTCAGCCTGAAGACAAGCTTCAGTAGGTGTAAAAGCCTGCTCTGAAATTCTTGTTTTTTAGTCAAGAGTGTGAGGATAATTTTGACACTAAACTTGTAAATAAAAGGAGAGAAAAAAGGTGTAAACCAGTGGTAGTCAAACCTATGACTTAGGCAATGCGTACTGGAAGTATACCTCACCCTTTAAAACCATTACCAACTAGTATTTAGGTACCCTGAACCCTCTACAGTACGTTTCATAATTTTACAGGCACCCCCTTTTTAGGTGTTTAGTGACATTTTTAAAGAAAATAAAAAATCTGTCTTTACAGAAAGGATAAGCATAGTCGATAACCTAGTAATTATGCAAAAATATTTGGGGTGTTGGGTTATGAAAAAAAATATGACAGAAAATTCAAATTTCCACCGTTTCACAATTTTACAGGCAGTTAGAGTAAGAAGATTTATTTATAACATAATTCTCGTGTAATCTCAATTTCAAGTTATTTATTTGTAAGCCCTCTTCCTTAGCTACAACTCGGTAGGTAAAACTTATTTGTTCGATCATTCCTGAAAAAGTTATGACCATCAACATAAAAGCGTCGATTTCCAGTCAAATAAAGGAAAATCTAAGAAAAATGACTGTTTAGCCACATAAATACTAGCTTTTTCAAAAAAATGTCGATGAAAAGATAACATCTAATACACCATTCGAAAGCTCTTTGATTTCTCTACATAATGTCATGTTGACTGTTTTTTTATAAAAATACAGGGCTGAGAAACGGGCGGTTGAATTTCGATAAGACAAAACAGGCTAAAAATAAGGCAAAAAAAGGGGTTTTTTATTTTCTTAACTTCAACCGTCCGTTTCTCAGCCCTGTATTTTTATAAAAAAACAGTCAACATGACATTATGTAGAGAAATCAAAGAGCTTTCGAATGGTGTATTAGATGTTATCTTTTCATCGACATTTTTTTGAAAAAGCTAGTATTTATGTGGCTAAACAGTCATTTTTCTTAGATTTTCCTTTATTTTGACTGGAAATCGACGGTTTATGTTGATGGTCATAACTTTTTCAGGAATGATCGAACAAATAAGTTTTACCTACCGAGTTGTAGCTAAGGAAGAGGGCTTACAAATAAATAACTTGAAATTGAGATTACACGAGAATTATGTTAAATAAATCTTCTTACTCTAACTGCCTGTAAAATGTGAAACGGTGGAAATTTGAATTTTCTTTCATATTTTTTTTCATAACCCAACACCCCCAATATTTTTGCATAATTACTAGGTTATCGACTATGCTTATCCTTTCTGTAAAGACAGATTTTTTATTTTCTTTAAAAAATGTCACTAAACACCTAAAAGGGGGGGGGTGCCTGTAAAATTATGAAACGTACTGTATTTCTCGGCAGTTTTTGACCCTAGAAGTCAGTAAACTTAATATAGAAAAAATAAGATGTGCGCCTAGCGGAATGAAAACTGTCGATTTAGGGCGATGCGTTTATAAAGTGTAACTCCCCCATTGAGTGCTTCTAAATGGTAGAATTCGGATTCTGAGAGATTGAGCCAATCGAGAAGGGATTCTGATGCGCGCAATTGAATTTTCGCAATAAGTTTACTCCGCATTCAATAAACTCCAGTGATGCCAATAAGTGCAAAAAAGTGCACGTGCAATTTCAAAAGTGCACGTGCACTTTTACATTGCACATGCACTTTTGAAACTGCATGTGCAATTTCAAAAGTGCATGTGCAATTTGAAAATGCACGTGCATTTTTGAAAATGCACGTGCATTTTTGAAACTGCACGTGCATTTTTTGAACTGCACGTGCACTTTTAAAGGTGAATGTGCATTTCTAGTAATTTTTTGTGCAATTCGATGACTCATTGTGAATCTTTGTATTTTGAAGATGGTGAAAGTCCTTTTGCTTCTTCACTGACTTGAACAATTAGTTTTTCATGTTTAGAACATTTTTGAACTTCACAAAATAATTTCATTACCCTTTTTATATTCTATTCATCTCTTTTTAGTTTACTCTTTCGATAAGTTGTTTATAAACAATTTCCATAATGATTTTTATTCGGTAAGAATTTATATACTACAACAGTGACCGCAAAAGTTTTAACTATTTTCATAACAGTAAATGACCAACTGTGAGTTTAACAAGAGAATTTCTGTTCTACTTCGATGTCGACTGGTAGCTAGGCCAGCTTGTGAGAATACTCGCTCAATCGGAGCACTGGTAGCTGGTATAGCCAATATCTCCATAGCCAGAGTTGCCAAAGAACGAAAAATCTTAAACCTCTATTATAATTTATGCATAAATTGAGTTCAGTCTTACTTCAAAGCTGAGTCCCAGTAACCAATGGGTTTTGCAGTTCTAATTGTTCACGGACTGCCTTCAAATTAGCTTTGATTGATTCGATATTTAGTGCACAATTGTTACTTTTTGCGGCTCGCATATTAGACCCATTGTCAGTAACGACTTGCAAAACCTGCTCTGGTCGAATATTGAACTCAAGAAGTAGCTTAGAAACTTCCGATCGGATAAGGTCAGCGGTGTGAGATTCCTTCAGTTCAACAAGCCCCAAAAATACACGTGTTAACCGACCTCCTTTTTGTAATATAGGAAGTGTTATTCCTTAAAACTTTAAATTATAGAAACGTATCAAACTGATCAACCTAACCGAGGTAAGCATGCAATAAACTAGAATCTGACCAGATGTCGCAAGTGATTGAAACGCGACGATTGATATTCCCCAATTCAATGATTATCTTTGCTTTTACGTCACTGTATTCATCCACTAGAATTGTTTTCAGAGTGCTGCGGCTTCTTGGAACCTGTAATGAAGGTTAAAGAATGAAATTAAACTCCCGAAAAACCAACTTGGCCATTTCAGAGTGGGATTCTGAGCAAACCAAGTCCTTTTCTGACCATAAAATTTGAATTTCCGCAAAATTTTAAAAACTACAGGCAGAAAAAAAGGCTGTACGAAGTTTCGTAACAGGACAATTTCGTAACAGCGAATTTTCGTAACAGCGAACTTTCGTAACAAATTTTTTCGTAACAGACATTTTCGTAACAAACGTTTTCGTAACAGCGCATTTTCGTAACAAACATTTTCGTAACGGCGAATTTTCGTAACAAACTTTTTCGTAACAGCAATTTTTCGTAAGAAACTTCTCGTATACTTTTTCAGTTTTCAAATTTTCACTAACTATGCGGTCTCTTCTTTCTCTTAGTTCATTTTTGTAATCCACCCTCAATCTTCCCTATATGTTCTTAGTGGTCTTTATTTACCCTTAATGGTCTTTAATGGTCACGATCCGCCCTGAATGGTCCTGATCATCACTCAACAGTCTTGATCCATAATCAACGGTCCTAATCAACTCTCAATGGCCTGATCCACGCTTAATAGTTCTGATCTCGCCTTCAATGTCTAAAATCTTTCAGATATTCTCTTCGCTTATGTGGGTGTCCAGTACGTGAAAATTTCTCCTGCTCTCAAAGCTATCTGAATCTTGGATATGTTAAATAACTCTATGAATAACATAACTTATCTGAAATTTGGGTGATGATGGGCATTGTGAATTTTTTTGGCTTTTACACCCCAAGTAAACAAGAGGAGACCCACTTGGTCGGAATATATCAATAGAAACTTATAACTTATTAAAAACCAAGCTGAAGATAACTAAGGGAAGATTCCGTCAAAACACGTCCAACAACTAACCTTCCTCATCAGATAATCTGATTTAACTTCGACTTTTCACAACACTATTTACCACATTTACTCAACGGAATTCTTTATTTGAAAACAAGAAAGCACTAGAGAGTGCTTTTGGAGTAACAATAACGAAAGGCGTAAACAATAGAGAGTTACGAGAAATTCTGATTTCAGCAGCGATTCACCCATCAAAGCCGTAGAGAATTCTGCCTTGGCGCTTCAGAGCATAGACCATATCCATAGCGGTGACCTAAAGTAAGACGATGAACCACTGAGATGAGAACTTTGGGTGAGTAATAGGCGGAAGTAACCGTTGTAATTAGCAACAGAACCTTGGAATACAGTCGATTCTCGATTTAAGGACACCCCAAAAGTTCGTTCTCCAGCTGGGTCCGACACTTTTTTTAGCTCGATTTTCGAAGCCTTTTTAAAATTCTGTTTTGACAGTCTAGTCGTAAATATAGCAAGGATGCCGATTTTGCCGATCGTTTTTCAAAATCCAAAAACTTTTTCTTCTAAAAAAGCAAAACCTCGATTTAAGGACAGGCTTTTTCTAAAATCCCTGTCCTTAAATGGAGGGTTTGCTTTTTTAGAAGAAAAAGTTTTTGGATTTTGAAAAACGATCGGCAAAATCGACATCCTTGCGATGTTTGCGACCAGACTGTCAAAACAGAATTTTAAAAAGCTTCGAAAATCGAGCTAA
Organism: Ditylenchus dipsaci; assembly: GCA_004194705.1. NCBI lineage: Eukaryota > Metazoa > Nematoda > Chromadorea > Rhabditida > Anguinidae > Ditylenchus > Ditylenchus dipsaci. The sequence goes on from SADC01000061.1 coordinate 302,790, forward strand.
AAGAAGTGTCGGACCCAGCTGGAACGAACTTTTGGGGTGTCTTTAAATCGAGAGTCCACTGTATTGCCAAAACTTCAGGGGTCCTGGCAATTGTGGAGGCATAACAACGTGAATATAAGTGAAAACTGAAAAAAGGATCTTTCAGGTCAAGAAATGCCCGAGACCCTTAAGGTTCTGGACTGCAAAACTTCAGAGTATCCTAGTTGTATTCGAAAGAGGTTATTAAATAAGGCAATAAACATACTGTCTTGCGCTTGGTGCGCTGCGAGTTTCTTCGTAGATGAGGCCAGAGATGCGCTTGACTCCAGCTCGACCGGCAAGACGACGGATAGCAGGCTTCTTGACCCCAGAATGTTGTCGCGCAGAATCTAGAAGACAAACATCAGGATCAGTGGTGAAGAAAATGATAAGTCAATTACCTTGCGATGACGCTTGGATCGACCTTGCCGAGTCCTTTTCCACCGTTGCCACTTCCTGGAATAAGCTGTTACGGAAAATTTTGTTACGAAAATTTGCTGTTACGAAAATGTTCGTTACGAAAATGTTTGTTACGAAAATGTTTGTTACGAAAATGCTTGTTACGAAAATTCGCTGTTACGAAATTGTCCTGTTACGAAACTTCGTACAGCCGAAAAAAATAGAAAAAGAGAAATCTACGGGCAAAAACAAATATTCTACGGCCATTCAAAACCTACAGGCAAAAAAAACCGATCGGCAAAAACGAGTATTGTACGGGCAAAAAATATTATCCAGAAAGAATTCGATTTGCACCAAAAAGAATACTATTTGCACCAAAAAAATTCAATTTGCACCAAGGCGATTTGCGGCTACCAGACAATTTCCAATATTTTTGGAATTTGTCGGCCGACATTTTCAATATTTTTGGAATTTGTCGGCCGACATTTTCCAATATTTTTGAATTTGTCGTGCGACATTTTCCAATATTTTGAAAAGTTATTCTATCAATGAAATCGACTATTCTCAACTAGAAAACTAAAACAATCCACGGGGATTTTAGATCTTGTGATTTTCAGTGGTAGATCATATCTAAATCACTGAATTGGAATACCTGTGGCGTTAAAACGATGTTTCACTTAAAAGTAGAGATTGAAGGAGGCCTTCGGGCGGGATTTCGAGACGGGATTTTCAGCCGAAAAAATTTCGGGATCGGGATTTTTGCTAAAAATTTTCGGGATCCCGTCGGATCCCGTTCAATTTCGGGATTCCGTCATTTTTCGTTTTTACTAAAATTCCACATGTAAATTGCTCTATGACTACAAATATACCTTCAGAAAATATTTATTTTGCTATGCTCCACATAATCGACATCTTCAATACAATAATTTGATTTTTTCGTGAAACATTAAGAAGACAACTTTTTTTTTTACCCATTTTCAATAAATAATTTCTCGCCCTACTACATTCTTTATTCGCAAAAAAAAAATAACAAATATTATCAACAATTTCTCCTCTTCTGATTCTTCTTCGCTTTCTTTCGATATCTTCAAAATTTGGGTGCAATCCTTTTGCATACCACACGTTTTCTTGCACAGACCGTAAAAGCAGACTATTTCATCAAAGCTTTAACTTCATCAGACGGCTTCTCTTCCCATTCCACCAGCAAGCATGTACCAACTCTTCGGAGATTTGCTGAGCGGCACGGACTGTACGGAACTGTTCTTCTGGTCTGTCCTCATGTTAAAGAGCTAGGTATTTATGTGAAATAGTTAGAGCTCACACAAGAAACCTCTCAATGGCGTGTCTAACTGCTTCTTCTTCTGCGACTTGAAACTGGATAACTTTGCTACGATCGGCTTTTCCTCCAGGCCCCAAAATGAGCTTTGTAATCTCGATTCCAAGATTACACTGAATTATTTGTTATGGGCAGCTGGCTTGCGGATAAATTCGTTGACGTTCCATTGGTCAATAGGAAAAAGGCCAGCCTGCATCCTGTATCCAGAGCCTCGGAAAGGTATGTCTTTCCGAAAGTAATCCATGAAGGCTGAATAAGCGTCTATATCGAAAAACGAAGCACAAAATATCAATAATACCTTTTAGCGCAAATTTGATGTCCCGCGTCAGCAACTCCTGCATGAACGAGATCATCAAAGCATGTATAAGAGCGATGAAGCCTCGTATTACGTCTTTTCAGGCAAGTATCCCAGTTTTGAGAAGAGCACAATCCATCCTGGAGGTCATCTATTTTTGTGAAATTACTCATGCTGTGTCCACGGACCCACTTGCGGTTCGATTGACACAATGGAATGCACATTTGATTGGCAAAGCATCAGGAAACAAAGTTAGACAGTACATTTTGCCGGAGGCACGCTCAAATCTAAGAAATAAGGGTCACTAAAAACGTCAGATAGTAAAATACACCACCTGATAAGTAGTATTTAATGTTGAAGTTCTCCAAAGGCACAATTGAACACTTCGTGAAACACTCGCTGGTATGTCATACTGTCCTTTTCTTCATCCAAACAAAACCGACGGCAAGAAGCGATCATCGATAAAGGCGTGCAATGAAATACTACAAATAAATGAATCATACGATTTCACCAAGACAGCTATCCTGTAGAAATCCTTTAGTGACTTGTATATGTGGTCATCAAGGCAACAAGTATGTGCGTTGTAGTAGCTGCTCACCAAATGAGACATCCAGCCATTATCCATGGCAGATCTGTATAGACAATGATAGTGAAGAACCAGAGATAGTGAAAGGTCAGCATACCAGGCGTCTTCAATCGCGAGTCATACCTCAGGAATGTTGATCATTTTCAGTCTTCTGCATTGATAAGGGTAACTTCCATTTCACGCGATTCTTTGTGTCGATCATAGTCGTATTGATCTTAAATTATGTCTAAACACATCTTCTGAAGTCAGAGTTACTTATACTTTCTGCGCTGAATTTGCCTAGCGATGCTTTTCATTTCTTCGGTATATGTTGCTCTTATCCGCCTGCTGGCACCCCTTTGATTGAACGGACGATGCACTTTGTCTCTTGAGGAGACGCTTCAGCTACACTATATGCTGCTCACACCTTCTTCCCGTATCCTAAGCAAATTAAAATATCAGCACTAAATTTCACTAGTTGATACTGACCTCGAATTATCTGACTTCGTCTATGACTGTGGCGCTTTGTGAAGATAGAAAAAGCGTCACCTACTTAGACAAACCCTTTTTCCTTTGCAATGGCTTATGGATACCTTGCTGATCTTGACTTTTTTCCAGCAATTAAAGAAGCTCGTACCTTGACACTTGGTGCTTTCCTTAAAAATATACTGTTTAGGATCATTATTAAAGCATTTTCGAATACCCGAGCAAACCCGTAGCGATACCGTCAGCCCAA